>CANSNZ010000139.1:1200000-1561685 GCA_947646795.1 Beta lomatogona | reverse complement strand
AATTTTATTCTTTGAATACATAATTTATATAATCATAGATTCACCATTAAAACAGTAAATTAAAGCCTCTAATCATAAGTAGTACTAAAACAAAACATAAAAACATAATCCTTAATCAAAACTTGAGGAGGAAGAAAAGAACAAACTAAAGCAAGAAGGAAAAAAGAAGGAAGAAGAACGCCGGCCAGTTGAGGGCAGTGGCGGCTGGCAGCTGGTGGTCGCCGGCAGTGGTGGTGCTTGGGCGGTGGCTGGCCGGAAGTAAGGAGGAGCCGAAGGATGTGCAAAACCGAGCAACCAAAAAAAACGAAAGGAGAGAGGAAGAACCGAAATTATCCGAAATTATGTGGGAGGAAGGAGGAGAGAGAAAATAATGTGTGGGGAAATATTTGGGGTTTATGGTTATTTATAGTTTCCCCTTTTTGGGCTTAGGAAAAAGATAATTGGGCTTCAAATAGAGTTTAGTGATAAATATGAATGATGATTGAACTCATAACATCACTAAGATTAGTATTTGGGTTCCTCAAGCCCATTTAAACTCCTTTTTCAAATCCACTAAGTGTTTCAAACAATTTCAAGTACTTTCAAAGCATGACTTTAATAATTATTTGACTTGAATAAATTAGTAAAACAATTCCTTTGACTTTCAAATAGTCAACCTTTGAAATATGAAATCATTGTAATGCTAATATATATTAAAATATAAATAACTATATATTAAAATATATTTATAAAATTCATAAAAATACGGGGGATTACACTTCATGTAAAGTGCGGTTACGAAGATGCATCTACTAAACTCAAGGGTCACTCAAAAGTTTATTTAACTAATGTTTCACCAAATGACCAGATAGAGTGAATAAGTACTATAATCTTAATGATTTTTCCTCTAAAACGTTTTTCTGTTGTCCATATTGTGTTGAATTTCAGCACTTCCATTCATTCATTAATATGTATTATAAAAAAATATGTGATGTTTTTTTTATTTTTTGAATAAAGGATCATAAACACATAAACAAGATGAGAGAGAAACAAGAGATGCAAAAGAGCTCTAGAGAGAGAAGAAAGAAAAGAAAGAAAAAAAGGTAAATCCAAGACCTTCCCCCAAGAAAACTCTTCGTCTCCCACAATCTGTTCCTTCATCCAGTCTATCTCCCATGGCTACCGCAAATCTGTGCATCTCCTCTGACACATCCCCCATTAGATTTAAAGTCCTCCTATCCCAAACGTTTCAAAGACAATTACCCACAGTGTTAACGTTGTAACCCCCTCCGTAGATGAAACTGAACTCGCCCACTATAATTCCTCTTGCCTATTTGGAAAACTTTGGGGTGACCCTATTCATATTTTCGCCGTCATTAACCGCCTTCAACGTGATTGGAACTTCATTCACGGAGAATTCTCTATTCGCCATCTCTCTAATGGATGGTTCCTTATCAAGTTCACCAACCCCATGGACAAAAGCGAAGTATGGGAGAAGAGACGTTAGTTTGTCCAAGGTCTCAACTTCGTACTCATTCCTTGGAGACAATTCTTCAAACCGTTCTTTCGAAACATTACTCATGTAGACCAATTGGTCGAAATTCCCTTCCTACCAAATGAATATTGGTCTTGGAATTATCTTGCAACTCTCACTCAAAAAATTGGCCACCGAATTAAGTTAGATCGCTTCACTCTCCAAAATGACGACAAGGCGTTGTTTGCTAGTGTCTGCCTTAATCTCAATATCACCAAACTCGTCCCACGTTCTATCACAATGACCTCCGACTATGAATCATCCGAGTTCTTCCTGTCCTATGAGGGAGTTCATGAGGTTTGCCCACTTTGTGGGAATAAAGATCATACTTTAGCTCTATGTCCAAACAAACCGGCCCCTTGCCTTGAACTTGTGGTTGCCAAACTTGAAGCTAGCAATCTCAACCCTCCATCTTCCGCCGCCAATGAGCAGAATGACTGGTTTTTTGTCAAGCCATAGAGACGTGGCTGTCCTCGCTTTGCCTACCGCACGCCTTTTAAGGGCGAAAAATTTCAACCATCAAACCCTCCATCCAAGCATCAAGGTGAGCCTAGCCTCACTTGCACTGAAATCATTTTCAACCCCCCTACATCATCCCTTTTTGCTGATGCGGTTCTCACTACTAATGCCTTTGCAACTCTTGCGGAATTCCAAATCAATGCCAATGATGCATGGCATTCAACTTAACCCGCCACTTTTGAACCAACCTCTGCCACCAAGTGAAACGCTCCTAGTAGAGGAGCCATCTGACGATTTGGATGCTGATTTCCTGAATGCTCTAGGTGTCATACACCACAACCCCAACATCATGTTTGACGCAGAAATGTCAGTGGCCCCCTCTAACTCCTCGCCAACAGGT
This sequence comes from Beta lomatogona, assembly GCA_947646795.1. Classification (NCBI taxonomy): domain Eukaryota; kingdom Viridiplantae; phylum Streptophyta; class Magnoliopsida; order Caryophyllales; family Amaranthaceae; genus Beta; species Beta lomatogona. The sequence continues at coordinate 1,559,313 of CANSNZ010000139.1, read as the reverse complement.
GATGGTGATGGAAAGCGTCGTAAAAGAGACGAGTTCGAAGGCACCCCATCCCCCTCTAGTTAATCATAATGAAGTTAAGACTTAATCTCCTTTTAGGGTTACTTTGGAGGACTAATGCTTTTCCTTCCTTTTATAGTTGCATCTTTTATCTACTTTTCAGTTTTTTAGCTTTTAATCTTAACTTAGTTCTTTCTACTTTTGTAATGACTCATGTAGTTACGCTGGAAATTATTAATACAATGGAGTCATTTGCTTACTTTGTCTGGATGTTTTGCCTAATTATGAACTGCCTCAATTATCATTATCTAAGATCCTTGTATCAGAGGATTGCTTCGGTTTCAAGAAAACCACCACAATCTAATTCGCCCCGTTATTTGATCCAGTGGCACGAGGTTGCATCACACAATGATTTTTGGGCCGGGGCCACGGCCCCGAACGAGCCTCATGTACTTCGCTCGAACAAGGGACCGTGTTTTTTCAAACTCCCACATCTCAAACTTGAGTTTGGGCCTCAAACTTCTAATTTATGATCAACGGGCTTTCCAATCCCTAAAGCACTCTCTCGCTCCTCATGTGTTTGTGTCCTTGTGCGGGTTTAGGCCCACCTACCTCTACTTCCATTCATGCCACTACTGATTTGGGCCTGCTTCATCATAATTTCAGCATCGTAAATTGCTAGCAAGACCCCTTTAAATTCGAACAAGCTTGCAAAAGCATAAAGAACTGAGTGCTAAACACTTGCTTGACAAGGGTGTTTTTCCACTTCCTAACTACTTTTTTTGTATGTGCAGGTACACTTTTTTCGGGCCCATTCAAGGGCAATAATCCAATCATTCCTTCGCCTAAGGGTGATACAAAGGTGCAATGCAAAGAACTATATAAAGCATAATATATGGAAATTTTAAGTTGGAACATCCAAGGGGGTAAAAACCCCCAAGCTTTGAGTGAACTAATTTATCTTTAAAACAAATACAAACCGGATATCATTTTTGTTATTGGAACGTTAACCAATTCAGTTAATAGCAAGCGAATTCTCAAAACGCTACAATTTCGTAACAACATCGTTGTAGACCCAATTAACCACTCAGGTGGAATTAGGGTGTGTTGGAACAACAACAATGTCACCTTGCCGAATCAGGTTACCACGCTCGATTAGTCGAATTAGAAATTCTATACAAACCAAACAACAAGATTTATACCATCTTCGGTACTTATTGTCCCGCACAAAACATAGACAAAAACGTTTTTTGGCATTATCTCAATAATTGCTTACATAATGCTCAAAATCCTTGGCTCCTGATAGGGGATTTCAATGAAATGCTACTTCACACAGAAACTTTCAACTAAAACGACTCCCAGATCTTTTACAAATGCATTCAGCCATTGATGACAAACCAATTTATGAACGTCAATACTTCAATAACTCATGTGATCATGCACCCATCATATAGTCACAAAGCCTTAACCTGGAAAGGCCTCGCAAATGACAAACCAATTTATGTACGTCTCGACAGAGCCCTTTCAAACCAAGGGTTTTTATACGATTTCGCTGATAGCACATTAATCTATGGGAACTTCATTCACTGTTTCAGATCATGCACCCATCATTTTCTCTACTAACCAAGAACCACTAATTAAGGCACCACCATTTCGTTTCCAGAACTTCTGGATTCTGGATAAAGAATCACACTCTATTGTCAAAAAGAATTGGAGTACTCAGATCACGGGATCTAGATTCTATCGCATACAATAGAAACTCATACGCATCAAAAGCGATCTAAAAAGCTGGGCCAAAACTAAATATAGACACACGGCAAACAAGCTACAAGCAAATGATGAAAAACTGAAAGAACTACAGGATAAACTATGGCTCCAACCATTCAATACTATATGCAATAAACACATCAATAGACTCCTCCTTCAAAGAGAAAAATTACTTCTTTTTAGTCAAAAATCATGGGGGAACAATGCCCGGAAAACATGGTTAACCCAAGGCGATCGCAACTCTAGATTCTTCCATAACAAAATGAAGAAAATACGAACATTCTCCACTATCTGCCGACTTAAAAACAAATTGGGCCAGTGGGTGGATTCTCAAAATGACGTCACTCGATTGTTGACCAATTCTTTCCAGCATCGTTTCCGAACAAATGTCGACAGCCAAAGAAATTTAGACCTCAGCTTCCTCAGCCCTTTTGTTTCACAATCGGATTACGACTGTTTACTAGCACCAATTACAAAGAATCGAGATAAAAGAAGCGATCTTCGATATCAACCCCAATAGAGCCTCGGGATCCGACGGATTTGGAGCCAAATTTTTTCATGCGTACTGGCCAGTCATAGAATAAGATATTGTTATCGCAATTCAAAGCTTCTTTCACCATGGCAAATTACCACTGTCCCTTAACCACACTATAATTACACTCATTCCCAAAAAAGATATCCCTGAAACGCCAGACCATTTTCGACCGATTAGCCTAATAAACACCATTTACAAAAGAATCTCAAAGATAATTGTCAACCACCTTCAACCAATTCTCCAGTGAGAAATAAGTCCTCTACAGAAATAACTAACTTACTCATAGCTCAAGAAGCCCTAAATACGTTCCAAAAATCAAAAAATAAAACAGGATGGTGTGCTTTAAAGCTTGACATGGAAAAAGCATATGACAGAATAGAGTGGGATCTCTTGTGGGGTGTCCTAAAGGCTTTTGGCTTCCCTTCAATCTAGATACAATGGATTAAAGAATGTGTCACTAATGTCTCGTATTCATTAAAAGTTAACGGGGAAACTTCTCCATGGTTCCGACCATCAAGGGGACTCCGCCAAGGTGACCCACTCTCACCTTTTCATTCTGTGTATGGAAGTCTTAATCAGGAAACTAACACTTCAATCCCATATTCGAGGATCTGGTATCAGTTTCAAAATCCACCCCAGAACTGCAAACATTTTGTGTCTTTTGTTTGCCGACGACAATCTCCTTTTCTACAAGGCCTCCAATGAGGCATGGCGAACTCTTAAATCAACACTAGACGAATTCTGCAACTTATCAGGACAACTGATTAACTTCCACAAATCGTCCATCATTTTTTCCAAGAATGTTCAACCGTCAAGGAAAACTATTCTAGCTAGCCAATTCAATATGCTACCAAAGTCCTCCTTGGGACGCTACTTGGGTATCTTCTTCAGCTCATTCCATCCCCCCAAAACGGATCTAAATTCAATTCTCAGCAAAACAGATTAACGTATAAACTTGTGGGAATCCAGGTTCCTTTCTAAAGCAGGGAGACTTACTTTAATACAATCCAATTTAGAATCCTTGCCTTCCTATACTTGTGCATCAACTTTGCTACCCTCGAACATTGCAAAATCTATTGATTCAGTTCATCAAAAAAAAATTTGGCGTCAAAACAAAGATAAAAACGCTACTCCTTTAATTGCATGGGATAAAATTTGCACCCCAAAATCTTACGGAGGCCTTGGCCTTCGGAAAACTCTTCCAATGAACCAATCATTTATTGCCAATTATCACGGACCCAAACAATATTTGGGTTAAAATAATCAAAGAGAAGTATCTAAACCGACAATCCTTCTTCAATTGCTCCCCCAAACCTCATGATTCCCCTATATGGAGTAATATCCTTAAACAAAGAAATATTTTAAAAAAGGCATTCGATGGAAAATCGGAGATGCGTAAACGGATTTTGTTTTGGTTATACAATTGGTGCACAAATGATAGCCTCATTAATAATTTAATATGCTTCCTGTCTCACACAATACAACAGATGTATCACTCCGACTAAGTCAATTCATCCTGCCAAATAGAACTTGGGATCTATAAAAATTAAGAAACTTACTCCCGGATCATTGTGTCCAAATGATTAAGGGAATTCCAATTCCTATTCACCCTGTCCCGGAACCAATTTGGGGACCGTCCTCTTCAGCAAATATTTTACTTGTTAAATCTGCCAACTGGATAGCACATAAAATCCCCCTCCAAAATGAAAAAAGGCAATATCGTTGGATCAGGAAACTACAAATTCCACCTAAGCTACAAATTTTCTTTTGGCAAATCTGTCATAATAGCTTAGGAGTGCGTCAAATTATAGCCAAACGCCAAATCATTCCTTTTAACAACTGCAATTTTTGCAACGTCGCTGAGGAATCTATAGGTCACCTTTTCGCCTCTTGTCACTGTCTCAAGCCCCTATGGGATTTACAAGATATGAAAGATTGGTTCCCACATCACATTAATTCAGATTCAGTGTTACACACTTTCTCCGGCTTAAGGGTTCACAAAAACCTTCTTCAAAAATTCATCTTCATTATTTGGAGCATATGGAAAGAAAGGAATGATATGTTATTTTCAATAATGTCAGCCTAAATGTTCATAGAATCCTATATAAGGCAAAGTTCCTTCATAAATAATGGATCCTTAGAGAAACAGTGGACAACTATTTCTCCACAGGTTCCCCGTTCTCACTAAAACACATCAATCATTCCACCACCACTCATCACCACACAAACTCCATCCTAGTCGCATGGGAGCCTCCATCTCAAAAATCGTTCAAATCAACTTCGATGGCTCGGTTAGTCAACATTCAACATCCATCGGCTCGCCACTTTCTGCAGCAGCAGCATGCATCATTATTAGAGACTCAGCTGGGGAGCTTCTCACAGCTCTTGCGGACAACCTCAGCACCACCACCGTCTATATGACAGAAATTTTGGCACTTCATCATGGCATCATCTTGGCCCTTAAAGACCACATTCAGCACATCATCATCGAAGGAGACAATCTCATGGTCATCAACTCAATCAAAGGAATTTGGTCGCCACCATGGCAGATTTCCAACATCTTCAGAGACATTCACACTCTCCTCAACTCTTTTACGTCATGGGATATTCGCCACATCTACCGCGAAGCTAACAAAGCAGCTGATTGGATTGCTAACGTCGGTCACTTAGTAGATAGTCAATTTTGTATAGAAGATTGTACTTCTTCCACTCTTCAAAACATCCTTGTAACTGACAAGGCGGGAGCTCCCTTCGTGCGGAGGGTCTCCTAACCTTCTTTTCTTTACCTTATTTTTAAAAAAAAAAAATACTATGTATGATCAAAGACGGCCTCCCGATTGATTATGATGAGCTTAAAAAGACAAAATATCTATACAAATATATTAAAAAGCGTTCCTATCAAAGGAACGGTGCCACGTGGCACTCTTCTCAAGCTTCTAATACACATGTTTATAATCTCATTTAAAAAATATTAACAATGAGTAGTTACTAGGATTCGAACACATGACTTTTGAAATAAAATGTGAGAGTTTAACCACTAATCCACTATAATTTCAATGTTAAATGTTTCAAAGTAAAACATAATAAAGTCTTATAATTATATGTAATTATAATAAAGACATAGACAAATTTTTTGTCTCTAACACTTTTATTAAGTAATAACATTCTCTTACCCCAATACTGATCAAATTATTATTTTTATCCCCAATTCCTTAGAGGTTTTTTTAATATATAAACAACTTATTATGCCATAATGTCCATTTTGCAATTTCGCACTAGATATAATATTACGAAAAACTAATAAAACCAATTATGAAATTTATGAATGATAATATATTTGATAATTGTAACTGACTCAGGGCATCGCCCAGGCCAAAATACTAATTATCCATAAAAAATCGAGAGGACTTATTCTAACCTATAAAAGTAAAATTAGTTGGGATAAAACCAAATAAAGAAGCGATTTTGCAACTACAAAGAAATGTAGTATTGATCGAGATGACATATTGCAATTTTTTGGAATATTTTAGGAAGATAGAGAAATAAAGTTCAATCATACAAAAATTGAACACGAAGAAAATCTAACTTCACATCGACTTTATTCACGAGTTCAGATAAGTTAAGTGAGAGTGAGGGATAGCCTAGTGGTTAGAGCTTCCCTCTCGGATCCAGGAGATCATGGGATCGATTCTCACCCTTGGCAAGTTGAAATCCCCTTTATTCCCCCAACTTGTCAAGGTTTCTCCTTATCATATTAAAATAAAAAAAATAAAAAAAAAAGAGTTCAGATAAGTTAAGTTCCCCTTCTCTTGACAAGTTGAATTAAAAAACAATAGGATGAAATAGTTGACTAGAACGACAATGAGAAAATAGGCTACTCTAGCTCATAAGACAAGTGTAGTTCAAGGCCAATGTATTCAGATTAGTGAAATTCAAGGCCAATAACTGAGGTTCAAGGCCAATACGTACATTTCCACGGATGTCAAAACAGTTATATTCTGATAAGGGAAAAATAATTAATATTTTTTAGATAAGAAAAAATAAGTGAAGAGAACACAACCTTTTCACAAAAGGATCACTGAATTTAGGTTTCAAGCGTTCCACAATAAGAACATATGGTACCCAATAGGCCAATATCGATCCCTAGACACATAAGACAGAGAATGTCTAAAAGAAGCAAAAATGACCTTCAAAGGTTTGTGACTTGGTCAAATTCATGAGACGAAGATAAAAACTGTAAACTCAAAGGCCTGATATATTAAACAGTAATCTCTCCTTGGTACAAATAGAACATGATGATTCTTAAACTTTCAGCCATAGACTTCTATTATGGTTATCGAAGTAAAATACAAAACAAAACCCAAAAAAAATTGCAAAGCTGTCTAAACTTCGAGTCAACCAACGCCTGCCTAGCCATCTTATGGGTTTTTCTTCAGTCTTTCCTGACCAACCAGAGCTTACCCACGACATGGAGTACAGCCACGAATGCAATAAAACCTATGCTCATCATAAGAACAACATTTGGGGAGATCTTCAAACCCGGAGCATCATCGGTGTAAAATTGCAGCATAGTTCCAGAAGCCCCTCCTCCAGCTGCTCCTCCGGCTGCTGGCCTCCTTCTCCTAAGGCTGGCAGCGGCAGCTGCACTTCCTCTTGGGGGAGCTGTTCCAGTTGCCATATCTGCAAAAGGCATAACACAGTTTAAGAACCTGATTACATTAGATATAAACCTACAAGGGTGGATTAGTTATAACACTAAAGCAACAGAAAAAGAACCATTCGATCATGTATATTGATGGTTTTCACCATATTAACAAAGAGAAAAACATTATCTTCCATGACTTGCTAAAAGAGGAAAAAGAAAAAAAGATAGAGCACTAGGTGAAATCAGCACAACAATCTCCAAACAGATTAAACGATTGCTGTTTTTCTTCAATGACCACATTTCAGACAACATGTTCCTTGTTAATGTTCCACTGTTTGATTTGTGAAGGGTGGATGATCCCCAAGCTCAAGGGCCAACCACTAATTCCCAAGCAAGCTCAAGGGTCGACCACTAAGTGGAAACTTGATCCTCGTTTCCCATATTCCCCTAGCACACTTTTCTTACAACTCAAACTTCTGAAGGGAATGAAGTTAATTACAGGCAATTCTTGACATTCCCATTAACAATTACCAATGAATTTTAATATAGGTACGATGCAACAACACTATGATCAATATTAATACAGAAACTTATCAACAAGGACAGCACATAAAAGAACCAACTAGAAACAACAAAACCATAATCTCTCTATTTTACAATGTTAAGTAGAGGAAGTAACAGTCTCATGATCTCATCATCCTTCTAGTGTTCTTCGCTTGAATACACATCTGTATTTTGATCATCCTTCTAGTGTTCTTCGCTTGAATACACATCTGTATTTTGATCGTTTCTACAACTCTCGATTCACTAAACTCGCTAATTATGCAGAATTACGCTCTAGGATGAGAATTACTCAGCATATAACAAAGATAAAACCATATACTAAAATTTTACCCAAGACTAACAGCATCATCACCTCAATTTCAAAAACTTGACATCACAGCTCGATATTACTTCCATAGTAACCAAATTCATCTGGCCATTCGCAATCATACAGAAACAAGACATAGCACTAAAAACCTACAATAACCCTCCCAATCTCCAAAGTTACCTAAGTTTATTCACCCAGTTGCACAAATCAAATTGACCCACTAAATTTAAAACATATTACACAAATTAATTGCCTTTCATTAGCAGCAAATCATACCAAAATCACTAAAGGGTATATCAAAACCCAAGAAATTAACAACTTAAACTCCAAATCCAACAACATGAAATTGGAGAGAGAATTTCAATATTTCATAGATGGTCAACATCTACCATTCTACAAGAAATCAACGGCTACAAAAGCAAATACACTAATTTCATCATTAAGAGACAGAAATAGATTAAATTCAACACAAATCACAGTTTTTACATTCAATTTTACTTAGATCTACTATCTTCTAATTTCCGCAACCAAAAAAAAAAAAAAACTTTTTTTTCAAGGAACTAAAAAACGCGTTTTTATCTGAAAAACTAAGGAATTGGGTCTTCTATTAACATAATACCCAGATCGAAAAGTAGGGTAATTTGCAATCAGAAATCAGATTTAATATATGCCAAAAAAAAAAAGTTGAACCCTAAAATCAAAGATTAAACAGATACTAAATCAAGAAAAAGTTTATGCTTATTAAAGATTGAAAAACAACTGACCTGAATTTCTTGAGTGAAGATTTAAGGGAAAGAGATTTAAAAAATTAGAACAAGGGTAGAGAAGTTTCGATCGAAGAAAAAAGCTGAAATAATAATATTGATATTTGTTTCAATCCCTTTTTTCAGTTTGTAAGTTTATATATATTGCAGAGGTGACGGGACTAATGAAGCCTCCACATAGATTGAGCCAATAGTTAGGTGCCACGTATGACACGTTGAGCCCAAATAGTCCGAATTTTACTTTGAGTTGAAATTTGTAAGAGAAAAGAAAAAAGAATCGTGAATCAATGTGTTAGGTAACGTCCTAGACGTGGGTGGAATACATGTGCATAATTCATATCTGTATTTATTGAAAAATATGCATATAATTTTTTTTGAAAAAAAGAAATCATAATTTTATGAAAACTAAATGTGATGATGATTAAGAGCATAGGAGAATAAAAAATTTAAAGGGGTTAAAAAGTGACATGATTTGTTAACTCGATAAGACATTAACGAGGTTGGATTAAGGTTTCCAACTTGTTTAATTAAGTGGGTAGATCTTGATCCGATACGACCTGTTTATTAAACGGGATTGGGTTAAAGTTGAACTCTAGAACTCAAATCAGACACCACAACCCGTTAAATACTTAAATTTCTATGTTAATATCAATAGTATTAGTGTTGCTTGTAATTATTTTAATATATTTTCGTAACACGATCAGAACCCGACACGAAATTAGCGGATTTGGGTTAAGGTTTGCAACTCGTTTAAATAAGTGGGTTGACCCGACACAGCCCACAGCTGTGAACCCAACACGCATTTTGACCCGTTAACCAACTCTATAGAATACAAGAGACAATAAATTTTGATTTGCAATAAACTATTTGTGAAAATTAAGTAGTGATAATTAAGTATTAATTTTCCTTATACTACAACTTTTATGTATGCACCCGGGAGTATCATGAGCATAATAAAACTAATTTTTTTACTCATTGCTCATCTAAAACTTTCAGATTTGCAAAATTTGCACAACAGGTGAATTTCATATGAGCAAAACATAGCCTTGAATGTACCATGCATATGGTACATCCGGGTATAGGATGAATGCACTCTTTTTATACTCATTAGATATAGTTAGAAAAGAATTTCAAAGGTATAATACATTAATATACATCAAAATTTGTATGAAAAAAACTCAACTAATCCATTCATCTTCCTGTAATTTAAAACCATAGTTATAGTTGGTTTATCTAGTGGATTGCACAAGTTTTAGGCTCTGTTCTTTTGGACTGAATAAGTCTGAACTGAACTGAACTGAAATGAATAAGTCTGAACTGAACTGGACTGAAGTGAATAAAAAGGTTGAAAATGCTTCCTCCTATTTTTCCAGATGCAACATTTGATTTTTTTTTTTAATTAACTCAATAAAAAGGAAAATGTTACCGCTGAAGAAAGAAAAAAGAAAGACAAAGCACAATTCGAAGTATGCATATTTGAAGTAGCTAATTAATTACTGAGTTTTTTTTTTTTTTAAATATTGAGAATATAATTAAGATTCAAAGTTTTTTTAAAACTTTGATTTTTTAAGTTGAGAATAAGCACAATTACAATTAGGATTAATGGACAGTTGGACATTTTTTAGTAACCTTATCAAAAGAGAAGTGTTCAACCATTATCAGGTGGAGTCCAAATATGACATATATTAATAGACATTTCATGATAGCATCATAACTCTTTTAGCACACCAAGTCACTATTTGAATATTTTTTAGTACCAATAAAACATTTCAATACCAATAAAATTTTTCTTAGTATCAATACAAGGTTTTATCCTTTCAAAATCGTTAGTATCCTTGTTAATCAAAGATGTTTATCAAATGATATAGACGAGATTTGATGTCAAGTTTTAGGCACTATCTCCCAATAATTTAAACCAGTTAAGCTATTGAACATCCACTTATCTAAGATCTTTATGTAGTAGCTTTATTGATTGTGGTTTTTTAAGGTCGATAGGAGTCTTACACCCAACATTGAGGCGAGCAGCTAATGCCATACAAGCAAGAATGCAAGATGTTGTAGGGTTTTATTGCTAATTGATTTTCTGTTGTTTTTGCTTGTTGTTTGTACTTGCCAAAATAAACAAGGTTTTATACATTTATTGCATGTTAATGTCCAAATCGACCGAAAAAATATGCACTTTTAATTATAAGGTCGGGAGCTCTCGAGAAACTACTCCACAGTGATTCAAAAGCCAACAGTTCTCCCCCTCCAAGTCCTGGTCACCTAGCTCGCCGGCGGCCGCTTACACCTCTAACGGTCGTCGGCGAGTCTTCTTCTGGCGACAAAGAGCCTTTTGGTCTCTAATTTTGCTTTCTTCTACCTCCTCTGCTCTATTTACTAAGTTTCAAGGAAAATAAAAAACCTTAACTTGCTTTCTGAGGGTTTCGCACTCATCGGCACCTCGACGGTATTCAATCGGTAGCATCCTTATCCCGCTTTTGGTCTACTTTTATCATCGTGCCGATCACAGTTGTGTTCTTCCCAACTCTTGTTTTCCTTTTTAATTGACGTCCGTGTGAAGGGTCATTCCCAGATCTAGTTTGTTTGGTAACAGTTACATATAGACTTGTGGGTTAGGCTAGTTTAAAGCTTGCTCGTGCCGTGGTCGTTTTTCTCTGTTTCTTAGCTTCTCTGGTTTGTATGTTTGTTTGAGGAAGGTTTTTTAGCTATGTTTTCATTACAAGCTTGCGAAGAATTGAAGGGTGAGCTCCACAAGCTCCTTGATAATGATTCTAACCTAAGCTTAGACGATAATGAGTTCCTGAACTCTGTTTCCAAATTGGATAATCCCAAAGCTGTATTGGATCTAGTTAAGTCATTGAAGGAGGAAGGAAATTCCCTATACAGGCATGGGGATATTGATGAGGCCTTGGAGTCTTATGGGTTTGCTGGTGTATTGCTTAGCCAAATTAACTTGGACGAGGATGATATTAGAAGCTTATGTGAATTATCTTTCTGTATGTTGCTGAACTTAGCTGCTTGCTTTTTGAAGAAAAATGTGTTTGATAAAGTAGTTTTTCTTTGCTCTGTTGTTTTAAGCTTTGACCCGTGCAATGTAAAAGGCCTATTTAGAAGAGCTAAAGCATCAATTGGGATAGGAAGGAGTGATTTAGCTTATTGGGATTTGCTGCAAGCCTCTAAGATTGATCCATCAAACAAAGAGATTGCGAAGAAATTTAATGAAGTACAAAGTTCATTTATCAAGCAAAGTTCATAGGATCATCCAATTGGATTAGGGGTGGAACCATTACCACCAAGGAAAAAGATGAAGGAACAACAACACAAGGAAGGAGAATTTTCTATTAGGATGACCGAAGGGGTAAGTAGTGAGGTCCTAAGCTCACTGGAGAAAGGAGAAGAGAAAGATGAGGTAGTATGGGAAGAGAAGAATCAGGTTGACTGTGAAGAGGAAGTTGCTAACATGTCGCGTCGCTCAATTGGCAACAGAAGGCACTAAAGGGAAAACCGTAATGCATGTTGGTCGTTTGCAACAACATTTCTCTGATCATATGAATGAGCATAATCACCCTAACGAACTGAATGAAAATGAAGATACCCTGCAGGAGAGTATGAAGTCCCAGTCCAACATCGATGTTATGGAAGAAGAAGCCACTAAGCCCCCACATAGTCCAGCAGAGCTTTGTTGTTTCATCCAGTCTTGCCAATAATGAATATATCTCTTTACTTTCCAAGAAGAATAAAAAACGTCTCAGCAAAGTGACAAGGAGCAAGAATGCCCAACCACGATCACTGTACTCCAAGAGAATTCTGAAGGCTTGTTGCAAGGGAGACTCCTATTTCCTTCCTAAGTTCGATCTTATCGGCATAATTCGGGCTGGAATAAAAAGGAAAGCAAGTTTTATTGAAGATTCTACCCAAAGTCCAAGGAAAAAACCTTCTTCAGGTTCTTGTGTTAGTAGTGTTACTCCTTGTGCTAGCAATGAGTTAGCAGTTTGTAGTGTCTCAAGTCCGTGTATGAAATTAGTTAGTAATACTTCTCAGGATGGTCTTGTGAATCTGTGTAGTAGGCGTCCTCAAATAAATGAAACCCATAACATAGATATAAAAGCTAGGGGAATAGGCTTCTTTGTAATCTAATGTTTTTATATTAATGTATGTCCTTGTTGTCAAAAAAAAAAAATGTCCAAATCGATTCTAACAGTTAGGATTAGGCCCATATCCTTTAAGTATTAATTTTCTAATTTTCAGTACGTGTATTTTTTTCCCATGCATCACATGACATTCAAAAACTTTTAGCTCAATTCTAATGTATAAACATCATCTCAAATGAGACAACCACATAAACTCTGAGTTCATACATTAGATATTAGCATCATAGCATGCAATAAAAAGATGAGATCTATTTGTCACTACTCTTCATCTTCACGAAGTATTCAATTTTCATTAAAAGTCACTCACCTCCTCAAAATCATCTTATATGCCTACGTTCCAAAGAAAAACGAAAAGGAAAAAAAAAAAATCTTTTGACATCTACTCTGTGCAGAACTTGTAAAATCCATGTTCCAAAACTTATTGTCTGAATGGATCTTTAGCTTACTTAAAGGTCATTGGGGGTAAAGAAGTAAACTCAACTCTCATTCGATGCTTCAAAAAGTCATTGAAACAGTAGGTGATGCATTGCTACATTCTTACAACTTTAGGAACTTCATCAATGAAAGAAAATGCAGCAGAATGCTTTACATTTAACACAAACATCGATCATGTTGTATTTAATTCTCGTGTTGACACGTGTAGCCAAACTGAACCATGAAGATGATCTCAGAAACCAGTGACTCGTGGAATCTACTTCTGTCCCGTGCATGGCTTGTGGAACTACCATGCCAGTAAAATGAAAAGCAGACGAGCATCTGTTAAGAGTGATATTATTTGCCATCAGAAGAGCAATTAGGAGAGTTTTGGAAAAAAAAAAGAAGAAACAAGAAACATAAGATTGGGAGAATTCTAATCTCTTTAATATCAGCAACCATAAAATGAATCAAGTAGAAATTTTTATTAATGCACAGTAATGAACATTTCTTCAGACTTGCTTGAAACAAGGATAACTACATAAACAATTAGGTCAACATCAACTAGTAGAACAAATGCAGAATGGTAAGCTTCTCCACTGATTATAGATTTACAGTTATCTGTCCCAACTAGCTCTTGAAAGACAGAATTTTGCATGCTAAGTTTATAACTAGAAAATTGCTCAAGTGAAGAAGAATAACATTACCTGGCACTTGGCAGGCATGTCTGATTCATAGCTCCAAGATACGTCATTTATCCTTCCACTAGCTCAACCGTTCAAAAGTTCTCCACTTGCCAAATTGAAAGTTAATAGACACACAATCTAAAGTTCTGAAATTCTACATTGTGTGCATTTAAAGGAAAGCATGCATGCAGAAAGTAGAGCGTAGTAGTCTGGACCTTAGACACCTTCATATGAGACAGGAGACAATTACTTCGGTATTTACAAAATAGAACAACTAGAATAGGGCGCAAGAAAGCATAACAAAGGACTCATATATCAAAAGAGTATCCTAGGAACCTAAGACAGTAGATTAATAACCACATGGATGGCACATGTCCGTAAGATTTTTAAAGCCCGATGGTATTAGTTCAAATGGAAGCAAACTAGCAGAAAAACTACCTCAGGAAAAATGGCCTTCTACTGGTAACAGTAGCCACTTTAAAGCAATTATGTCATCTATGTAACTTTGCAAAGTTTAGCGTCATCATGGTTTCAATAAAAAAAAAAAAAAAAAGGTTCAGTCATCATATAATCATATAACAGTGAAGGGGGATTATTGAGCACAGTACTCCCAGCCAACTGTTTCAACTAAATAGAATAAAATAGAATATAACTTAGCTACATTTTAAAGTAAAATACATGAACAGAATTGTTCTTATTGAAGTCCATAAGAACATGGAACCCCACATACAGTTTTGGGATCATGAAGAGCAGTATATACAAATGTTGACAATGGCTCCCTAGGTAGCTTGTAGAAAGCCAATCACTTTCTTTTGTCCACCATCGTGACTATCTGAAAAGAATTAAATGAGCTAGTTAAAGCATATATTGATTAAATGTGCATATGCAACACCTAGGTTAAACCTTTTTAGAGTGGCTGTCCAAGACAGTTGGATACAAACATTGAAGCCTAAACTCTCACCACTAGGTTAAAAGTAAAGCCTCATACCCTCTTGAAAAATCTACCGCCTTTCTTTCCCACTCCAGTGCCAGCAAGACTTGACGCTAGCAAAGATCTGGAATCTGGCCTCCACTTCAATTCTTTCAAGACAGAAAACAAAGTGGCCAGCTCAGGAGTAATCTCAGAATCTTTTATACTATTACATGACACCACTTTAAGTGTCTGGAGCTCCTTCCAACTCTGAACCATGGAATCCAAACCTTCTGTTGTCAGCAAGGAGCATCCTTCCAATGATAGAGACTTCACCCTCCTATAAAGAAAATGATATATCCCATCATAAATACTCAGATTTAGACAGTCCACCCAAAAGTACCAAATGCCACTAACGATGACAGCATCAATAATACCCCAACACCTGCAAAGAGGCTCCCACCTATGGCAAATTAAAGGGGAATCATATGCAAGCAGCATTACCACTGCAAGGTAGTAGCTAGTATCTTCCTGATCCAACCATTAGTCAAGAGTTAAAAAAAAAGAATGCATGCAAGTTCAACACTCCTCTCCTCTCCTCTACTCCCATAAGCCTCTCCTTCAATTCTCAAACAAGTCAGATTTCATATCATGGTTTATCATAAAAACAAAGAGCATGGCAATCATAAGAATCAACAACCAGAGATCTACAAAGCAAATGAAATATACTATTTCAAGCAAATCGGTATTCCAAAAACCCTTGGTTTACTTATGGGGAATTATACAAGCAACTAACCAATCTACCTTAGGCACTGTGTGTGCTGGATTATAGACTTTCAATTCTCACCATTGAATTAAATTCAAGCTTGTGTCACATGCTACCCAGAATACAACTTTTCCTGATAACTTCCAACCTAGTAAGGAACTAGCCTACTCGAACCTGCATTACCAAGTTAAAATAGTTTGAATAAGAGACCCTCTCCTGGTTGATTATACAAACACCATCAACGATTTGTCCATATGTGCAGTACCCATTATACCCAATAGTGAGATATTGGGATTCCGACAACTACAAGTTACCTTGACATTCCAATATTCCCTACAAGAAGCATATCTCTCTCCACTCATGCCTACCTCTTACCCTTGCTTTTCTTTTCATATTTTTTCTGCACCTTGACAGTTCAGGCTAAAGAATTCATGATGTCAATCAAGCAGTAACACAATAGTACAATACTACCATCAACATACTTTGCAACCATGCATGCTCCTAAACAACATATCTAATTCACTTTCAACAAAGCCCCATTCTCCAATTCACTCAGCTTGTGCTTCAGAAACCACTAAAAAATACATCAACATGCACTGTTGGCCCCTCAACGGAAGGTCTTAGAAGGATTTAACCATACCACCTATATTTTTTGACCAGTTAAGGACTACTAAAAACTAATAAGGCTGTCTAAAAGGTCAATTTTGGAAACTGGATTAGTAGTAATAGAAGTTAGTATTAATACTATAATACTTGACAAGTAGCAGAATGAATATCATCAGAAGAAATCTGACATGTCTTAAAAAACCAATGTTCTTACATTGGCAATGAAGCTTCAATAAAGCTGTACAACTGTACAAGCATGTTCCAAACTTAGTTTATCTTCACGCTTGAGAAATCAACGTTATCTAACGACATAGAGGAGACCCTACAGAGGTCATGGCATCACAAACAACATATATGCAACCGCTACTCTGAATTATGGTCCTCTCACTCAGACATACCTTCCCCACATATCAAGCTTAAGTTAGAGGCTTAAAGCAACATACATAGTACCTAAAGCACACAGAACTAGGCCTTGAGGTAGCTTGGTGGCTGCCATTATTTACTTCACGGAATGCTAATGCTAGGTAACCCTTTCATGTCCATCACTCAAGTACTCAACTGATATCAAATTCATATAAAGAAAGAGATGACGTAGTTTTTCTTAATTCAAGTACAGAGATGATGTAATTCAGATGTCTTGTGTGACAACACATCAATGTCCAAATTAACTTCTCAGTAACAAGTACTCCCAATCTCAACATATTGCCTCTTCAAAAAAAAAATGGGCATATCTTGCTAGAACTGTAGACAGGTAAACCACTGTATGCAAAAAAAAAACTGTGATAGTCTCCCAATCTCAACGTATTGCCTCTTCAAAAAATAGGGCATATCTTGCTAGGTAAACCACTGTATGCAAAAAAAAACTGTGATCTCCAAGTCAATCTGCATCTACAAAGTACAAAAGTAGCAAGCAAAAGCAATTCGTAGCTGACAATATAGCCCCTATCAACGTTTTGCTTATACCAACCTTTGAAACAACGGCAATACAGCTATACAAGGGGGGACATGAATTATATAATCCTGCCATATAGAGACATTGCACAATGCACAGTAGAAAACAAACATAGAGCAATAAACCAAACTCATACCTACAAAGAGCTGCATAACGGAATATATCATCCTCCAATCCCCAACAATCCTGAAACGAAATCTCTCTGACAGAATCACACACCAAGAACAGAGCTTTAGCACTCCCTTTATCCCGAACTTGACACCGCTCCAAGTACAGCTCCTCAAGTGTTGGGCAAGAACCCAAATGCTCATCAGGACCGGGGCAACTATCTATACTCTCACACGACTGGAACTTCAAGGTCTTCAAATTGCTACAAAACGAAAGCGCGGCTAACCACCCACCATCCATCTTATGACCACAAAGGGTCAACTCTTCCAACATTTGACAGCATTGGCCAATGGCCTTTATCCCATCATAGCTACCCTCACATCCACTAAGCTCAAGCTTCACTAACCTCCTACAACCCTGAGCTACAATCGTCAACCCAATATCCGTCACCACCGAATCGTACAACCCATCAACACAACCCACCAATTTGAGTATCTGCAAGTTCTTAAACCCGGAAATCGCCACCAACGACATATCCTCACAGCAATGTATCTCCAACTCTTGAAGAATCAAACATCTCTCAGCCAGAAAACCTAACCCTCCCTCACTAGCATTAACCAACACTAACTTACTCAAATTAGAGCAACCATTAGCAAGAACTTTAAGCCCTCTATCAATCAATCCAGACCCTAAAATACCTTCTCTACCAATCAAACTATCACTAACAAGCTCCGAATCAAGATGAATCGAAACCAATTTATGCGACATTAAAATCCCCGAATTCCCACAACTTCTAAAACAAGCTGGAGTAAGATTAATCTCACTCAAATTAGGAAATCGAGTCGTTAATCTCCCCGAATTAAGAAAATCCCAATCCAACAGTGTAATTGAACGAACTAATCGTCCTTGAATTGAATACCACCTCTTACAAACTAACGAATTCGTAAAATGCTGCGAAATTGGTACTTTCGAGAGAACTAAAGTTAACGATTCATCGGAGAGGAGAGAGAAAGGATCAGAACCTAAAATTAGGGTTTTTGAATTGGTATTATTTTGTTGAAGCTGCTGCATTCTGAAGATTGCGTGCTTCAATTGCTGATCTTTAAACCACAACTCAGGTAAACTTGCTCTTCTCTTTCTTGGAGTTTCGCTAGGGTTAGGGTTTTTCGGATTTTCTTCAATTGCAGCCATTTTTCCTTGTTTCTGGATTAATTGAAGCTTTTGTATGTATGGTATGTTAATGGTTTTTAGGGTTTATTTGTTTGTTTCTACTCTCTCTTTCTCTCTCCTCCTCTTATGTCACTATTTCCAACGGGCCATTTTTTGACGATTAGATTTGTAGGGTGTAGAAAATAAAATGTAAATGTTGTGGAAAATCAAATTCTTATCTGAAATTTGTATTTTTGAATTTACTTTTTGTTGTTTTCTTCAGGAGGAGTTATCCAGTGTATATGGAACCACGTTATAAATAAAAGCTCCATCAAATCATTGATGAGATAATGAGATTATTTAAGGGGGCGTTTTCTTCATCTGAATTTATCTAAACTAAATTTATTAGATTAAACTTAATCATCTCTTATTTTGTCTCATGTTCATGCCTCGTTCAACTTAGACTAAATCTAGTTTTTTTTTTAATTTAGACTGAATCTAGTTAATTTGATTGTTATTATATTGTTAAGGTAAAGAGAAGGACATCGTTCAATGTGATTGAAGGTGGCAAACACCTTCATCTTCCGCCCAAAGATTGTGGGTTTGATTCTTATAAAGGGGATTGGGTCCAATCTAGAACTATGTGCTCCCAAACACATTTTTTTACACATTTGTCACATATTTTGCTTAGATGAGCGATACGTAATATACGCAAATATACAATATGCAAATAAAAGTGAGAGGAGCATCTAGGTTTATGTACTCCTAGGAGGTTAGGAGTGCTATGGAGGCTTTGAGGTAGGTTGTACTTTTTATGTAGGAGGATGTTAATGTAATTTATATGATTTTTTGTCCGAAACTACATTTAACTTTAAAGTTTTTGCGAGAAACTACCTTATAAAAAATTTGTTGTCCCAAACTAAATTACTCGTACCATTTTGTTGTTGATAGCTACCTTATGTCGGTTTTCGGTGTTGACTTTTTTTTTGGTTCAAAATTGTGGGACAAAACAAAATTACCCTTGTGGAAATTGCTTGAGATTTGATGAGACCGAGAGGTTGATTGTTTCAATTTTAGTTTAAATATTATAAGAGGAATTAAATAGTGGATTGGTGGTACAAAGTGTCGACATAGATATGAGAGAGAGAGCGCGTGCAGGAAAATGGGAAAAATATGGTGGAGAAAATAAAAATAAGGGTTTTAAAGAGGACAAGTGATATTACGTGATATTAAAAAAATTGGGAAAGGCACAAGATAGCAGTCAACAACAAAATGGTAAAAGTAAAGTAGTTTAGGAAAACAATTTTTTGTAGGGTAATTTCTCACAAAATCTTAAAAGTTAAAGGTAATTTGGAAAAAAAAATCCTAATTTATCTTATCAAAGTTTTTTTTAAAAAATTGTGATTGGGGAGTGTATGGTGGTTTGTGTGGGACTGCATTACACTTGATTTGAATTTAGAGATGAAAAAGAATTGAATAATGTCGTTGAGTTTTTTTGTTTGTTGGTATGCAAACTGGGAAAGAGAAAGTAAGTGGGGGTGGCACTATTTGTGTTGTCCCTAATAACCTGAGTTTTCAAATTTGGCTCCCGTCTGTGTTGAGTGTTGACAAGTACATACCGTTAGAATTTAGAAAATTGGTGGTGGTTGATGACCGTTCCAAATTTCAGATTTTTTTTGAAGGGGTCATATTATAAAGTAAAATCTAAATTCAGGAAAAACTAATAATAGAGTCATGCCCATATATTTAAAAAAGAATTAGAGTTTTTTTTGTCAGAAACAATATCTTATAGTCAATTCTTCCCCAACAACAGATTTAGGGTTCTTGCTCATCAAATTTGAAATCTTTCTTCCTCCCCTTGAATAATGGTGAAATGTGAATGCGGGTTTGCGGTGGCAATAAGGACTTCTTGGACATATGATAATCCGGCGAGAAAGTTCATGGCTTGCAAATTCTGGAAGCAGCAGATGAGTAGCTCACCATAGTTCTTATCCCCCATTTAATGGTGTCTGCAGTGGAAGAGTTATGATGCGCTACTTTTGAGTAGGGTGGCAGAGTATCGTTTTAGTGGAGGAGAGCTAAGTCAGAGAGAGAGAGAGAATACAAAAGGGTTTTAATGGAGGAGAGCTAAGTCAGAGAGGTAGTATACAAAAGTGTCGAACCACACAAGTAAAAGCGAACAGGTATAGTTGGACTCATCGAAGCAGAAAGAGAAACCCAAAACTCCACCTCTCTCTAGCTTCTTTACATGCTCTATCCCCAAACCCTACTTGTACCTTCTTTCGTCCCCCAAATTGAGGTATCCTCGGCGTAGCAGAAATTCCATCGATTCGATTCAATTTAGGTTTTTCCTCATTAATTCCGATTTTACTACAAAAACAAAATCTACAGTTTCATCATTTCAATTCAATTCAAGAACAACAAAGATTAGTGAGAGAAAGAGAGATAAATCTACAGTTTTTTTTCTTGAAGTGGTGTGAAAAGGAGAAAAGGAATGGGGAAGAAGAAGAAGAGACAAACACAAAAAGTTTTATGCTACTACTGTTACAACATCAAAAGGCTAAACACTTTAAACGCCATGTTTGTAACAAGAAGCTTTCTACTGCTGGTGGTTGGAGGGAAATGAAATGTTAAGAGAAGGAAGACAACAAACTCACGGTCAATGGAGAAAGTTAACAGTCAATGACAGAAAATAAAAAAAGGTTTCATTTCGCAAAAAAAATTGGTTTAAGGTTGTAAGTTGTAAAAAAAAAAATTTAAAAGGTTGTTTTTCGCAAAAAAAATGACTATAAAAGGTTGTTTCTGACAAAAAACTCAAAAAATTAAAATATGTATAAACTGATAACAAATATTTCATCCGTTTTCTTTTATTGCTCCTATTGTGAATCGGGGAAGAAAAAACAATGGAACTCAAAAAATGGGCATGATTCCAATATGTTAAATTAAATATTTTTTTTTGGTGCATAAGAGCCCCAAAGAACAATATAAAATAAATTAAAAATAAAGCTTATAACCCTTTGAGTTACTCTATGTTAAACAACCAAGGGTCAAAAAAAGTAAAACATGACTACTAAATAGTGTGAACACATTTATTTAACTTTAAACTAATGGAGAAATTTAAATCATAAAATTACACCATGTATGAAAAGAATTCAAAATAGGAACAATATATTGAAATTTCTCAGTGACAAATATAGGAACAACAAAAGAAAAAAGAGGTAGTACTTTCTCCATTTCATGTTACTTACAACGTTTCTTTAGGCACACTTGCCAACGCATAACATTAATCATAAATAACTCTAATAGAAAATTAAAGTTGATATTCTAAAACTACTTCCTCCGTTCTTTTTTAATTGTAATGTTTTAATTATTTGTAAATTTTATATTAATTACAGCATTTTCTTATTTGGTAATATCATATATCTCTTATCACGTGAATTCTACCGTTTATATATTTATCTCTATTTTTCTCCTCTTCACATGACTTTCTTAAAAAAATGTCAAAATGCTAATGTTGCGTTAATAATAGAGCGGAGGAAGTATATGTCGAGATGAACCTAACAAGATCATACATATAACACCCCCACGACTCCTCCTTATATATACTAGGAGAAATTGCGGGAGTGGTTATGCCACGCATGATAATACGTAAGGCTAATCAGAGAATACAGCGGAAGTCTTTTAAAATAAACTGGAAATACTTTAACACAACTGAAATAAGAAAGTATGTAAATGAGTTACAAACTCGAAAACTATCCCATAATAGTCCCATTTTCAAAACAAGTCAAACCTTGACCCCAATGGTCAAGTAAAGTTAAACATATAATTCAAAATAACTTAAATACATAAGAAAGTACTCGTGTGCTAAAATTCCCATCCGGATGCTTATGATTCCCATGCACATCAAGAACTTGTACCTGAAACTTCTCCTCTAAGCTCTGCTCGCCAAATGGGTCATCACAGGGTTGTTGAGGAAAAACAACAACCAAAAGAAAACAAAGAAACACATACATCAGCAACGCTCAGTACTTAACACTACAAGACTAATGCAAATACTGATGCATGCAATCCCCAATGGTCAAGTAAAGTTAAACATATAATTCAAAATAACTTAAATACATAAGAAAGTACTCGTGTACTAAAATTCCCATCCGGATGCTTATGGTTTCCATGCACATCAAGAACTTGTACCTGAAACTTCTCCTCTAAGCTCTGCTCGCCAAATGGGTCATCACAGGGTCGTTGAAGAAAAGAACAACCAAAAGAAAGCAAAGAAACATATTACATCAGCAACGCTGAGTACATAACATTACTAACTAATGCAAATAATGATGCATGCAATCCTCAAACAACTTCGGCTTGCTCTTCTTGTGACACTACATGCGACAAGCACATAACTGAACTTACTAAATACTTTCTTTTATTATTATTTGGCAATGAACGGGCACTGTCCTCCTCTTGGAATCATACGGGCTACTATTCCTTGTGTAAGAGATCCCACACCTCTTACTAAAGTTTCATGAACTTTAAATAACTTGACTCGAGAATTTTAAGCTTGTTAGTAATGAAAGAGGGTGAGAGTGAGCCTCTAGACTCAACATCTCAGAGATAAAGAACACGAGTGGCGCCTAGTCCACTCAAAGATCTTGATAATTGGAATTCCATAAAATTGCTTGATAAAATAAAAGCATTAGTATCGTCATGCTAAGCTATATGCAGGAGTGTAGTTTCACACTAACTCCCCCCTTATGTTCAATACTCATGGGGGATCCATCCCAAGAGTTTTATTGCCAAAGCCCATTATGTGAGACACAATCACAATCATAATACATCTAGCAAATAAATTAATTTCTTATCTTTCTTTAACAAGTGAATGCAACAAACACCATAAATAACTCAATCCTAAATTCTTTGAGACCTTGCTCATCTTATTACTTTAATGACTCCTTGAGTCCTTTCTTACTTTCTTAAGGATCCATGATCCAATCAATTGAGTCATTGCTCAATGATTCAACTACTTGTGAGACCTTGCTCAATAACTTTAAAACTTGTGAGACCTTGCTCAACAAAATATATAACTTCTAATGAGACCTTGCTCAATAAAACATATAACTGCTAATGAGACCTTGCTCAATAAAATATACTCATGCAAGCCCTACTAGCTTCAAGAAAAACATTAAATAACTTTAATCATGCTCAAAAGCAATTATCATCAATCACATGCTTTCCAAATATAGGAATAACTCAAAAGTTCCATTCCTAATCTCCTTTCTAAGTTCTCAATATGTACTCAAACAATTATAAGGCATAAGCCTCTCCTTACTCCTCATGCTCAATAAATAAGCCTTTAAACACTAAAGTCAAAGGTCAAGTGTATGTACCTTGATAACACACAAAAATCAACAATTAAAAGCTTCACTTGCTTCAACTATGCTTGAAACCTACCAACAACAATGTACTATCAATTAGTACTTACCAACAACAATTCAAGGCTACTAATAAATAAAAAACAGCACTTTTAAAAATAATAACAAAGCTGATTTTTCTTTAAAAATGCTTTTAAAACTATTTTTGAGTCACAAACTTGAAAACCTTTACTAGTAGGCAAAACCCACTATAAACTAATACTTAAAACTTCATAAAAATTAATAATTATTAACTTAATTACTGCTGTAAATTTATTTACTAAATAATAGCTAAAAGAATTTTTTTTAACAAGTGGTTCGAAAACCACAAAGATCTGGAAACAACAACCAACCGGCAGCACCACCGGCCAGCACCAACGCCGGCCAGCGTTGCCACCACTACTGTGCCCAGCAGTGGCCCACGCAGCCACGTCCAGGTCGGCTGCTGCCACCACTGTTGTGCACAGCAGTGGCCCACGCAGCACGTCATGCCCACCACTGCCACCCTAAAGCCGCCGGCGAACCACCACCGTGGTGGCCGGAAAACGCAGGGGAAGAGAGAGAACAATAAGAAGAAAATAAAGAAAATCAGAAAACTAGATTAAAACTACAATTATCAAGAATGAAAACTAGATTAAAGCTTGAACTTTGAAGAAATGGTTGAAGAATGAAGTACTAGAGTTTGAGAGAGGAAGAAAACTCCTCTTATTCCTTTGTTGAAGAAGGTGGCTACCGAAAATTCTGAAATGATGGGGGAAACTTAGGGTTTCCTTATTTATAGTGTGGTCTTTTGGGTAAAAGACTAATATACCCTTCTGCTCTGAAATACTGAAATTAAATAGCTTTAATAATTCAAAAATGATTAAAATTATTTAATTAAATATCTTAGAAATATGGGGGATTACAGTCTACCCCCCTTAAAAGAAGTTTTGTCCCGAAACTTAAACAAAGCCTCCTCTCTTCTCCGAACTTTCAACTTTGAAAACTTATGAGCATTATGCCATAATATAGTTCTTTCTTAAGAAGTAGCCAAATAATACGCTACTAAGTAAAACAAGTAGCCAAATAATACGCTACTAAATAAAACAAGTAGCCAAATAATACGCTACTAAATAAACTTTTGCCTTGAATGTTTAAACTATGAAATGATTACTTTGCTTGAAAAAGTTTTCCTTGAAAACTCTAAAAATCGTGCACAAATGCAACAAATTCTTACTAATTTCTAGCAAAATGCGCGCACGCACTCTACCCCCCTTAAAGGAGTTACGTCCCGGAACTCAACTCACCTAGTCGAAGAGCTCAAGATACTTCTTTCTCATCTCATCTTCAGTCTCCCAGGTAGCCTCTTCGGTACGCTGGTTAGACCACAAAACCTTGAGTATCTTTATATCTTTATTTCTTGTACTTCTCACCTTAGAGTCCAAGATCTTCACTAGTCTCTCTTCAAAAGAAAGCGTCTCATCCACTTCTATAATCTCGGGATCTAATACGTGAGACTTATCGGGTACATGTCTCTTTAGTTGGGATACATGGAACACATTATGCACCTTTCCCAAGTTATTCGGCAAATCCAAACGATAAGTTAATCTTCCAATTCTTTCAATAATGTCATAGGGACCTATAAACTTCGGGCTAAGCTTTCCTTTTTGCCCAAAACGCATCACCCCTTTCATAGGTGACACCTTCAACAAGACTTTCTCGCCTACTTGATACTCACTATCTCTTCTATTCTGATCTGCATAAGCCTTTTGACGATCCTGGGCCGCCCTCATCTTTTCATGGATATATCTAACTTGATTCACGGTATCTTCAATTAGTTGCGGTCCCAAAGTAACCGTCTCGCTTATATCATTCCAGCACAATGGACTACGACATTTCCGACCATATAGAGCTTCGAAAGGAGCCATCTGAATACTAAAATGGTAACTATTATTGTATGAGAATTCTATTAAAGCCAACATCTCATCCCAAGTCTTAGGGTAATCTAAGGCACACGCTCTCAACATGTCCTCGAGAGTCTGAATTGTTCTCTCTGATTGACCATCAGTTGCTGGATGAAAAGCTGTACTCTTAAGCACATCGGTCCCAAAAGCTTTCTGTAATGCTTCCCAAAAATGAGATAAGAATCTTGAATCCCTATCAGACACAATAGTGGAAGGAACTCCATGATGCATCACCACTTGGTCTACATATACTTTACCACACTGTTCCATCGACCAATTGTCCTTCATTGGAACAAATTTTGCTACTTTAGTTAGTCTATCTACAATCACCCACACTTTGGTGAATCCTTTCGCTGTCTTGGGAAGACCTACAACGAAATCCATTGATATGTCATCCCACTTCCACTCAGGCACTGGTAACGGTTGAATCGTTCCTTGAGGTCTCTTGTGTTCGCTCTTCACCTTCTGGCAAGTCAAACACCTAGCAACAAATTCAGCTACTTCCCTCTTCATATTGTTCCACCAAAACATCAGCTTCAAGTCTTTATACAATTTATCCCCTCCAGGGTGGATAGAATAAGTCGTGTTGTGCCCTTCTTTCATCACTTTCTCTTTCAACTCGGTGCAACTCGACGGTATACACCACCTTCCATTGAATCGGACACTTCCATCGTCATGGATGCTAAACTCCTTTGTCTTCTTCTCCTCGATTAGCTTCTTTATCTTCTCCTTTTCCTCATTCCCTTCTTGAGCCTTTAAAATTTCTTCATTCAATGTTGACTGGATTGAAATGGCATTTAAGCATGCTTCCACTCCACCACTCCCAACAACTTCAATGGTGAGCTTCCTAAACTCATCACACAACTTATCTGGAAGTACCAAAGTACTTAAACTATGGCTAGACTTTCGACTTAACGCATCGGCAACGACGTTTGCCTTTCCTTCATGGTATAAGATCTCAATATCGTAGTCATTAACCAACTCCAACCATCTTCTCTGCCTCATATTCAAATCTTTTTTATTATACAAATACTTCAGACTTTTGTGATCCGTGTACAACTTCACCTTCACTCCATACAAGTAGTGTCGCCAAATCTTCAAAGCAAACACTATTGCGGCTAACTCTAAATCATGGGTTGGGTAATTCACTTCGTACGGTTTCAATTGCCTAGAAGCGTAGGCTATAACCTTTCGGTTTTGCATCAACACACACCCTAAACCATTTTTCGAAGCGTCACTATATACCTCCAACTCAAGATTCTCCTTTGGCAACGTCAAGATCGGAGCTGTAGTCAATAACTCCTTAAGCTTCTTAAAGGTTTTCTCACACTCCTCGGTCCATATGAACTTTGTATCCTTCTTCATAAGACTAGTCATTGGTTTAGCTACCCTCGAAAAATCCTTCACAAAACGTGTATAGTAGCCAGCTAGACCCAAGAAACTCCTTATATCAGTAATATTCCTAGGTGTAGGCCATTCGCTCACTGCGGTTATCTTCGACGGATCTACGAAAATTCCCTTCTTTGACACAATGTGGCCAAGAAACGCCACTTCTTCCATCCAAAATTCACACTTCGAGAACTTTGCGTAAATTGATGCTCCCTAAGTGTAGATAATACCAATCTCAAGTGCTCTTCATGCTCCTCCTTGTTCTTCGAGTAGATAAGGATATCATCGATGAATACAACTACAAATTTGTCCAAATACTCTCGAAACACTCTATTCATGAGGTCCATAAACATTGCTGGTGCATTGGTTAAACCAAATGGCATTACGGTGAACTCATAGTGACCATACCTCGTCCTAAAGGCAGTCTTTGGTATGTCCTTCTCCCCAATTCGCAACTGGTGATACCCTGACCTCAAGTCTATCTTCGAAAATATTCCAGCTCCTCTTAATTGATCGAATAGGTCATCAATCCTCGGTAACGGATACTTATTCTTAATAGTCACCTTGTTGAGATCTCTATAATTGATACATAGCCTCAAGCTCCCATCCTTCTTCTTTACAAACAAAACAGGCGCTCCCCATGGGGAATAACTAGGTCTAATGCACCCTTTCTCGAGTAATTCCTTTAGTTTCTTATTGAGCTCCTTCATTTCTGCTGGAGCCATTCTATATGGTGCTTTTGATATAGGGGCAGTTCCAGGAACTAAGTCTATGGTGAATTCTAACTCCCTATGAGGTGGCATTCCCGGTACATCTTCCGGAAATACGTCTGGAAACTCATTCACCACCTTCACATGTTCTATCTTAAGCTTCTCTTCTTCCAACCTCTGCACACTACACAAGAATAACGAAGCTCCCTTACTCACTTGTTTTACCAAACTTAAGGATGAAATGATCTTAATTCTACCTTCTTGTGGTTTAGTCTTGAAAGTCACCTTTTTCCCGTCCTTATTCCTCAATCTCACTTTTTGTTCTCCACACAGAATCTCGGCTTTATACTCCTTAAGCCAATCCATTCCTAAAATGATCTCCAAGTCTTCCAATGGAAACTCTATGAGGTTGGTTTCAAAGTCTACATCTGCAATTCTCACAAGGACGTTGTCATATACTCTTGAGCAAGTTACTACTTCCCCAGATGGTAACATAATAGGAATTTCAACATCCCTAGGGTTTTCAAAGCCATATTTTGAAACAACTAACTTTGAAACAAATGAACGCTCGGCTCCTGAATCAAATAAAGCTTTAGCAAAAGTGGAATTTATAGAAACATTACCCGTAACTACGTCCTTAGACGTCTCAGCTTCTCTAGCACTTATGACATTCAATCTTGCCAATGCAGGCACACTAGGACCAGCTCCACTCGAAACGGTCTTGTTGTTCCCATTTTGCTTGTTCCCACCTTGATAGTTATTGCCTCCTGAACGGTTTCGATTGCCCTAACCAAACTGGTTTCCGCTCTTGCCCTTGTCAGTCTTCAACTCAGGGTTCTTGGAGAAGCACTCATACTCTCGGTGACCCAATTTGTGGCAGTAGTTACACTCCACTAGCTTTCCTTCGCAATCGTTTCCAAGATGATTGTAGGGGCACTTCTTGCAAAAATACACGCGTTCGTCTCCTTTCCTTCCCTTATTAGGACCATTTCCACCCTTCTGTTGTTGATACTGGCCCCCATTCCTTTGGCCATTAGATTGTCCTCCTTGGTGAAAGTTATGTTGAGGCTTGAACTTCTTGTCGTTCCTCTGGAAATTCTGACTAGGGTTCTCCTTTCTTTTGTTGTTTGAGCTTTCAATTCCAGCTTGTTTCAAATAAGAACCTAAATGAGCAGCTCTATCGTACACTTCCTCTAAGGTCCTGAAAGTTGAACCTCCTAGCCCAAGCTTCACCTCAAAACTAAGTCCAGTCTCAAACCTAATAGCCTTTCTCTCCTCAGTAGGTACTAACTCTGGAGCAAACATCATCAATCCTACAAACTTCTCATAGTACTGCTCCACAGTCATGTCACCTTGCTTCAACTCATCAAATTCACTGGCCTTTTGCCTCCTCAAGAAATTGGGATAAAATTTCTCCTTCATAGCTCCTCCGAAAGCCTTACAATCAAAGTCAGGCCTTGCCATTAACGTCTCTTTATGTTGCGACCACCAAAAATCGGCTTCCTCCTTGAGGTAGTACGCCGCTATAGCTACCTTCCTATTATCTAGACATTGGATAGCATCGAATAGCTTCTCAAAGTCCCTAAACCAGTTCTCAAGCTTGACAGGATCGCCTTTCCCATCATAAGAAGGCGGTTTACTATCACTAACCCTCTTAAACCAATCAACATACTTCTTTTTCGAAGGGACTCTCCTAGCTAAATTCGTAGTCACTCGGACCAAATTCCTCAGCTGAGCATCAACTCTAGCGTTTCTATCGGCCATTGATCTGCCCCAAAAAAAATTGACTTAAAAATCGCTTATTGGACCCCAATATAGATCAAAACTACTAAGCAAATGCCATGCTGACATTGAATTTTCAATTTCCTCTCTAAGGAGCTTTCATACTAACTCTCTTACTAGAGTAGTAGCTCAAAGCAAAACTAGCACTAATTTGTAGTCATACTATTTCAGTCAAAACTGGAATCTATGCAAGTAGAAAATGCCAATCACGTTGCAATCAAACACTTAGTCACATAAAACACATCAAAAATGCTACTAGATCTTAGAACACTTACTAATCTAAGGCACATAAACACTTAGTGACTAATGCGATGCAGTGTACATATGCATATGCAATTCTCTTTCCTTTGCAATTCGACTTTGAAATACTTTTAAGTTCGAAAACTTTTGTAAAATAAAGGTAATATAACCTTTGGAGCTCTGGTAACCACTTTATAACACCCCCACGACTCCTCCTTATATATACTAGGAGAAATTGCGAGAGTTGTTATGCCACACATGATAATACGTAAGGCTAATCAGAGAATACAACGGAAGTCTTTTAAAATAAACTGGAAATACTTTAACACAACTGAAATAAGAAAGTATGTAAATGAGTTACAAACTCGGAAACTATCCCATAATAGTCCCATTTTCAAAACAAGTCAAACCTTGACCCCAATGGTCAAGTAAAATTAAACATATAATTCAAAATAACTTAAATACATAAGAAAGTACTCGTGTGCTAAAATTCCCATCCGGATGCTTATGATTCCCATGCACATCAAGAACTTGTACCTGAAACTTCTCCTCTAAGCTCTGCTCGCCAAATGGGTCATCACAGGGTTGTTGAGGAAAAACAACAACCAAAAGAAAACAAAGAAACACATACATCAGCAACGCTGAGTACTTAACACTACAAGACTAATGCAAATACTGATGCATGCAATCCCCAATGGTCAAGTAAAGTTAAACATATAATTCAAAATAACTTAAATACATAAGAAAGTACTCGTGTACTAAAATTCCCATCCGGATGCTTATGATTTCCATGCACATCAAGAACTTGTACCTGAAACTTCTCCTCTAAGCTCTGCTCGCCAAATGGGTCATCACAGGGTCGTTGAGGAAAAGAACAACCAAAAGAAAGCAAAGAAACACATTACATCAGCAACGCTGAATACATAACATTACTAACTAATGCAAATAATGATGCATGCAATCCTCAAACAACTTCGGCTTGCTCTTCTTGTGACACTACATGCGACAAGCACATAACTGAACTTACTAAATACTTTCTTTTATTATTATTTGGCAATGAACGGGCACCGTCCTCCTCTTGGAATCATACGGGCTACTATTCCTTGTGTAAGAGATCCCACACCTCTTACTAAAGTTCCATGAACTTTAAATAACTTGACTCGAGAATTTTAAGCTTGTTAGTAATGAAAGAGGGTGAGAGTGAGCCTCTAGACTCAACATCTCAGAGATAAAGAACACAAGTGACGCCTAGGCCACTCAAAAATCTTGATAATTGGAATTCCATAAACTTGCTTGATAAAATAAAAGCATTAGCATCGTCATGCTAAGCTATATGCAGGAGTGTAGTTTCACACTAACTCCCCCTTATGTTCAATACTCATGGGGGATCCATCCCAAGAGTTTTATTGCCAAAGCTCATTATGTGAGACACAATCACAATCATAATACATCTAGCAAATAAATTAATTTCTTATCTTTCTTTAACAAGTGAATGCAACAAACACCATAAATAACTCAATCCTAAATTCTTTGAAACCTTGCTCATCTTATTACTTTAATGACTCCTTGAGTCCTTTCTTACTTTCTTAAGGATCCATGATCCAATCAATTGAGTCATTGCTCAATGATTCAACTACTTGTGAGACCTTGCTCAATAACTTTAAAACTTGTGAGACCTTGCTCAACAAAATATATAACTTCTAATGAGACCTTGCTCAATAAAACATATAACTGCTAATGAGACCTTGCTCAATTTTTTTTATATAACTTCTAATGAGACCTTGCTCAATAAAACATATAACTGCTAATGAGACCTTGCTCAATAAAATATACTCATGCAAGCCCTAGCTTCAAGAACAACATTAAATAACTTTAATCATGCTCAAAAGCAATTATCATCAATCACATGCTTTCCAAATATAGGAATAACTCAAAAGTTCCATTCCTAATCTCCGTTCTAAGTTCTCAATATGTACTCAAACAATTATAAGGCATAAGCCCCTCCTTACTCCTCATGCTCAATAAATAAACCTTTAAACACTAAAGTCAAAGGTCAAGTGTATGTACCTTGATAACACACAAAAATCAACAATTAAAAGCTTCACTTGCTTCTACTATGCTTGAAACACTACTACAAAAAAGGCTTAGGAGACCGGTTAAAAATGGCCTAGGAAACCGGATTACAACCGGTCTCCATCTCACAGGTGTCCTAGGTTAGGAGACCGGTTATAATGCCCGGTTTCTTTTGTTTGTTTGAGAGACCAGTTGACAGCCAAAACCAGTCTCCTAGGCTAAGTGTATAAGTAATATGTAAAGAGGATAGGAGACCAGTTGACAGCTAAAACCAGTCTCCTTAATTCACCCTTTGAAACCAGTTATTGATCACAACCGGTTTCTTAGATTTATTACACTTTTTTTTAATTACTATATACATACATTATATATACGTTGTATATACGTTGTTTTTTTTTCCTTTACAAATTATAAATAGCTGCAATAATATTATTGAACATAAGTTTCTGCTTGCTCTATTCATCATGTTAAAAAAAAAATTGCTCCATTTGATATATATCCAAAACCATCTCTCTCAAAGCACCAATATTCAATGTCTTAAAAGTAAAGTTTCTATAATCTAATGATATTGACTAAAATTAAAATTTAAAAAAATCTAATAATATGTAAACTTGACCACATCCATATTTTCGTCGTCTTCAATCACCATCGTCTTATACTTGGTTATCTAAATATGTCACCCACATATCTCTTAGCTCGTCAATCATCTCTTGCGAATAAGTGTTAGGAATTCCAGAAAAGCACTACAAGATATCATCAGATAATTATAATTAGAACTATGATAAATTTCATAAGCTTCCTATGCATAAATAAAGAACAAGTAGATATATAAACATTACAAATAACTTTGAGGTTGATACCTGGCAATGCTCACACAGAAGTATATACCATTAACTTGTGAGGTTCATGCTTATGGCATTACGAGCAAAAGGCTTAACTATAAGCGAGTTTTCCAGTCGTAAATGAGCCATTTCTTGTCGCAAAAGGCTTAACTACAAAAATAAAGATAACTTACATAGTACAAAGACATTGCCAAGTCTCCATGCTCCATACCTTAACTAGCTTGCCATCATCCGCCGATACCAAAAACTTTCCCATGTCACTGAAACGTACATCTCTAACACAATCTCTATGTAGAATTTCCTTAGATGCATCTACTAAAAGAGGCAAAACAGCTTTTTCTGCAGTTGTGAAGTAGTTAAAAAAATTCAAAGAATATGGACTACATTCAAAGAAGAAGGTTTCTCCTTCTAAACAACTTCCTACGTTGAATGTGTGCAAATATCAAGTTCCAAGAGATGATGAGATAGACCAAAAGTTTTACATCATGGCAAATAAATTGTACCCGAAAAATATTTTAGTCATGGAGCTGATCCAACTTTTGAGAACAGTAGAATGAGAATACAATAAGTTAAAATTTGATATGACTTGAAAATGAATATAACCTGATCTGAATTTGGAATACGCTGGCTAACGGAACCAAATAAGCCCCTCTGCTCCTCTCCTACTTCTGATCCTGGACCAGCTGGCTCATCTGTATGAGCATTCACATGACAGTGTGAGCAAACATGCAGGCATGAAAAAAGGAACATCTAAACAGGAAAGAACTTCCCTATATTCTTCCCTTCCCAATAAATTGTAGGTATAATCTCTCGGACTAAACAGTAAAATTTCTCAAATTAGTTTCTTGTTTTAAAAATCAAAAATAAAATAATTTTGTAACATGTCATTATCGGTATGAAATAATAAGGCCCTTCTTCAAGTAATATATCTTGTCAACCTATAGTATGTATAAATTCTTGCAAAGAAAAGGTAAAGGATTGCACCTGTGCTTGTATGAGTTATTTAACTATTAAAGTTAAAAAATTTAAAACTAAATATGTTTAATTTAACTATTAAAACTATATATGTTTTTCAGCAAGAAAAAATCAAAAGGGGCTTAAGTTAGATAGTAATTCTTTATGGTTCCAATCCTTTTCGCAATAAAATCCAAGTCCTTATTCCCTATATCTTCAGGCAACCAAAAAAGCCTACCTACATCAAACCAAGAATTGAAACAATAATGTCTTAATTAGTACCCTAGTCTAAACACCAGTGCAAATAATCTTCAACTTAACAATTCTTGCTAAAGATGTGTGCCACATCACCTTCAAAGAACCTCACCGCAAAGGCAACCATATTCAGTCATAAGCAAATCCAGTCAACAATAACAATTGAGAATAATCAACCTGAAAACCCAAATTATATGCACCTATGACAATCAGGTACACTATAAAAACACCAACATTGTTAACTAAAACAGCAAGTAGCAGCAAACTCCGACCCATAGTTGCCGAAAGCATCCCCCATAAGAGTATAAGACCACCATAAGAGGAAGATTTCCCTACCTTGCTAAACTTAAGCAACATATCAATGGATCATTTCAGTCACTAGAGTCATAACAATGATAGCCATAACAATGATCATAACAAGCCCAAGACCTAGAATCTTCATAGTAGCTGGTAAAGCCATAATTTCAACTTCAATAATTGTTGTTGACAAATTAAGGACTGCCACAGAAAATGGAGCCCCATTAAACTCATCAAACCCAGATTCTTCATGGCGTTTGGTGGGCAACAAAGGGGAATTTTTATCTGGGACTTCATTTTCTTTGATTTTCTCTCTGTTTTGGACTCTATCTTACAAAGAGTCATCTCTATTTTTCCTTTGGAACTTCAAAAATAACAGAAGAAAATCCATATATTGAAATCCAAACAGATTTTTGCAGCAAATAGACCACAAAACTAGAAACATAGAATCAGAATTATACTAAGCAAGTGATCAAAATCAAAATCAGAACTAAAAGATAAGTAATTTAATAAGATAAGAAGAAGTAAGACGGACGTCTACACAAGCTAGTAAAATCAGAACTAAAAAAAATGCATATAGATCGTACCTGGTAAGTGGTAACCAACTTCGTTGTATCATTCTCTGGTTTAATGTATCCAAAATGAGGTAAAAAACACTTTTTGATAGAGATTTGATTTTGGGAATAACGATATAGAGATTTACAAATTAGAATTTAAAAAGAAAGAAAAAGAATTATAAGCACAAAAGTGATGAAGACTAGAAAAGGGAGGAGCACAGTGATGCGATTGAAGCAGCTAAGTCAATAACCACATGTTGTATCTCTCACAGAACTCATGACGACAACCATAATCCACCACACGGTACTCTATTCTAAAAATTAAAACAATATGAATACAAATTCATACAAAACCCTAATTTCATAATTCACAGATATAAAAAACGCCAAATTCATCATTAGAAATAAACAAAACCAAATTTCGTTGAAGACAACAATCCTAATCAGATTAGGTTAGATAGAAAATCG
Source organism: Beta lomatogona (assembly GCA_947646795.1). Classification (NCBI taxonomy): domain Eukaryota; kingdom Viridiplantae; phylum Streptophyta; class Magnoliopsida; order Caryophyllales; family Amaranthaceae; genus Beta; species Beta lomatogona. The sequence continues at coordinate 1,524,074 of CANSNZ010000139.1, read as the reverse complement.
TAGAGCAAAATTAGATCTGGAAAAATAAAAGGGGAAAACGAACCAGGATCATCAGAATAACGATCTGGGCGCGAATATGGAGGAGCGTCACGACGAACATCGCCGGACTCGTAATCGCTGCCTCCGCTGTCGGACGGACGAACGACGAGGCTGCTTAGCAGTTATGGGTTTAGCAGTTGGCACTTGGTTGCGTCATTCTACACAAGTGGAGTATTATTCTAATCTAATTAAGCATTGACTGTTTTTCCCACATAAAAAAAAAGTGGAAAAAAAAAGGAAATCTACCTCCTTTAGCACCAGTACTATGTTGGGAAAAAAATTATTAAAAAAAATAATCAAGGAAACCGGTTTTACTTAGAAGTAGTTTGCTATCTCTCAACAACTATTTTAATAAGTTAAGTAATTAAACTTAAGAAATCGGTTTTGGAGAATAAATGGTTTCACATATTTAAGAAACAGGTTAGTGTACTCAACCGGTCTCTTATTGGTAGTCTCTTTGGCCATTTTTGTAGTAGTGAAACCTACCAACAACAAAGTACTATCAATTAGTACTTACCAACAACAATTCAAGGCTACTAATAAATAAAAATCAGCACTTTTAAAAATATTAACAAAGCTGATTTTTCTTTAAAAATGCTTTTAAAACAATTTTTGAGTCACAAACTTGAAAATCTTTACTAGTAGGCAAAACCCACTATAAACTAATACTTAAAACTTCATAAAAATTAATAATTATTAACTTAATTACTACTGTAAATTTATTTACTAAATAATAACTAAAAGAATTTTTTTTTAACAAGTGGTTCGAAAACCACAAAAATTTGGAAACAACAACCAACCGGCAGCACCACCGGCCAGCACCAACGCCGGCCAGCGCTGCCACCACTACTGTGCCCAGCAGTGGCCCACACAGCCAAGTCAAGTCGGCTGCTGCCACCACTATTGTGCACAGCAGTGGCCCACGCAGCCATGTTAGGCCCACGCAGCACGTCATGCCCACCACTGCCACCCTAAAGCCGCCGGCGAACCACCACCGTGGTGGCCGGAAAACGCAGGGGAAGAGAGAGAACAATAAGAAGAAAATAAAGAAAATCAGAAAACTAGATTAAAACTACAATTATCAAGAATGAAAACTAGATTAAAGCTTGAACTTTGAAGAAATGGTTGAAGATGAAGTACTAGAGTTTGAGAGAGGAAGAAAACTCCTCTTACTCCTTTATTGAAGAAGGTGGCTACCGAAAATTCTGAAATGATGGGGGAAACTTAGGGTTTCCTTATTTATAGTGTGGTCTTTTGGGTAAAAGACTAAAATACCCTTCTGCTCTGAAATACTGAAATTAAATAGCTTTAATAATTCAAAAATGATTAAAACTATTTAATTAATTAAATATCTTAGAAATATGGGGGATTACAATACATAACTATATTTTTCGTTGCGTTGAATTTGGGAGACGCGATCAAACATGAGTGGGTGAATAGTGTAAAAGTTAAAATCGTTCAAGTATCTTGAAAACATATGAAGTATGTATAAACTGATGTAAAATAAATAAACTGATAACTATTATGCCTGATAACATATACATATAAACTAATGTTAGCCAAGTTTTTTCATGAGAATTATCTCTTATTTTAAAATTCAAAATACATGCAATGTTTTGAGAGTAGATATCATTAAGTGTTTGGTTATCTCAATTAATAATATGCTAATGGTACTAAAGATTGGATCCCCATTCCGAACAAAAAAGATGCTAGAGAGAGAAAGAGAAAGTTCCTCAGAAAACCCTAAGAAAAATCCCCAAATTGATTTCCTCCAATTCCCCCTTCTCAAGCTCGCCTTATACGCTACCTTCTTCATCATCATCTTCTCTACTAATCTTCGCTCATCTATGAAGCGTCTATTAGTGGGTGTTATCGTTATCACAGCCCTAAGTTGCGGTCTATGCGCTAATTTGCAGCTTCCCCCAAATCAATTTAATAGCTTCAAAGCTAGTAAATCATTGATTGTAGTTTGTCAGTGTAATAAAGTACCTATTAGGCGTGCATTTGCTTTAAATCCCCTTTTTAGAGCCTCCCAAAAAGCTTCTAATTGGATTAGGGGGTTTTATTTTCCCCAATTTAAGTACAAAATTGAGAGTGAAATTAGGGTTTTCTGGGTGAACGCATTTAATGCGAGTGAGAGTTTTTCGTCTTTGTCAAGATTTGTGTGCTGCTGTAGTTTTAATTCTTGCTTTGATGGTTCGTTGCTGCTGCCAGTAGGAGAAAAATCAGAAGCTTTGCTTCTGAACTTGAGTCTTCTCAGCTCTGCTGTAAATACCATTGCATTTAATGCGATGGGTTGGATCAAAATTGTAGCTGGCTCCCCTTTTGAGCTAATTTGTGATCTTCAGGTATGGGAATTCGCCTATAAAAGGCAAATTCTGGGAAGTTTGATTTCCACATTTCATTTTCAAAGTCCTATTTTCTCTCTTTCATTCTCTCTGTCTCAGAATTATTCCTCATTTTGTTTGGTAGAATTTATTATGGCAAGTGTTCCTTCTTTCAAAGATACTCTTTTAGAAAACCCTAACCCTAATATTTCTTCTGGTAGTTCTGAGCATGTTATTTCTGCTGCTAAAAAATACAGTTCTCCTTCTCATAATCCCCCTGTTGTTACTGATGCTGCTACTCTTGTTGTTGATTTTATTGTTAAAGATCCCCCTCCTCCTCCTGTATTTCCTGAGGCCATTATTCTAGATGACCTCCCTCAGGTTAAGCTAGATATTGCAGAACTAACTAGAACCTGTCTCTTTGCAAAAATGTTATCTGCACCTCTGGATATGCGTACTGTTAAGTCTACAACTAAAGCTGATTGGAAATTCATCAATGGTGAGGTGGATTACCTTGAAATGGGTAATAGCTGGTTTATGTTGAGATTTTCTAACCCTCAGGATCTTGCTCTGGTCTGGTCTCATCGCCCTTGGCACATTCAGGGTGATTTGCTGATTTTGCAGCCTTGGAGGCCTTTCTTTGACCCCTACCTTGAAGAAATTCAATGGGTAGACCTTTGGTTAAGAATTCCTCGTCTCCCAACTGAACTCCTTAATTTTGACTCTATTGCGAATCTATTAGCTGCTAATGATATTGGGGCTTTAATCAAGTTGGATCAAGGTTCTTTGCTTAAGAATAAAATTCGCTTTGCAAGGGCTTGTGTTAGAGTTAACATTCAGAGACCTCTTCTTGAATTTGCTGAAATTTATCGTGTTGGTGATTTGGTCCATGGTTATGTGATTTTTTATGAAGATTTTTCTATGGGTTGCTCCTTTTGTGGGGAGATTGCCCATGTGATTGATGTATGTCCCCTCTTGAACTCCCCAAAGAAAGAAGTTACTGTTTAGTTGCTTAAGAACCCTAAACAGAAAGATTTATTCATGTCTATGGCTAAGGCTGCTGGTCAGGAAACGCATGAATCCACTGCTGAGCAAGCAAAAGTGGTTCATGCAACGTCCAAGCATGTCAAAAAAAGTGGTCCCAACCCCCTCTTTGATAACTCTCATAAATTTTCTAAGACATTGTCTGGTGGGATTCTACCTACTCCTTCTGGGAGAGGTATCATCATCAAAGAATCTGATAATGCTGGTGGTATGTCTGCTGCAGTCAAGCTCCCTCCTCCTCCTGTTTATGGGAAAGGAAAAAGTGAGTTATTAGTAGTCAATCCTATAATTTCTGATGATTCCTCTGATGATGAGGTTACTATTCTGGCTCCTCTAGTCCCTCTTTACCCTGTTGAGCCATCTGGGTATGAGATTGAAGTAGCGGGTGAGAGCCAATCCCCTCTTTGCTCTCCTGCTCCTCTGCGAGTTTTTTGCTCAGCTGAGTTAATGACTGCCTCTCTGGCTCCTCAAGGCTATCACAACCAAGAGCTCATTCTCTCTCCTGCTGGTAAGACTGATGCTACTACTTTCCTATTAGATCAGACTGGTTCAGATAGCCTTGGAGACCTGAACTCCTTTGCTGAAAATTCTTTCCACTCTTTGCATTCTGATAGCTCCATAGTAAGGTAAATTGAGCATATGGGGATGGATTCCTCTCGCCCAGTTATTCTTTCATCATCTCAGTCTGGCTCTAAAAGGCGAAGAGATGAAGACATGGAGAGTGATGATGCCTCTTTAGCCCTGAAGAGGAAAAGAAATTAGGCTTCTTCCAGTCCCCCTGTCAATGATCAGTTTTTGTTAAATAATTATGTCGATTGCTTGTTGGAATATTCGTGGAACCAGTAGAAAAAATGCATTGCCTGAGGTGAAGGACTTTTGTAAGAGTAGTAATATTAAGATCATGATGTTATGTGAAGTGAAAGCTCAATCCCCTCCCTCTATTAGTACTGCTCACCAGTTAGGGTTCCAGTCTTTTGATTACATTCCAACGCAAGGTTTTGCGGGTGGGATTTGGTTATTTTGGAAAGCTTGTAACATAAATCCGTTTAGCTTATATGTATTATATAAATCTAGTAGGTTTATGGTATGTTCAATTTCTTTGCTCTCCTGCAATTTCACCTATGCAGCTATCTTTATTTATGCTCCGGCACGTCAAGAACAAAAACTAGACTTTTGGCAAGAATTAATTGCCTTTGTCAATTCTCTTAGTATTCCTTTTCTTATTATTGGTGATTTTAACGAGATTGGAAGCTCTCAAGATAAATTTGGGGGGACAGTATTTAATATCTCTAGAATCTCTATTATGTCGTCTATTTTTTCGCAAGTAAGCTGTGTTGAAATCCCGTTTCATGGTGCTAGATTCACATGGAGGAAAAAGAAAGGGGGTGATAATAATATTTTCGAAAGCCTTGATAGAGCTATTGCTAGTATCCCTTGGTTAGCTAAGTTTTCCCAAGCAAAATTAACACATCATAATTTCACTTTATCAGATCACTGCTACATTTCTTTGGATTATCTAAGTCAATCTGTTTCTAAAGCCCCCCCTTTCCGTTTTGAAAAAATGTGGTGCTCTCGTAAAGACTATGATACTTTGGTTAAGAAAACTTGGTGTAATAGATATGAGGGTTTGTATATGTTTTGTCTAGTTAAAAAATGCAAACTTCTTAAAGTTAAATCTAAAATTTGGAACCAAACCCAGTTTGGTAATATTTTCCGTCAACTTCGTAATTTAGACAAAAAGCTAGCAATAATCCAAGCTGAATTACTGACGGATCAGTTAAATATTGGTTTAATCTCAAAACAGGATCTTTTGCTGCTTAAAAGAAGTAAGCTAATTTCTTTTAGTCATGAATATTGGAAGCAAAAAGGGAAGACAAATTATCTCAAGAAAGGTGATGCTAATACTAGTTATTTCCATGCTCATGCTTCTATCCGCCACAATAGAAACCAAATTAAAGATTTCACTTCGCAAGATAATATTAGTTTTTCTTCTCCTCCAGATATTACTAACATTATTACTAAAGAATTTAGTCAACGATTCATTTCGAACCCAAGTTGTGGTTTTAATAGTGATGTAGATTTTGAACTCATTTCTCCTATTATTTCTTCGGAGGATAATCTTTTTCTAACAGCACGGGTTTCAGAGGAGGAAATAAAAAATGCTACTTTTGACCTTGCCCCAGATAAATCTCCAGGTCCTGACGGGTTCCCCCCCCCCTTTTCTTTCAAAAGTATTGGACCCTGGTAGGCAACTCTGTTATTCGTGCAGTTCAAGCCTTTTTTCACTCTGGAAAATTACTTAAAAGAAATAAATCATACTTTTTTGGCTTTAATCCCTAAAGTAGACAACCCTTCTTGCTCCAATCACTTTAGACCCATTAGTCTTTGCTCCACTATTTATAAAATTATTTCCAAAGTTATTACGAGTAGACTCAAAATTGTCATGGGTAAGATTATTCATCCTCTTCAAGGTGCATTCGTTCCTGAGCGTCTCATTCAAGATAACATTTTATTAGCTCATGAAGTCTTTCAGTCTTTTCGAAAGAAAGGGGGGTTATCGGGGTTTATTGCCATTAAATTAGACATGGAAAAAGTGTATGATCGGCTTGAATGGCCTTTTATTCTAACTATGTTAGAAAAATTGGGGTTTAGTCCTACTTGGATTGAGTGGATAAATGCTTGCATTTCCACTCCTTCTTTTTCGGTCCTTATTAATGGCATTCCTGGGTCGTCTTTTCGACCTTCCCGTGGGATTCATCAAGGTGATCCTCTGTCCCCGTATCTTTTTATTCTATGTGCTGAGTTGTTGGCTCGGAACTCTACCTTAGCCTGTTCTCATCAGGATAAGTTAGTAGGTGTCGCAGTAGGTAAAACTGGTGTCAGAATTCCCTTTTTAACCTTTGCAGATGACACGATGATCTTTGCTAAAGCTTCAATTGAAAGTTGTACTTTGATTCGCAGTATTCTTGATAAATAATGTGCTATGTCGGGCCAACTAGTAAATTATAATAAATCTTCCTTCCAAGTTACCAGTAATGTCTCAGATCAAGATAACCTTTTATTTTCAGAAATTCTTGGGATGCCGGAAACCCATGACTTGGGAGAATATTTGGGCTGTCCTATTATTGCCTCTAAGGTAACAAAAGAAACGTTTGGAAAGGTTGTGAGTAAAGTTAACAATCAACTTCCCAAATGGAAGGCTAATTCCTTATCCCAGGCGGGGCGTACTGTTTTAATTCAGGCTAATCTTGCTATTAAAGCAAACTATCAAATGCAAAGTTTTTACCTTCCAAAAGGTATTTTGGATAAGCTAGATAAATCGAATAGAAATTTCTTTTGGAATAAAGACCCTTTAAACTCTTCAGCCAATCTCATTGGGTGGGATAGAATTTGTAAGCCGAAATGTTTTGGTGGTTTGGGCCTTAGAAAAGCGGATACGAATAATATAGCTCTGCAGCTTAAGCTGCTTTGGAAACTTTTATAGGATAATGATAACCTTTGGGTTAAGCTAGTTAAAAAAAAATATGTTAAAAACTAGAATTTGTTGACTCATAAACCTTCCTCGCTAGCTTCTTGGCAGTGGAAACATCTTATGAGCTTGCGCCCTATTTTTTGCCAAGGGCTGCGTTGGCAAGTCGGGGATGGAAAGCTTATTAGTTTTTGGTTTGATAACTGGGTTTTCCAATATCCATTAAAGAATCTGGTGGATCCAGTGCCTGGTTCCCTTCAGTTAAAAGTTTGTGATTTTTTACTTCCTGGGGGTTTCTGGGATCGATCTAAATTGGAGAATTTTTTTCCTAGGGATCTCGTTTCCCAAGTTGCTTCTCTTTTTGTCCCCTCTCATCCTCAGACTGATGCTTTGGTGTGGGGTCTTTCTGCTGATGGGAAATATTCTGTTAAATCTGGAGCACTTTTAGCTCAAGGTCTCTCTTTTGATCGAGTCTCCAAAGTGGAGTATGTTTGGATTTGGAACTTAAGTATTCCTCCTAAAGTTAAGAATTTTCTTTGGAAGGCCTGTAATGATGGCCTTCCTACTAAGTCCCGATTAGAAAAAAAGTCATATCTTTCTTCCTCAAGAGTGTGTTTTTTGTAATTTTCATTTAGAATCTACGATTCATTTATGTTTCAAATGTCCATTTATGTTGGATATTTTTTCTCAGCTTCAAAACAGTTATGGTTGGCCTGAGATTCCTTCCTGTTTATTGAACTTCTCTAGCTCTTCCTTTCGTGATTTTCTTAGTAAATGTCAGGAGTTGCTGTCCAAGGATGAGTTAGTCTTTTTTACCATTGGTTGGTGGTTCATTTGGTATTTTAGAAATAATCTTATTTTCAGAAATGAAAGTATCTCTCATATCCAAGCAGCTGCAGTTATTGCTAAGTTTGTCAACAATTGGTCCAAGCTTAAGTTTGAGGCTGAAGACTCATCTATAGATTACTTGCGTGTCTTTGGCCCGCCTTGTAAAGCTTCTCGGTCAGGCCCAAAAGGGATCTGGAATCCCCCTCCGCCAGGCTCTTTCAAGTTAAACTTTGATGGATCGAAATTTAATAATGGGAGTGCTGCTTTTGGGTTTGTTATTAGAGATGCAAGTAGCAATGTGGTGCTTGCTGGTGCTCAAGCTCTTGGCCCTTCTACCTCTATTCTCCAAGTTGAAGCTTGGGGTCTGCGTGCAGGCATCAGGGGGGCTATTTCTCTGAATATTAAGGACATTATTATTGAGGGTGATAATCTTGTAGTTATCAATTCAGTTAAAAATATTTAGAGCATTCCGTGGAAAATTAATAATATTATTTCTGATGCAGGTATTGACATACCGTGTTTTTCTTCTTCTCACTGTGTTCATGTTTTCAGGGAGGCCAACATAGCGGCGGATTTCATGGCTCGTAAAAGTCATTTGTGTCCTTCTCTCTTGTATTCCTTCCCTCCCTATGATATTGACTTTTCTCTTATCATCCGAAAGGATGTTTTAGGTTGGCCTCCATATTAGAGGAGGTTTTTCCTAAGTTTTCTTTCCTTATCAAAAAAAAAAAAAAAAAAAAGGTAATGTTGGCAATTTACATTGCATGCGAAGACCAAACATTCTATCCAACCTAGTTTTGTGAAGATATTATAGACATATTATGTTACATTTTCTTTGTTTTAAATAATTTTTACGAAAAATTGACGCTATGGGGCTCAACTATCTTTGATAGGTCCCAACAATCAGTAATCCAGTGGCAGTCCCAACTATTGCATGACCCATTTTTGCATGGAGCTAGCAGGTCACTTAACCTCCTACTGAAGGTTATTCTAGTCACGTAACATATTTTTAACAACACATGACTTCAAAATCTTCCCCCACCCATTGGTTTTCGAACTTAGAAGCTTCTCCCTCTGCGCTTTTTCTCATCTCTTCTTCATCTAGTCTACAAATTCTGCTAAATTAAAAATATAAAATCCATAAATTACTTCATAATTTTTATTAGAATCCATAAGTTATCAATTCATCACAAATTCGAGATATGAAATACAAAGACAAATTCATCAGTTCGAGAGCGCCTTGAGTGGTTTCTTAATTCAAGCTCAACAATGGGCAAATCAATACACTAGTAGAATAATTGCTTATTGTTGCGGTCATTAAGTGGCCTATTGCGGCGGTTTTGGCCGCGCAACAATTAAGGGCTCAACAATACGCCAACTTATTGCTGCGGTTTCTTCCCAAAACCGCAGCAATATGTATTTTTTAATATTAAAAAAGTGCACCTATTGCTGCAGTTTTTGGCCAAAACCGCAGCAATAGGTGCACGTTTTAAAAAATATATATATTTTTTTTGAAATTAAAATCATCATACTATTTTCAATGTTAAAATGCAATAAAAACTTAAAGTAACTAAAACACACTGGTACAACACACTGAATCCATGTATTGAGTATAAAATTATAAATAATGAAAATAAAAACAATTACAATACAAAAGATAAAATAAAAGAAATCAGAAAGATTATAAAAAACAGAAATCAGAAAAGAGTGAGGAGATGAACTTCTGGGTATGGGTATGGGGCAATAGGTAATTAACAAGAGCTTGAAAATAAAATAATTACATACAAAAAATTTTAAAAGAAATTAAATAGAAAAGAGTTACAGTAGATGTGATGAAAGGCGACCCACTAGTGATTTCAACCCAGGTCACGGCGAGCCACGGCGATCGCCACGAGGCACGAGTGATGAAAGGCGACCCATTAGCCACGACGACGGGCGAAGACAGCGAACCACGAAGACCCACGAGGTGAAAGGCGGCAACGGGCGAAGCTTGAACGATCCACGAGAGAAGAAGCTTGAACGATCCACGACGGGTGAAGCTTGAATGAGCCACGGCGACGGGCGAAGCTTGAAAGGTCGCGTGAGAGTTGAAGGAGAGAGGATCTCACCAGGCGAAGCTTGAACAATCTGGGATCTCGCCGGAGAGATAGTTGGTGGAGAGGTCGAGGGTTTGTAGGTGAAGAGACGGTGAGATGCTGCCATGAATAGAGAGGGAGGAGAGATCGAAGGTTTAGAGGTGAAGAAATTGTGAGATGCTGCCGTGAAGAGAGAAGGAGTAGGAGTGATGGAGAAGTGAGAGGGAGAAATGAAAGTACTGAGGGGGCGCCTTATGTTAGTTTAGGGTTTGCTGTTTATTGCTGCGGTTTCTTTAAACAACCGCAGTAATAGATTAAAATAATAATATTTTAATCTATTGTTGCGGTTTTTAAAGCAATAGATCTGGACAAACCGGTCAAAAAAGTTTGAAAATCTCCCGTTGACATATATTACTGTGGTTTCCGCCCAGAACCGCAGCAATAGGTTGATTTTGTTTTTTTAACGTGGTTTATTGCTGCGTATAGGTAAAACCGCAACAATTTAGCCGCAACCATAAGCAATTATTCTACTAGTGATAAGAACATCCTACTTTATCTTCTCTTCTGTTCTACAAATCTCCTCGTACTCATAGAGGGCTTTTGCTGCCGCTGTATTAGAATGAGCTCCGCCTCTCTGTTCTCTTGCGTCCCTATCTAATTTGCACTATCTTGACATGAGCCTGTTGTATCTTTAAACTTTAGGTCATTGCTTCACAAATTCTTGTGGCCCGAGTTATTTGATGATACATCAGAGCATCCTTATCCATGAACTAGAAAAAATAGTTCATCTTTCTCTCTCTACGTTTTTCTTTCCTCCTACAACCCATTTAAATTTCACTACGTAACCATGAACATATTAAAAAAGGTTCATCACTATCTCTTTTTATTTTTTCCTAATTTTTCGAAAAAAAAATGTAAAAAAAAAATATCAAAATGGATCTCTATTTGTAGAGAATAAAAAAATATGAAGTTTGGTAAATTTATTTTATTTTTTTGATAAATATTTTTCAACATATATACATTTTCAAAATTGAAAAAAACCATGTTTTTTCAACCAGTAGAAACTTGACAAGTGGAGGAATGCAAGTGGGCCGTCGGGAAATTCTGACGCGCGTCAGAATTTCCTGAAGGCGTGCCTTTTTTTTTCCAGCATTCTTTCCTCCAATCACCTAGCGACATGTGGCTTGTTTTATTTTTTTGCTTTTTCTTTCTCTACCCAGGCGTGATGAATTTTACTGGACGAACTATTCGGAAAACCGAATTGATTCGTCTCGATTCGTGCATGAATCGTTTAACAATTCATGATTAAGCAAAAAAAAATGGTTCATCCTTGATGAACCTTTTTTTTCATTGTTAAGAGTGCTCTCAGTAGTGTCATTTTCCTTGTCAACGGAACTCACTATCACATTTCTAAAGAACCATTCTCAAAAGCAAGATGTCCCTGTAGGCATAAAAATTTTGTTATATGCCACATCACACATTTAATTGACCCATTAAAGTCTTAAAGTCAAATGTTGACTTTTATTAATGGTGATCATCTAAATTAATTAATTTGGGCTTACTATTAAACTTGGCCTATTTTAATTAAATCGTTTATTATTGGGTCATGGACTCATTAAATGAAAGTTGGACTCTTAATAGAGTTATGTTCATGAGGCCCAAGAGGCAGGACAAGTGGAAACCCTAGGGTTCTCCTAACTCTATAAATAGAGCTCTCCTCTTCATTTACAAGGGGGAGAAGAGAAGAAACCAGACTCCAGAGCCAGGAGGGAGAAATACAGAAGACTACAGAGAGAGAGAGAGAGAGAAAGCTGCTCCAGAGACTCTCTAAGTCTGCACATCCAAATCAAATCCTCAAACTAGAAGAAGAACAACAAGCATCAAATCCATTCAATTCTAGACGACGAAACTTGAAGAAGATCAAGCCCGGAGGCCCTTATTCATGAAGATCATATTTGTTTGTGAGCAACTACAAATCAACATCAAATCATTTACGTAGAAGAAGAACAACAAGCATTCAACATGTCGTTCTACTCTAGAAGTTCTACCTTGGACGAGATCAAGTCTCGATGGCCCTCATTCAAGAAAGTCAAGTCAATAGTTCGTGAACTCACCAAATTAGTTCATGAATTAATTAAATTCAAGTGGAGATTGAATCAGAGGAGAAAATATTAGAGATTGTACTCATAAATTCAAATCAATAAAATTGATTATTTTGTTACATTTATTTTGACTCTGTTTTGCAGACCATTGTTAAAATTTGTGTTTACAAATTTGGCACGCTCGGTGGGACCATCTCTACCTCTCATCTCTTTCTCCGTTTAAGCAACAAAGCAAATTCATTCAACCACGATGGCCAATAAATCCTTTCCTCCAAGCGTGGATCCTTCGACAGAGTCAACCAATGGAGCAACGGATGTTGTTAATGTAAGTGTCGTGACCATTGAAGCAAATACCATGGAGGAAGAATTAGCAAACATGAAGATGCTCATTCACAAACTCGCCAAAGAGAATGAGGAAAAAGAAGCACAAATCAAACTCCAACGCAAACAACTTGCCGCTCTGACAAAGAAACTCGAGAAACGTCCAAGTGATGAAAGTGAAGGCGATAGTGGTGGATCCGAATCTAGCAGGAAGTCAAAGCCTAATGCAAAGGATGGAGTGCTCCATGGTGATTCATTCAATTTCCAGCAAATTCAAGATATGATAGCCATAGCTGTCAAACGCCAACTTGATGGAGATTTTGACGGGAACGACCACTACACCAAGCCTTATACAAAGAGAATTGATGCCTTAGAAATGCCTATGGGTTGATAACTCCCAAATTCATGCATTTCGATGGCATTGGCAATCCCAAGCAACATATATCACACTTTATTGAAACTTGTAATAATGCAGGTACTGAAGGAGACCTACTTGTGAAGCAGTTTGTTCGATCTTTAAAAGGAGTGGCATTCGATTGGTACACCGACTTAGCCGCTAGATCAATTGACAACTGGGAACAAATAGAAGAAGCGTTTCTGGATCGTTTCTTCAGCACTCGCCGTATTGTCAGCATGACTGAGTTGACACAAACCACCCAGCTGGAGGATGAGCCTGTCATAGAATATATCAATAGATGGCGAACATTGTGTCTTCAGTGCAAAGATCACTTGTCCTTGACGTACATATTGCAAGGAATAAAGCCAAACACATTCCAAGAACTGGCAATTTGGGCTCATGAAATGGAGATGACCATAGCCAGCCATGAAGAGGATTCTGATTAGACATCTACGTCGATGGACGATCATGGCTGCAAACTTGTGAAAAAAAAAAATCACAAAGAGACATATCCAAGAAAATTACTCCTAAGCAAGAGTATAAACTGCAGAAACAAAAAAAAAAAAAAAAAAAAATACTCCTAGGCAAGAGTATAAACTGCATTCTTGTAAAAAAACATTGGAAAATTGAACTACGTTTGGTTTGATCCAAAAAGGTGTAGATTAATCACTTTATTTGGTACGTAGGCATCTTGGGCAATTAAATATTCAAGAGCAACCGCATAATAAAACTTAAAGTTGAAAAATTGTACTCCATTAAGGAAAGTCAAAACATGCTTTTACATAAATAATGTAAAAAAAAAAAATGAAGTACAAGCTTGGGGCATTGCCGGCGTTCCATTTTGTCTTCACTAATCCACTTTGCTGAATGATGGGCATGAAATTTTGACATCACTCACTCGAAGATTGGAGAAAGCTTCCAAGCACCAATACTTCATCAAATTTCCTCGATGTTTTGGAGAAAGCTTCCAAGCACCAGGCATTTGCCAAAACTGTTAAGCATGGAGATTGGAGAAAGCTCTCAAGCACCAATGTTCCATCAAATTCTCTAAGATCCGGAGAAAGCTGTCAAGCACCGGAGATTAGAGCAAAAGGCCAGACGATGAGTTTGGAGAAAGCTCCTAAGCACGGGATCACCATGATCAAACTCCAGCCACATAAAAAATAAAAAATAAAAAATAAAAAACCAAACTTGGGGGCACGGGAACATTGAAATTGGTTCGCCTTAGCCTCAAAAATTTACAATGATGAACGATGAGCACGAAATCAGTTGCCGTTTGTTTGAAGATTGGAGGAAGCTCCTAAGCACCATTACTTCATCAAAATTCGTGGAAGTTTGGAGGAAGCTCCTAAGCACCATTACTTCATCAAAATTCGTGGAAGTTTGGAGAAAGCTTCTAAGCACCAGTGACCCACAAAATGTTTGAAATGAAGATCTAGAGAACGCTACAAACACTAGAGATTCGCAAATTTATTTCACATGGATATTGGAGAAAGCTCTCAAGAACCAGTACTCCAACGAACTTTTTAAGATTCGGAGAAAGCTGTCAAGCACCGGAGATTACACCAAAGGTCAGTTAATGAGTTTGGAGAAAGCTCGAAAGCACTAATTTATTCCCTAAGATCTGGAGAAGGCCTTCAAGCACCAAAGATCTGAAAGAAATGAAAGTTGGAGTAAGCTTCATGCACCAATGCCTTTAAAGAACAAACACAATATACAACAAGATTTGGAGAAAGCTCCCAAGCACCAAATCATCATGATCAAACACCATCCATATGGCGATGAAACAAACCTAAACAATAATCAAGGAGAGAAAAACAAAGCCATGGATTTTTTTTTTTTTTAAAAAAAAAAAAAAAGAAAAAAGTGAAAAGAGGCGCACATCAGCTACATCAAAGAGTACAAGTTAAAAAAAAATTGAAGAAAAAAATGAAAAAGAAATCAGATGCCACATTAGATGCTATGGTGGGTACATGTGTGAAGTGATATTGTCAATGCCATGTCCTATTATAAGCTACGTAAGATCATGATGTAATGCATGATGTTTCAGCACCAAAAGTCTACTAGATCTTTTTCTCAAAATAAAAGAAAGAGCATAGCAGGCAAAACAAAACAAAAAGTCCACCTTCTCCAACCATCCATTTCCCCCTCCTGTCTTCTTGGTTTATCACCTCCCAATGTACCAGACAATTTAACAATAAAAAGAGAATATATCTCAATCCACATTGACAACGTCGAGTGAGAAAAAGATAGGAGCTGTAAAAAAAAAAAAAAATCAGAGCTTCTTGTTGGACACCAATACCATCGCAGAAGGAATACCAAAGCTTGGTGTATTGGTGATCATGGCCTCGTCAAGCATATATGGGGCTGTCAAGAAACACTAGGATGGAAACAAATCAAGATATGTTGAATTGTTGAAAGGGTTCCGTCAACACCACCACGGCTCGGAAACACCAAGGCCTTGGGGCAGTGCGGTTATGGCTGTGCAAGTATGGTGCCAATCTGGATTGAGAGGTATGACGCCGGCTCGGGTCTTCTTTCTCTTTGCTTCGGTCGCGTCATCTTGTCGGCAAAAATGGCATCTCCTTCACAGCGTCGAGGCGTGATGTAGGTAACTTGGAGGCTCCTCGAATATGTGACACTGGTTCACCGAGAATGTCCATGTTTTGGCTCCAAAGAAGTTGACGGCTCGGTTTCAAGGACTCCTCGTATTGGCTATGCAACTTGAATGGTAAAGCTCCTCCAATATTTGGTGGTATTTATAGCATGAGTTGGATATAACTTCCATGAAGTTTATGTGCATAACACACTCCAACAGGATTGAGATTCTCATGCTTATCCTTAGAGGTGTTGAGCCATTCACGGGATTTGACATATCTATCTCAACTCTATCTAATATTATCTCCAACAAGATAATTTAAAAAATGAAGAAGGAAATATTTAGCTAATATACTTGTGAAGTTGAAAAGGGGTAAGCATGGAATTCTAAGAAAAAAAGAAGTCCACGTACAACAACTTTGATCCAACAAAAGTGTTCTTAGCATTAGCCATTAGCCATTAGCCTTAAGCTAATTTGTCTCATATAAAAGCCAACACAAATTTGTTTTTGATGGTAAAAAATTGAGACCCGATCACGCTTAAACACTTAAAATCTTGTATGTGATACGGTCTCGAGGGGGCAATTTGTAGGCATAAAAATTTTATTATATGCCACATCACACATTTAATTGACCCATTAAAGTCTTAAAGTCAAATGTTGACTTTTATTAATGGTGATCATCTAAATTAATTAATTTGGGCTTACTATTAAACTTGGCCTATTTTAATTAAATCGTTTATTATTGGGTCATGGACTCATTAAATGAAAGTTGGACTCTTAATAAAGTTATGTTTATGAGGCCCAGGAGGCAGGACAAGTGGAAACCCTAGGGTTCTCCTAACTCTATAAATAGAGCTCTCCTCTTCATTTACAAGGGGGAGAAGAGAAGAAACCAGACTCCAGAGCCAGGAGGGAGAAATACAGAAGACTACAGAGAGAGAGAGAGAGAAAAAAAAAGATGCTCCAGAGACTCTCTAAGTCTGCACATCCAAATCAAATCCTCAAACTAGAAGAAGAACAACAAGCATCAAAGCCATTCAATTCTAGACGACGAAACTTGAAGAAGATCAAGCCCGGAGGCCCTTATTCAAGAAGATCATATTTGTTTGTGAGCAACTACAAATCAACATCAAATCATTTACGTAGAAGAAGAACAACAAGCATTCAACGTGTCGTTCTACTCTAGAAGTTCTACCTTGGACGAGATCAAGTCTCGATGGCACTCATTCAAGAAAGTCAAGTCAATAGTTCGTGAACTCACCAAATTAGTTCATGAATTAATTAAATTCAAGTGGAGATTGAATCAGAGGAGAAAATATTAGAGATTGTACTCATAAATTCAAATCAATAAAATTGATTATTTTGTTACATTTATTTTGACTCTGTTTTGCAGACCATTGTTAAAATTTGTGTTTACAGTCCCCACTAGACAAAATCTAGGAAGCAAAAGAAAAGTATGAATCAAAACTTCAGTAAGACCATAATTCAAATCAAAATTGTTCAGCGCAATTATTTCAACACAAAATCATCTGATCCTAATGTAATTCAAAACAAAAAATGAATTCAAATTGTGAATTATAAATTGAATTCACTTCGAATTTTCTCGAGTAAGTTTGCGAAGAGGGCGACTGGAGAGAGAATGTCCAGCAATGACGACGAAAGGAGAGAGAACGTCCGACGATCTGACGGCTAGAGGGGAAAGAGTCGCTTGTGCTAGGGAGGTGCGACATCGGTGCGAAAACGATGAAGGAGGTGACTCTGGTGCGAGGGAGGAGAGAGAGTGAGACTCTGGTGTGAAAAGGGAGAGAGGACCTCCCCTTCAACCTTCGAAATCAGGCGATTGTTAATGAAGTTTAAGGGTTGGTTCAGAGAGCATGGAGGGTAGAAGACAAAGGGTTATCTACTTCTTTTTTCTTTTTACAAAATAAAACGTTGCACTTCATTAAAAGTGGACCCCTTCGCATAAATGACTGCCTCAGCAGGTCACTGGTAAACTAGGCCCATGCAAAAATGAGTCACGCAGTAGTTGAGACTGCCACTGGATTACTGATAGTTGGGACCTATTAAAGAGAACCGCTCATAGTTGAGTCCCACAGTGTCAATTTTTCCTAAGTTTCAAGTTGAGATAAGAGCTTGGGTGTGGTGCATGGTAATTGGTAAGGGTACTACCTTTCACATTCAGGACCCAAGTTCACTTTGTACCCAAAATGAAAACTTATAAGCTTCTACAATTGTACATATTAGTGGATGCGATATCTACCTCACATCATAAGGTTACTATACGTTATCAACACAAACACCATATTACAAAAAATAAACACTATATATTTTGGTGTTAGCGGGGACTATGGCCGGCGGCTGCTACCTAACGTCATTTTATTACTTATCTTTTTAGCGTTGTATAAATTGACATGGCATTATGATTTTTCAAATGAGGTATCTCCACGTGACAACTATACTTTATTGACAATATTAATTAAGTTCATCATTTATAGCAAAAAAGAAGAAGTAAAAGCCATGATTTCTCAATATTAATTTTTTCAATACATGTAATCTATTTTATCTATGCTCAAACATTAAAAAAAGTCTAGGTACTTGGCTTAATGATACTCATCTCTGCTCCCAAGTCACAGCTAGAGCCGGCAAAATGGGATTGTACCCGACATCGACCAGAATACCCCAAATGTACGACCCCGACTTGAATATGATCCGTACCAAAAAAAACCACCCGAACTGAATGACCCGAAAAATAGTCATTAAGACACGTTTACATTGGCTCTCATAAGCTATTCTAACAAGAAGGCACGTTTATTATACCGGTTCCCTTTGTTGGGAAGTTTATTAATACTACCCTATGTTGCAAATGGGTTCGACAAAGTTCAAGAAATTGATGGCTAATTTAAAACAAATGAACCAAGTAAGTGTTGGCCTAGTGGTGATGGGGGCTTTGGTAGGACGGACCCGTGTTCGAATCCCCGCAACACCCTTGGGAGAGGAATGGAACCTAACCACCCCGAACTTGGCCTCGATCCGGATGTAGCCCGAAGGGTGAACCGGGTGCAAACACCAAAAAAAATTTTAAACAAATGAGAAAGACCAATAAAAAAATTACATACTTAATTTGAAGTATCGAAACAGATCAACAATCTTTCACTACATCTACAATAGCTCATGAAAACTGTTATACCTTTACCACATATCAAAATGATCCACCAACTCTTTAAACTTATTATCCTAATCTTTAAATTAAGATCTCTCACAATAGTTGAACATAAACATTTTTTTTGGTGCTAATTTAGTAATTTATCTTGAATATGTGGAGGATGGGGACTACTTAGCCTTTGCAAATGTGCTACGGAATGAAAACCGACTTTACCTGAATTGATCAGACCCATATCAACTCGAACTGATTGAAAGTGGTCCGAACTCCGAAGTCGGCACGAGCTAGTAAACCCGCATCTGGACTGAAATTTCAAGGACCCGAAAGCAACCCGGACGGATATGAACCGAATGCATCCCGAGCAAAAAGTTATCCCAAATATGATATGACCTCTATAACCCATTTGCCACCTCTAGTCACAACCTATCAAAATCCTAGAAAACATTGATGTGTTCCTTGCATCACACTACATAAAACAAATTACTTTCAAGATGGCTTGATGCTCATGGCCTATGGGCCACAATTTTCTTGACTCAGTATGACCCATAGTAGCTCAACGACTCAGATCAATTATTGAGCATATGAATCGGGGCCCCATATTTTCAAAGTTAGACACGATTTGGGCTGGGATTGGGCCAACATTCTTTGGCAGAAGTAATAACCAAATAGGTTTGTGATGCGGCATCACCCACATAGGCCATATGGCATATGCCTGAAGCATGATCAGCTTGAAAAAGCTTAGTGGGCTTAGTGGTTGTTTCATTGAAAAAAAATAAAATTCATAAACTACCTTTTTATTTAAATTTAAAAAAAAAACTATCTTATATAACAAATTTCTTTCAATGTACTACCATTCTATCGTTAATGGGGTTTAATCACTAATAATTGAGTCACCGTAGATTGCTTATCTTTATTCGCCTCTCGTTTCTCTCCTCTTTTCTCGCTACCCCACCGACAACAACACCTACGAAGATTGCCATTTATTGATTAGTATCAAATATAAACGTAGGATGATAGTATATTGAAAGGAATTTGTTATATAAGGTAATTTTTTGAAAGAATTTATTCGAAAGGTAGTTTTTTGAAAAAAGTTGGACGTAAAATGTAGTTTTTTTTTTTATGAGGGGAAGATTATTTAGTTAATGGGGAGGTTCCACTATTTTGGAGAGCTAGATAAGTGGAACTTATGTTTTTCATTTCATATACTTCCTCCATTTCTAAATACATGCAATATTTCATGCCTACACGCCATCCAATACACTATTTTATTCCTTATATCTATAATTATGTATAATAAAAATTATCAAATTATGAAAATGTGCATTAAGTCGAATCAAATAAGACCACTCTTGACAAAAATTTTTGTTATACATTTGTAAGATGATGAATAATATTTACTTAATGCAAATGTTGTACGTGTTTTTATTTTAACTAAACAACTCCATATATTTTGTGTGATTAGGAACTTACCTCCCAATCCCATGTATTGTATGACTTATGAGTCACACACACTTAGGCCCTAATTTTTTGGATCTATTTTCAGTTCAGTTCGATACAGTTCAGTTACTCTATGAGTTTTAGTTTTTCTCAATCCATTTCAGTTCATATTCTCTTCGTTCGCGGCGTTAATTACCTAGTGAGTTTATGCCGACATAACATCGGTCATCAATGCTAAGAAGTAGAAGAGTTTTGTACGAAAACGTTAAAAATTGTGACTTGTGAGTGTATAGGAGCACATTTTAACCGAATTTACGAGGTTCAGAAGATTATAAATGGGCTGAGATACGTAGTGATGCAAGATTAGAAATATCTTCGCATCTGTACAAAATTCATTGTTAAGAGGCCCAAGTTCCGGAAGTGATATGCTCAAGAGTTAACTAGACACATCATCCTAAATTCCTAATTCCTATCCGCATGTATACAAGCCCAACTCCCAAAACTGCAACGGCTCATTAACTTTTTTGATGAATCGTAATCGACAAAAATATGGCATAGGTTAAAGTTGTTAAGGTCAAACTTATATAACTCAGGTAAAATTCACAAAGAAAACCTCAACCATAAGAAATTAAGAATTCTAATAGTATGATTCGAACATGTGACGTGACAAATTATAAGATAAGAATCCTACAAGTCTACAACTACATCAAGTAATGTTGGTTTTTCGACAAACAAAACCTATTATTTTTTTATATGAGCCAAAGACTATGTTATACTTCTTATGTTGTTTTAGTTTTACTACTTCGACTTTTAACATAATTCACATACTTTTGACCACCTTATATTATTTATAGGACATTTAATATGTAAAAACGTATAACATCATGCTTCCAGTACTCTCGATTGCTTAAAAACATTGATGGTACTATCTATATTAATTTGGTACACCTTCATTTTGGGGGCACGCCTATATTATGAAAATATACGTTGGAATAATATTTATTAGTTTTATGAAAATATTTGTTGTTAGTAAACACATACTTCCACCGTTCCTTCCTAAATAAGCGCTACATTCACTTTTTCAAGTAATCCAATGCGATTATTTGATCATTGATATCTTTAATTGCGCACAAGTAAAAGTTATAAAAAGTTGATAATTTAAAAGTATAAATTAAGACGAATCTAACAACATTCACTAGACTATGTGTTTCTTTATATAATAGTAAGAAAATAGAGTCGAAGTAAGTTGATGAATGGTATCAATTTACGCAACTTAACGTTATTTTGAGAATGGATGAAGTATTTGGTAAGATTTCACATTCTATATTGTTTTAAGTGGTACGATGCTCTTGAAGAATAAATTAATTTTGAAATTTTAATATAGACACCACCTTGAGTCCTTGACTTTATTATGTTGGATAAAATGGTCTACTTCCAAAAGTCGTCTTTTGTCGGTACAAATTTTACACTCCTAGCAGGCAAGCACATAGTCCTCCTATTTAGACCTAGGATTTTGAGTAAAATACCCAATATTGACGTGTACACCACATCCACGTGTTTCAACTTGAAACATTGCATGCATTCCACTATTCGTAAGTATGATTGGAACAAACACTTTCTATCAATTGATTCATTTACTATTTCTTTCTCTTAAAAGAAAAGAACAAACTTTTTCTTTAGGTTCGAAATTTTAGGAAGCCAAATTAAACTATCTAGTATCTACTCCTTCCGTCTTGTAATATAAGTTTTGATTCTGTTTTTACATAAGAACTAGTTTTTAGGCAAGGGCTATACCTCATGTAATTATAGTTTTCATTTATTAGTATTTTACATTAAAATTATAGCACCAAACATTACTTGGTTTAGTGGTTATTTAAGACTTCATTATACAAGCTTGAGGTCATGGAATCAAATCTTATACCATGCATTTTCTAATTCTTTATTATTGTAAGTGGAGTACATGAAGTCAACACCTTAAGCGATAGCTCCACATAGCACAGTTCCTTGTTGAGGAACACCTTTTAATATATTAGTATAGATTAAGGTAATTGAAACCTTGTTTATTTAAATTAACAGATTCAATTGCATTGGGAAGCTTTAACTTTCTTTTTCTTTATTTTAAAACAAAAAATTGAAAAATCAATAAATATTGAAGCCTGAATTAATAATACACGGATATTAAGCTATGGAAGGTGAAGAGTTTACTACTATGGAAGGAATAATACACAGATATCGACCATAAAAAGAAACAATTCAATTTAGCCTCGTTCTTTTGGACTGAGAGAAATTAAACTTAAATTGAAACCGAACCGAACTGAAAGGAAATGAATTACAGAGAGTAACTAAATTGAACTGAACTGAAAATAAGTCCAATAGAACAGGGCCTTAGTAAATGCTTTGGATAATACACAAATATTAAGAGAGTAAAGGAGGAGTGAGGGATGGTGAGATTATTTAGGTAATCCTGACAAAGATTATGACAAATACTTCAATGCTACCACAAGCCCATACCGGATGAAAGTTTGACCACATACCAGGTTTGTAGGGTTCCATCCTGAAACCAATAGGTGATAGGTGGAGTAACCTACTCAATCTATATGTTAATCATTCTCTCTCTCATTCTTCAATGTAGAGGACAACTATCTCTTAACTCACATGTGAGTTATACTCTTAACATATTTCATATATGCATTAAATATGAGTGCAAGTTCTAATGAATTTATAAGAACATAGTGAAGTTAAATTATCACAATGAGGGTATTTTTTGTAATAATATTGGTTTTAATTTAAAACAATACTTATATTTTTTATAAGGAAACAAGACTTATATTGTGGGACAGAATAATACATGTATTAGCTAGTTAAGTAGATAATATTTGATTACTTAAAATTCAATATTTTTGATCGGAGATTGATACACCTACTTATTTGGCAGACCACCCATTAATATTAAACAAATACTAAATGAGTTGGACTTAACTTAGTCTCATCGTGAGGAGCCAAAATGGCTTCTCATTTTGGTATCTGGAGGTACCAAAATAAGAGTTACTTTGGTACTTCTGGTACCAAAACTCGAGAGGCTAAAATTTTGGTATTTGGAGGTACCAAAGTAAGAGTTACTTTGGTATTATTGGTACCAAAATTCAAAGTTGATCATAAAGTAAGTATAACTGGTACCAAAGCTCAAAGTTGATCCCAAAGCTCAAAGTTGATACCAAAGTTCACTTACACTTGGGTACCAAAGTAAGAGTTACTTTGATATTGGTGCCAATTTTACTGAACCTTGTATAAGTTGGTACTAGAGTTGAGGGTCATTTTTTTGTCTTTTTGCACGAAATATCAAAAATGCCCCTGTGAGAGGGCATTTTGACCTCTTACGATGAGATGCCTATCCAACCTCTGGACACACATACATAATTACTTACAATTGATGACGATTGATGAATGATGACTCACGAATGAAGTGGTCGATTAAGTCATGACCACGTAAATCGATAAACGGCCAAAACACTCTGAAATAAATCAATAATCCAAGAAAGCTCAAAAATCTATAAATGGGCTTAGATACGTAGTGATGCAAGCCTTTCTTAAAATGGGAGTATCCACTTAAAATAGAATTATATACAAACTCATCATTGGAGGCCCAATTCCTAACAATTTCATATTCACGCATCTAAGCAAATCCAATGAATGGAAGCCCAATTATCACAACTTATATCCATTATCCAATAATAACAGGCCTTTCCGTATAAACCAAAATAGTACTCGCCCCACACACATATATATATATATAAAATAATAGAAGAAGTCCATAGCCCATTATTTATTATTATTTAATATAATTCTCGCTATATATATATATGTCGTGGACTAAAATTATACACGCCGTCAATATTTTCAAACAGGCAAGTGAGATAGGAGTATATGAGAGAAGGAGCACAAACACATTATTCTCATTTCTTCATTTCACAACATTTCACCCGAAAAAAAAGCTAGGTGGTCCTGAATTATAATAAGCAAAAAAAAAATAAAATGAACCACCACGATTGTGTTCCTACTTGGAATAATTTGGAAGATGAAATTCCACCACCACCGCCGCCATCGTATCCGCCGCTCTCGAGAGTGCTCCCCTCCCAATCTATCTCCACCTCACTCTCCATTGGTCTTGATTCCTCTACGTATGTATCTATATATAGTTCTTCCACATAATACCTGTATCATCTTTTACGAGATCTACACTAATAAATATATGAATTTTGATATAAATTATATGTCCCATTTAATATCTTATCTCGTGGTTTATAGAACTTAAAGTTATTATATAGTAGTTTGAATGTGTTGGTAAGTAATCATATATATATATATATGTATATTCCATATGAGTTACTTACATGTTAAGTTGAAGATTAATTAATTTTTGGGATAATTAATTGTAATTAAACAGGCTAGATTACGAGATGGCGGAGCTAACGTGGGAAAACGGGCAATTAGCGATGCATGGCTTAGGCCTACCGCGTGTATCAAGCAAGTCAAACCTAGCTGACGCGGTGGCATGGAGCGACAAATTATACACACGCGCCAGTGGTACGCTTGAGTCCATAGTAGACCAAGCTTATCATAACCAAGAACCGACCCCCGCGGCAGCACGAAGAGGCGCGTGGAAGCACGACGAAGACGATGTTGTACCGTGGTTTGGACATAAGACAACAGCACCGGTTCCTGTGACCCTTGACGCGCTCGTC
Source organism: Beta lomatogona (assembly GCA_947646795.1). NCBI lineage: Eukaryota > Viridiplantae > Streptophyta > Magnoliopsida > Caryophyllales > Amaranthaceae > Beta > Beta lomatogona. Next base: position 1,499,534 of record CANSNZ010000139.1, on the reverse strand, counting down.
CCGAGTAACAACATGGTGGGGTGTTCAACGCGCGTGGAATCGTGTAGTACGGCGGCGCGTGTGCCATTGGGTTCGGATTGGAGTGTCAGTGTTAGTGCGAGTGCTAGCGCGTCGGAGAGTACTAGGAAGAAGAGACATGCGGAAGACACGTGTGAGCAGTTAAGGAGTATGAACAATAATAACGGCTTTACGTCCACGTCATTTGGGCAGGTATCACCGGAGTATACCAAGACTTTCACCGTTGACGAACATGATTCCGCTTGTCATAGCAGGCCACAGGTAATCTACAAATTTAGCCTACTAATCTCCCTCTTCATAGACTGTTAAGAGTTATAATTTTGGTCAAATTATTTTGGAAATATCGACATAGATAATCCCAACTTTAGAATATAGCGCTAATCTCAAGTTTGAGAAGTAGTACCTCCTTATAGCAATATAAATCATCATTTTATTTCTTCATATGATAGTTCGCAATGGATTAGGGAAGATCGATAAGAAAAATAAGAGCTTTTGATAAAGTCTCTAAAAACTTGAGATTACTTCTAAACAATTGAAAGTTTGGATTACATTAAGAATAGGAAAAATTGACAATAGGGGTCTGAACTTTGGGCGATAAATTTTAAAAGGTTTGAACTATTGATTAACCTATATAGGTCCCTACTCTAGGGGGTCTTAACTTTTGGTGGGCCTCGGTGACTTAAATATGACGATTTTTTAAAAAATCTCACCTAGTTCCTACTTCCCTCCCTCAATTAACCATTCTGGTGTGACCCAAGTTTTACAAGTTATGACCTATTAAGCCAATTTCAAGTCACTAAGGCCAGCTAAAAGTTAAGACCCCTTAAAGTTGGGACCTACACAGGTTAATCAATAGTTCAGACTTTTTAAAAATTATCATCAAAAGTTGAGACCCCTGTTGTCAATTTTTCCTTAAGAATATGGGTGAAAGTTTGGATTATCTATGTCAAGATTTTCAATTATTTTTATGGTTTTGATTTTGAGTATAAAAATGCAATTAAAATTTTGAATTTTTGAGATAATAGGCATCTTATTTACATTACCCAAAGTATGATAAATGCATATATAAGGGCAAGTTGAGGTTATGATTGAATGATAGTGATGTTAAGTAAATATTTTGGTCTTGGTAACTTCTTTGTTATATATAGAATACTTTAAGGATTTATTTTTAAAACCAAAATATGAAACTTAACATGAAGGGAGTTAACTGGATTGATGGTGCGATCTCTTCACCTCAAAGAAAGAGTTTCAAGTATAATAAGTTTAATGAAAGTTTTTACCACTTTATAAATGAATTTTCATAAGCTCCAATAAATTTTAATAAGTTCAGATTAATTTAAAAAAATTCAGGTGAAGAGGTACCTTAATTAGAAAGTCTTAAGGCAGACATGTAACTAATTAAGAAAGATTTAAAACTTTTTGTAGATTTTATAACTTACCTTTTTGTAGCATAAGGCATAAAGTATATCAAGTATGATACCTAGTGGCTAGTGAATGGTATTGAGATTAACTAAGTCAATTACCATCGTTCTTAAAAGGCAGGAATCATTTGACTTCTTTAAATTATTATTACTTTTTCTTACGATGACTTTGACATCCCTTATATTCATTTGTTCATCGTATTAAGTCTACTTTAATGATTGTCCTTAGAATGAAACGAACCAAATCACCAATAACTAGCCCATGTCAAAAACAAAATTATTCTCTTACATTATAATTTCATTAATCTTATTCATGTTGCCGTATATCAAATTTCAAATTCCTGATATTGTATTAATTTAGAAACCATGATTAACTTTTACATTCTGTCCATTTTAGTTATCATCATCCTTAAAAAGTAAGAAATCACAACCGATCTCAAGAAAAAAGAAGGTATGTTTACAAATATTATGTTTGTGTCGCATTAAGTCACATTATTTCAAAACCCTTGTATCATAGTCCATTGTCTTTCCTCCTATCCTATAAAAGAAATACTCACTGTATTTGAACATAGATAAATTGTGATATATTTGTTGTATACTCCCTCCGTTCTCTTTTGTTCTTCCTATCTAGAATCTTGACACTATTCACAATTGATAAGAATCTTCTAAATTATTTTCAACATATGATAAAAAATATAGTCTTCTAAATTACTTTATTAATATCTAATCATTATAATTTTTACTAAGAAAGATATTTAAAGACGGCGAAACGAATTTAGAATTATAAAAAAAATTATAAAAGGACAAAAACTTAATTTGGAAATATTGTAATTATTATAATGATTATTGATAGTAATTGAGAAAAATATTAGATTTTTTTTAGGTGGGCTTAACCACAATATTACGTCCTTAGAAAATGTGGCGCATCGTGAAAGTCAAAATAGGAAGAACAAAAGGAAACAGAGGGAGTATAATTTTATAAAAAAAATCACGTGTCGATTTTTTTCTTTTTTCGTGTCGATGTTCATGGTACTCTATTACTAGTATTCCTTTTCATTCATATGAAAAAAAAACATAAATATTGTCAACAAACGAAGTTTCCTTATAAAATTTCATATGAACAATTTGTTAGTGAATTTTAAATAAACTCTCTTCATCAATTCCTATAGTTAACATAAAATAATATAAATTTATCACTATTTTATTTTATTGAATTTGCTGTGAGGTTAATTTGTTTCTTTCATGGTTTTGTATTATACAGAGGGAGAGAGGTGAGGAGGAGGAGGAGAATCAAAAGCAAGGCACAGAAAAATCAGGTGTATCAACAAAAAGAAGCAGGGCCGCCGCTGTTCACAATCAATCTGAAAGAGTATGTGTCTGTAATTAATCTCTTTGATTAGATCATCATTGTCTGGTTTTGTTGTTTTGTTTCCTTACACAAAAAGGAGTTACTCCATCCGTTTTTTTTAGTTGCTACATTTACTTTTACACAATTGCTAAGAAAACACGTGGAGATCATTAAAAAGTAGAGCAATAAAGCATAAAGTAGTTGTCTTTTAGTGTAACGAAGACAAAGATTAAAGGTATAAAGGTAAACAATATATGGGTACCACATACTAAAAGTAGAAATAGTTAGCAAATGTAGCAAGTAAATTGAGACACCCGAAAATGACAAAATATAGCAACTAAAAAAGACGGAAGGAGTAATACATAGTAAATATAAAAAAAAAAAATCATCTTTTGTATGCTAGTTAGTTGACATGTCAGTATCATAATAAATAAGATACTTATATGTGTATATCTATAATTCTATAAGTTTCATATACCTTGAGAGCATTTATATACCCGTCTGTCTTCTGTGATGTTAAAAAAAATCGTCTGGTTTAATTTAATCACTTCAAATCACATGAAAATAAAATTCATACAAGACATTTTTTTGATTACGAAATTAATAAAATTTAAGGTAACTAACACATGTTATATACAAGTTCCTGGGTGTATATATATTGATAATACTACCTCCGTTCTTTTTCTATTGCAGCAATAGAGTTTTCACGCTTGCCAATGCACAACTTTAACTATTAATATTTTTAATTACTTTTAAGTAAAAATTATATAAATTTGATATTTTGAAAGTATAAATGAGACGAATCTACCAAGATCCCACATGACTATATTTTTCCTTACGTAAAAATCAAAAGAGATAATGAAAGGGTGGTGAGTGAATAGTGTAAAAATCTCATTGTTGCAATAGAAAAAAAAACGGAGGAAGTATTATTTATTTATTAATTATTGTATAATTTAAATGTTGGTAAATGAGCGTCTAAGCACAGTGATGTAGACGAGGATTCGATCCAGGATCTTAGATACCACCCCATAAGACTTTACCAACTAAGTTAAATGGCATGCACACTTACTTTATAATATAGTTATAAAGGAACATCACTATCTATCACCCTTTATTAGATGATGATTGAAGAATTTTCCCAGAATTAGTACTACACTAATTATAGTTTACTTAGATTTGTTCGATGTAACAAAGGTCTCAAAATTATCCAAAAGTGGTTATTTGTAATTGTCAACAAATTATATTTGCTATGGTAGCTGGTAGCAATATTATTATTGTATTATTTAAGATTCTATATATGAAATTTCTTGTCAGCTTTTCGCTACCTCATCATTTTGTAATCTTCATTTCACATTTCACATGGTCGGTATAAACTTTATTTTATGTCATTCTCAGAAAAGACGAGATAAGATCAATCAAAGGATGAAAACATTGCAAAAGCTAGTTCCTAATTCAAATAAGGTACATATTTCATTTATTGTTTCTATTCCTTTTCTTTTAGTTGTCCATGATCCGAAATTTAACAAAGCGCATTATATAAATGCCTACCTCCAACAGTCTTATAATTAAGAAATCATCTTGTATTATGTGAGATAGTTTTACAATGACTTTAATTCTTTTTATTGGACTAGAGAGTAACTTATTTTACAGGATAAATACTTGATGTCTCATAATCTATTAGTCAAATTATGTCTGACTCAAGACTAGCAACTTATTAATTCTAAATTACTAGTTATTAGGCTCGAGTTATGCCTCGGGTGAGGAAAATTTTAATTTATTAATATTATACTTTAAGATGATAACATTAAATATCAATTGGTCTAGTGATTAACACTTTAGTATATAAAATTGAGGTCAAGATCAAACCCTATACTATTCCACGTTCATTATTTAGGAACACTTTTTAATATATTAGTATAGATAGCCAGATAAATGAATTATAGAAGGCGTAAAAGAAGAATAATGCGGTAAAACGAAAGCCTCTATGTAGCTACTTTTCCCTCATATACTAATAAACCAACAGTATTAAAATTATACATAAGGATTTTTTTTTTTGAGGGGATACATAAGGATCTAAATAAAACATTAGTTAATTCCATTTCCAATTAAAATTAGATTGTGGTTGATTAATGTAAATTTCACTATATAATTGCAATCAAAATTAAACTTTAATTGATAATTAGTTGCATTTCTATATCTAATTAGAAAAACCGATTATTGTTGCTCATATATTAGCAAATGATGATATGAAGAAAGAATAGGATCCGATAACAATGATGAGGCATGAGCTATCCTTTTGGTTCTGCATACATTCTTTAAATTCATGATGTTGATAGGCCAAGTGGGATAAACAAGTGATAGAGGTAGCAGCCACTAGTGACCTTGCATAATTGATGGAAATGTCTTCTTTGAGTCTTTGTATACAGGGGAACTAAAATGACATCTTTACATCATATCTCCTTAACTAAGGACTCTTGTTCATTCATCTTCTACTTGTACTAGGCTTCTAGCTTAGTGGTGTGAATACATAGAAAATCATATTTCATGCCTCTTTCTAATGTTATGATAAGGCCACATTGATATTAGGTAAGTGTGTAATCATTATATGAACAACACATGGTCCACTATCACTATATTGGCCCGCTTCAAACAATAAAAGAAATGTTTAAAAGACCTATATAAAAATAAATAAAAAAATAGACTAATGTTCATTCTGTTTTCTTTTGTTATTCTACATTATTCTTTTGTTAATATCTTTAATTTTATATTTATTTAATAATATAAATTTAAATACACATCAAAATAATCTCACATAATGTCAATTTTTCTAATACTTGGATAGCTAAAAGCTAAAAAGGCAAAAAGGCGAATCCGTGTAAAAAAATGCATCAGCTTTTCACTTTGAGCATAAAGGACCTAAAAGTCTAAAAAACGGGAGGGCCATGAATATGATAAGAAGGACACGTTGGAGCATTCTAGTGGTTTTGGATCTTTTGGGGCATCCATATATCTACTCCACATAGTTAGCAATTTGTTATTTGGGTGCATATATGGACATACACCTTTTCTTAGCCACAAAAAATATAAAAATAGAAACAGGCAAATATTTGACCAGTCTATTCATGTACAATGTTTAATAAATTATTAGTTTTTTTTTTTTTTTTATGTCTCTAATTCTCTCTCTTTTTCTTTATTTTTTATTTACTTCTAAATATTTTTGGCATTTATTTTTTGGGGGTTGGAGGGGCCTATATGCAGTATGCTTCTTCATATCCATGGAAATTTGCTTGTTGAATTTGGTGGTTTTCAATTTCGGAAAAATTCCCCGGTTTTCAATTTCGGAATTAAAAGTTAATGCTGATTGTCTGACTGAGGCCCACCACCTTAGCTAGTTAGCTGACTAGTTAGGGCAACTTGGGAGATGAATGATTTTAATGCCAAGAATAGGGGTGTAAATGAGACGAGACAACTCGCGAGCTACTCGAGATCGACTCGGTCAAAACTCGGCTCGAGTGAGCTGGCGAGTCAAGTTGAACAACTCGATACTCGATTCGAAAACTCGTGAGAAGCTCGAAAACTCAATTATCAATAGCAAAATTCCTAAATTCAACAATTTTCTACCTTAGGGTTGCTTTTAACATGAGACACTTGCAAGCTACTCGAAATCTACTTGGTCAAAACTCGACTCGGTCAAAGCTCGACTCGGTCAAAGCTCGGTCAAACTCGACCCGAGTGAGCTCGACTCAACTCGAGCTCGACTCGATATGCTAACGAGTCGAGTCGAGCAAGCTCAAACTCGAACTCGACTCGAGCAAGCTCAAACTAAGCTCAAACTCGAACTCGACTCGCATCATCTACACCCCTAGCCAAGAACAACATATTATACAATGACTAAACACTAAAGAAGTTGATATTCTTTTGTTGATTGCATGATTTACTTGAGAATTTTTTTTTATGATATGCAAAAACAATTGTAACTTCGTAAAAATTGTCGTATATATATATATATATATATATATATATATATGCAATTCCTTATTTTCCCTCTACTCTCAAGCGTTGACCTGTTTAGCTGGGTGGTTGACCTGCGAGAGGTATTGGTCCAATAGGGTCCTTCTTCTTACCAAGGGGTTCCCTGGTGGGGGCAAAAAAATCTCAATACTATACGCAAATATATATCGTGCGCGTATATATATAGTATAATTTAGCACCACTACCTACTTGTGCTTGGGAGTAGGGATTTAATCCCCCATACTCTCAAGCGTTGACCTGTGTAGTTGGGATGACTGGCTTGCGAAAAAGGTGGTCCAGTAGGGTCCTTCTTACCAAAGGGTTTGAAATGGGGGCAAAAAAAAAAATTTAGCACCCTGTATATAAAGTCCTCACTGTATTACAAAGTTGACTTTTATACGACGCGTTTGTTGTACTTTTATTAAGAACGTGATGCAAAGTTTAGCGCTAAGAAAGTAGTTCATGATTTTGTGTTGTTTTGGCAGGCAGACAAAGCCTCGATGTTGGACGAAGTAATAGAGTACCTAAAGCAACTACAAGCACAAGTTCAAATGTTAAGCCGAATGAGCATGCCCTCGATGATGATGCCACTAGCCATCCAACATCAACTACAAATGTCGATGATGGCTCCTATAGGAATGGGAATGGGTATGGGAATGGGAATGGGAATGGACCAAATGAATATGAGTATGAATCCAATGGGACAGCCTAACATGGCAGGAATTAATCCCGCTCTCATGAATCTAGCTGCTGCCTATAACATGCCCTTAGCTCCCACTGCTGATCATGGAGCCTCTAGAGGTGGTGGAGACTGCATGTTGCCTCAAGGAAACATGGTCCAGACCGATCCCTTATCGACGTATCTCGCATGCCAATCACTTGTAAGTACTAGCTAGCACCTCTGCTAAAACTTTTCCCTCAGGTGTCGCGTGTCAACTTGTGTCAGATAGACATGACATGATACTTGGATACTTCATTTTAAACCCAAAACTTGACATTTTTCTATGAATGGACGGGTCTGAGCTAGTAACATAGGCTAGATACATATGCTAAGGAGCCATACGAGGTGGTTGTCAATTTGGTTACTCCTTGATGATTTCATCACTTTGGGGAGCTAAAATTACGTGTTTATCCTACATTTGCATAGTCATTTGTTCTCTTTGGCATAAAACAACTGAACTGAATTAAATTATAACTAATTAATAGTAATGATTATCATTTAGGAACTGAACTGAAAATAAGCCGGGGAGAACAATTGGTAACAATCCAGTGGCGACTCTAGAAATTTCTATAACATTTGCATAACCTCGATCTTTTTACTTATTATGTAATCATGTCAAAATGAATATAATAAGTAATGGTGATAACAAATAATAATAACATGTAAAAATATTTGAAACATATTGAAAAAAAAATTATTATATCAAGAATATTTCATATATATATATAATCTCTTTTTGCTATTTATTATTATAGTTGGATATATATAATGGATGGACGTACGTTAATAAAAAAAAAAATATTGTTTGTTTGCAGCCGATGACGATGGATGCATACAGCAGGATGGCAGCCATGTACCAGCAGCTACAGCAACAAACGCAACAACAACAACGGTCAAACCAACAGCAAGCTGGGCCTAGTTCCAATATTTAGGGTATTACTATATAAATATATATCCGTTTGATTGCGATATAGAAGTACTATATATTATACGATTTATCTCAATGAGCTAATGAATTGTATATTTGTATTTATTTGAACTTGAAATTTTGGAGTAATATAAGTTTTGGCATGTATATAGAAATTCATCGGTGTTCGGATACTCATGCATGCATATACGTGTTACGTGTATATGCATTGTGGATATATATGGCATATGGAGGTCTCCTTTTCGAGTTATGTTAATGCATTTATATTGCAAAGCTTGTATTATTATATGCATGGCAACTTCTCGAATGAGAATATGTTTTGAAGAGTACCAATTAGGCAATTACAATGCAAAAACGTACATACCAAAGTAATTTTTTCTTAATTATTTAACCTAATTTAGTAATTTTTACTTGATTGTTGGGCATTTCAAATTCCAGAGAAAATTGATGAAAAGTAAGAGACAACTATACTAATAAAAGTTCCTTTCAAAGTAAAGCTTATCCACACATGATGGCAGTATAGTGTGAGAAACTGAGAAAGCAAAAACTTTGTACGTTGTACTTCATAACCAAATTTTTGAAGAATGATTATTGTGTACTCAACCGGATTTGTTATACCTTAGTTAGGTTTGCGCCACATATAATGGCGGATGTAGGATTTTACAAATAGTGAGTTACCTTCTTTCATTGACTACATATAAGTTAATAACCAATTAATACATCAATAAAAAATACTTCATAATAACAAGATTCATTCTTTTAGTAGGAGGAGGATTTACAGTCGATATTCTTTTAGTAAAAAAACTTGAAATGTTCGGTTGTGTGTTATTCTTTTCATTTTCAAGTCAAGATTTGAATTACATTAAAATTTTCGAATGAGAATATGTACTGAGGAGTATCAATCACAAAACCAAAGTAAATTTTTCTTAATCATATATCTAACCTAACTTTTTCTTGTTTGGCAATTCAAATTCTAGAGAAAATTGATGAAAAGTAAGAGACAACTATACTAACAAAAGTTACTTTCAAAGTAAGCTTATCCATAGATGACAGTAGAGTATGAGAAAGCAAGCACCTTGTTGTACTTTATAACCAACTTTTAAAATAATGATAATTGTGTACTCAACAGGAATTGTTATATTCTAGTTAGGTTTGCGCCACATACAGTGGCGGATTCAAGATTCTAAGAATATTGAGTCAATTGGCCTCTTCCGTCGACCACATATCATCCAAAAACCAACACATCGATAAAATAATACTTCATAATAAAAGGCTTCATTCTTTTAGTAGGAGGAGGATTTAATTAGAGTCGGTGTTCTTTTAGTAAAGAAAACTTGAAAATTTCAGTTGTGCATTCTTTCTTTTCATTTTCAAGTCACGCTTTTTTAATTGCTACATAGTTGTATGCACAACAATTTAGGCAATGTCACTTTCAAGCTTTTTGCAGTGAACTTTTTGACCCATTTAATGTAAAATAATGGGGAATAGTGAAAAAAGTAGTACTTTTGGGTGGAAAAAGAGAAAAACAAATATAATAGTATTACTTTATGATGGGCCAAGTACCCCAAATAAGGAAAGTTTAAACAATGTAACAATTAGAAAGAAACAACCATCTAAGGAAAATGTAGCAATTACAAAAAACGGAGGGAGTATTAACTATTCAACTTTTTTTACTCAGCTATAAGACAATAAAATTTTCAATTTAACATACTTAATAAATTAAATAAAAAAAAACTAATTCTAGTACTCTAAGTAGTAACAAACTACTAACAACTAACAAAATGAAACAATGAACACAATCCAATTAAAGCATTAGGCATCAATTCCCAATCAGCATACAATTTGAATTAGAATATTGAAACCTAATTATGTTAATGTACGGTTAAAATTCTAACAATGCATTTAAATTAGGAAAATTTGTCAAAAAAAACCTTTTAAAGGTTTAATTTTTGCGAAAAAAAACCTTATAAAGCATTCTTTGCGAAAAGAAACCACAAGCTTAATTTTTCTTGCAAGAAGAAACCTATTCCTATTTTCCTGTGTGTTTTGTCTCAATTCCGGCGCTGACCCTTCTATTTTTCTTTAACCCCCTATTTTCATTAACTGCAGGCACCACCCCTATGCATCTCAAAAAACACACCGAAAAATGGGAATAGGTTTCATCTTGTAAGAAAAATTAAGTTTGTGGTTTTTTTTGGCAAAGAATGCTTTAAAAGGTTTTTTCTCGCAAAATTGAACCTTTAAAAGGTTTTTTTTGACAAATTTTCCTTTAAATTATTATACATAAACAAAGGTATATAATAACTTGAATATCAAAATAAGTAACCCTAAGTTTCGGCTTTTTCTCTTTGGTAGCCTTAAGTTTCGGCTTTTTCTCTTTGGTAGCCAAACTTAATAACAACAAATTAGTTTTTTAAACCGCCCTTTCACCAACTCTTTATAACAACAAATGGCTATTAATACCACTTTCTCAAGTATAACAATAAACACGGGGTTACTATTGAGAATAAAAATTAAGTTTGGCTACCAAAGAGAAAAAGCAATAGTTTAGGGTACCATTGAGAATTTTCCAAGAAATTAACTACCAAAAAAATCAGGAAATACTCCCAGCAATTAACATGGAAAAAAAAAAACAGTTTTTTTCAATTTAGGATTTTGAAATTCTTACAATTATTCACTGTCAAAACAATATGAACTTCCCTCCTTCTCATTAATTCACCAAACGTATATATAGTACATCACAATCCTAAACCATATCACAATAATTTAGGAAAAGATAAAGACTAACATAATTAGGATATCTAAAGATATATACAATATTCCTAATTATTATCTCAACATCCCCCCTCAAGATGGAGCATGAAGATTACGAATGCCCATCTTGTCAAGAAAGAATTCGAACTGTGCTTTCCCTAAAGCCTTGGTAAATATATCCGCAAGTTGGACCTTCGTGGAGACATATGATGGTTGAATGACACCCCCCTTGATCGCGTCACGAATAAAATGACAATCCGCTTCAATATGTTTCGTCCTCTCGTGAAATACAAGATTATTCGCGATATGTAAAGCCGATTGGCTGTCACAAAACATATTCATACCTCGGTTGTGCTCCACTCCCAAATCACGGAGTAACTGTTTCAACCATTTGAGTTCACACGTCAATGCCGCCATAGACCGATACTCAGCTTCCGCAGAGCTTCGAGAAACGGTGTGTTGCTTCTTGGTTTTCCAAGACACAGGAGACAAACCAAGTAATACAAACCATCCTGTCAATGACCTCCGAGTCAATGGACAACTCGCCCAATCCGAATCACACCATCCATTCAATTGCAACTCACTATCAGACCGTAAAAGAATGCCTTGACCAGGACACTTCTTCAAATACCGCACCACCTCAAGACGGCCTCCCAGTGCTCTTCCTTCGGAGACTGCATAAACTGGGATAAAATGTGAACTGAGTAGGCCAAATCAGGCCGAGTTACGGCCAGGTAAATCAATCTACCAACTAATCGTCTATATCTTTCACCATCCGAAAAAGCCTTCCCTTCGGCCAATGCTAACTTGTGATTTTGTTCCATCGGAAACCCTGCAGGTTTTGCCCCTAACAATCCAGTTTCTGCAATAATATCTAAGGTATACTTACGTTGACAAACGTAAAACCCATGCTTGCTACGAGCCACTTCCAAACCCAAAAAATACTTCAGAACTCCCAAATCCTTCATTTTAAAGCACTTGCTCAAATACGCTTTAAAACTTTCCAAGGCAAATGTATTGTTCCCTGCAATTATCATATCATCAACGTAAATCAAGACACTCAATTGCAATCCATCCTTGGAGAGAGTAAACAAGGAATAATCGGAAGATGATTGTTTAAACCCATATTTCTTCAAAGCGGTAGACAATTTTTCAAACCAACACCTAGGTGCCTGTTTCAGGCCATACAAAGATTTCTTCATCCTGCAAACTTTGTCAGAGTTATTTTTCTGAAATCCCGGGGGAACTATCATGTAAATCTCTTCCTCCAGATCACCATGTCAAAACGCATTATGTACATCCATTTGATGTACATCCCAATTCTTAACAGCAGCAACAGCTAGAAAAGTACGAACAGTGGACATCTTTGCTACCGGAGCGAATGTTTCATTATAATCAATTCCTTCCTCCTGATGATTGCCAAGACACACCAATCTAGCTTTGAGTTTGAGCAAATTGCCTGCTTCATCTCTTTTCTCAGTGTATACCCACTTGCTGCCAAGTGCTTTCTTCCCTGAGGGAAGCGTCTCCAAACTCCACGTACCTTGATCTTCAAGAGCTTTTATTTCAGCTGCCATAGCATCTCTCCACCCCTTATGCTGCATTGCTTCCTTGTAAGATCTTGGAATACGTGTTTCTGTCACTGCAGCAATATAATTTCTGTGTTTTTCTGAAAAACGATCATAATTGACAAAATATGTTATAGGATAAGGAGTACCTGAGGAAGACGATGGCATGGAAGAAGATGAAGGAGCTTTATTTTTCCGAATAGTATGTGTGACACAGTCTCGCAATTTTATCGAAGGAAACTTAGTTCTTTTACCTCTACCCATCACCTCTTCATTCGGAACACCCCTTAAACCAACATCATCCACCTGGATCTCCGCCATATTTCCATCATCATCCCCCCTGAACTCCGAACATGTAGCCTCCGCAGCCCCCGTGCACCCAACACCCGCTGGTTGGGCAGCTGCTGGAGCAGTACGAGCAGCCACAGAGGGCCTTCCCTCATCGCCCGCTGGATGACCAGCAGCTGGAGCAGCGTACGCGGGCTCGTCCTGCTCATCCGTCCCTCTAGCAGCCCCTCGATCACCATAGGCCACAAACTCATTCCCACCAGGCCAAAAGTCAAACTCATCACTACAATCACCTATCTCAACCATAGATGGTGCTCGATTGTCACCCACACTTTGCGCAAACGGAAAAACATTCTCATGAAACGTCACATCCCGAGACACAAAATATTCATGAGACTCCAAATCATACAATTGCCACCCTTTCTGACCAAATGGATATCCAAGAAACACACAACGACGACTTCTAAATGCAAATTTGTCTCCTCGACTTCTTTGATTATGAGCATAACACAAGCAACCAAACACTCTAATAGACTCATATGATGGAGGTTTACCAAACAACATCTCATATGGGGTTTTGTTTTGAATCACAGGACTTGGAGTACGATTAATCAAATTGCATGCCGTCAAAGCAAATTCCCCCCAAAACTTTATAGGTAAATTCCCTTGAAAACGCAAGGCCCTAGCAACATTAAGAATATGTTGATGCTTTCTTTCCACTCGCCCATTTTGTTGAGGAGTTCCCACACAAGAAGACTCAAAAATAATCCCATTGACAACAAAATACTCAAGAAGATGTTGAAACTCAGTACCATTGTCACTACGAACAACTTTAATAATTTTACCGAATTGACGTTTAATTAAGGCGATAAAATTAAGAAAAGTATTTTCAACATCTGTTTTATTTCTCAACAAATAAATCCATACACCCCTAGAATAATCATATACTATTGTCAAAAAATAACGAGCACCACAAGACGATGCTTTCTTGTAAGGACCCCACAAGTCAATATGCACCAACTCAAACAAATCACCAGCTTTATTCTCGCTAACAGGAAAACTGTTCCGTGTTTGTTTAGCCCGCGGGCAAACATCACAAACACTTTTATTTTTTCTAACTAAGTGACTCACAGGGGGAAGCAACTTTAGGACCTTCTCCGACGGGTGTCCCATACGCTGATGCCAAAGATCCACTCCACATTCCACTGCAAAAACACGCACTTGCGGCACACCTCGGAAAAAATAAAGCCCATCACATCGTTCACCCACGCCAATCATCATCCTCGTCGACCGGTCCTGTATAACACAAATTTTGTCAGTGAATTGAATAGTACATCGCGATTCATCACTAAGTTGCGTAACAGAAATTAAATTACACTGTAACTGGGGTACAAACAACACATTATCAAGCACTAGACCACCATCTAAAGTGACCGAACCCAACTGATTTGCATTCACAGTTTGACCATCTGGTAACCCGACCGAACAATTCTGAATTGTTTTAATATTTCGCATGAGCGAAATATCATGCGTGACATGATTAGATGCTCCTGTATCTACTATCCATGCAACACTTGTATTACCTTCTAACCGAGATTTTGATTTTGTAAGAAGGTCTATAATTTGCTGTGCTTGATCCGAAGTCACCCCTACCAGACCCTGCGTAAAGTTTCCGGTAGAAGAGGAAGAACTAGTGTTGTTGACACCTCCTTGCACCGCATGAGCTCTAGCACCGGGGGTTAGAACTCGAACTCCCACGATCACCCCCACTACTACCACGTCCCCTACCTCCACGAGTGATGGAGCTACTCCGACCACGTCCGCGGCCACCTTTCCGATTATCATCCCAACCATCTGGGAAACCAATAATCTGAAAACAGTTCTTTTTGTCATGACCAAGGCGATTACAATGAGAACAAAATGGTTTGTCCCCGTCGCCCGAATCCGACTTGGAACGAGCCTCCACTTTGAAAGCCATGACAGGCTCCTTCGACTTTCCTTCTTTCACGCGAAGGCGCTCAGTGTTAATGACCGTTTGGTAAGCACTATCAACCAACGGAAGAGGAGACTGAGCCAATAATTGAGCCCGAATAGCCTCATACGGATCATCCAGACCAATCAAAAAATAATGTAAATAATCTTCATCACGAATATCTCCCACCTGTTTTGCAATGTTGCAGGTACATGCTCCACACGAACACTTGGGAATCCGACAATATTGCACCAATTCGTTCCCAATTTTCGACAATCTCCCAAAGTACTCAGTCACAGACTCAGTAGACATTTGTTTACAAGCACCTAATGCTTGTTTAAGATGACACACCCGAGTACCACTCACCACACAATACCGGTGCTTCAAATGAGTCCACAACTCACTCACCACATCGTAATCCTCAATGGTCGAGCGCAAACTTTCGTCAAGGGTGTTAGTAATCCATGACACAAGCATGGAATTAACAGCAATCCAATGTTTCTGCTTCATTGAATCAGTCGTGGGTTCGAGAATCGAACCATCAACGAAGCCAAACTTCCACTTCGCGATCAACGCTCGGCGAACCGCCTTTGCCCACTCATCATAATTCGGGCCTTTCAATTTTATCGGAGTAATAATGATGCCAGGATGATCTCTAGAACCCAGATGATATTCAAGATCCACCGATGGAGGTGGTGGAGGAGGCGCAGCATCCTTCGTCATCTCCCTAACTCACGGCAAGTAGGGTTCTTTTTTTCTTTTTTTTTTTTTTCGGTTTCGAACCCTAGGCTCTTGATACCATGTCAAAACAATATGAACTTCCCTCCTTCTCATTAATTCACCAAACGTATATATAGTACATCACAATCCTAAAGCATATCACAATAATTTAGGAAAAGATAAAGACTAACATAATTAGGATATCTAAAGATATATACAATATTCCTAATTATTATCTCAACATTCACAAAAGACAGAGCCACAAAGGTGCAGTCGGCGGTGGACCTGTGGTGGTTTCTGGTCGGTGTCGTGGCGTGGATTAAGTGGTGCCATCTGTCGTCAGCCCGTGGTGCTATGGTAGTATAGTGGTCTTTAATTTGTTAGTTGAGTGATTCAAAGTATTTTTGGAAAATTTAGTTTATGATTACCTATTATTATGTTTAGTGGAGTCATGTAGTTAGCATATGATCATGATGATCGTGGATTTATGGACCTCATTAGTCATTTCTAGGAGTTATTGTTATTTGTTTTTGCTATAAATATTGGTGTTTTATGCTTTGAGTAATTGGAATAAAATCGGCAATGTAGCATATGTCATGTTATTCCCCTCTCTTCTCTGTAAAACTAGCAGTCTTCGTCAGTTCTTCTAATAATAAAATCGACAGACAAAGAGAGTTGAGCAGAGAGAGAGAGATTGAGTAAGGACGCTGGTGAGAAATAAAACAAAGAGTTTCGAGATAGATAGAGAGGATGAGTTGTGAAGACAGAGACAATGTTTAATTTTTTTTTCAAATGATGAGTCACGTGACCAACCATGACTAAAGGTTCATCCGCCACCGGCCACATATAACAATATAAAGTTCGATTATATTGCTTAGATTGTAAAAGAAGTGCTACAACTAATCTAAGACATGCAAGAAAAGTATTATTCGTCACTTTATAGGTTTTCAAATTATCACCATTATTTGTATTTAATAAGTTCAGCTCCCATAAATTTAGTTCATTTCAGTTCAATTTTAGCTCTAAGAAGTCCAAAAATAATACGGCCTTAGTCTGTTTGTTCCTTTGTCTTTTATTATCCTAAAGTTGGATATCAAGAAGCTTAGTTACAAGTATTATGAGACAAAGGAAATAGACTAAAAAATATTTTCATTACAAATCAAAATGAAAATTCATTTAATTCAATAATGTTTGCTAATAGATGTGGATAGCATCCGCAATATAATTTGAATCTGGATTTAACGCGCATAAATTTGGCTTGATCTTGATCAATGAAGGAATTATGCATGTGAAACAGATACTTGATGATTTAGACCTTGGCAACAGAGAGATACCCACTAACATGCAGTGGTTGTTAAAGGTTGAAGAAAGAAATGATTAGAAGAAAGCAACTTCTCGTTACCGCACCTACAAGTGCAGCCAAGACTGTCCATCAATGTCATTTCTTGTAACTATATTGTGTGACAAAACAATGCAACATCACAATAAGTAGCAGCATTTGCTATGTAATTGTGCTATCAGACTTTTCTACCTTTATAATGATAAATGTATTGAAGGTCAGATGTGTACATTTTTTGCATAGTGAAGGTGGTCAGATGACATATAGTGTTGGGGAGGAAGATGTTTTTTCTAAGAATGTAGACGGCATTTGATCCCAAATCTTGAGTAACCAACTAAGTTATTCGACGTCCACAGATGTACCAAATCACTGGTTGTTCAGTTAGTGGTAGGAAATTACACTTATCATATAGAGGTTTTCTCTTATGAGAAGTTTTACTTAGCTATCTAGAGTTTTTTTTCCCAAATGATGTGCGAGTTAATGACCCATGCACATGGTAAGTATCCAACACTAGTACACTACATGTAAGTTCATCTTTGTAATTGCAAGGGGGTGGGGGGACATCTCCAAATACTTAGTAGAGTACAGCTCAAATGACAAAATACGTGCCCGACTATATATCAATCTATTATTATGTGCATGCGCAGAAATTAAGTACGGAGTAAATATGATGCATGATATATGACTTGTAAAAGAAATGGAGAATTAAGGCAACGCTTGGCAAGTGAGGCAACCACACAATTGATTGCTTAGAATCTTGGAAGTTTTTGTCTTTTTGGGTGCTTTTTTCATTTGGCCTGCAACATTTATTTTTGACGAAAATAGATAATAATAATAATGCAAGAGAAAACCTTAGCTTGATAAAAAAAAAAAAAAAAAAAACACTATGTTCTAACTTCTGAGAGATGTGGTTTTATAGATATTGACATGGATTTATGAAATGTTAGTTCCAGCCCATTAAGAGATCATTCTTGCAAAAAATTTATCATACACTCGAATATACCGTGAGTATGATACACTTAAGGTTATCTTCTTTCTCATTGCTCATTTGAATTTATCCAAATGAGCAAAATGTACAGAAAAAATTAGTATTGGGATAATATGGAGCAAAAATTTAACTCATCATTCTTGATGCCCCGGTTCTTTTCTAATGATATGGAGTTGGATGATAATTAATAGGGATATAACGGATAATAAAAATATGATAATATCTTTAGGATATATTAGTATGTTAGGATGTATTATTATCTTGGGGAAATATTATCTTAGGAATATTTTCAATATGTTTATTTATGATTTGTTGAGACATAATCTTCACCGTCACTTAATACCTTTGTTAGTGTATATTCTCCTTAACTAGCTATAATAAATTAATTTTGACCAAAATAATCTAAGTTGCAATAGAAATATTTGGAATCTCAGCTAATTTAGTCAGTAAGTCTCGTTCAAGTGGAATTTTTGGTTAGAGTTAAATCTCGTCTACATCAATTCTCCTTCCGATTATCTACATACAAAAGAGAAAGAAAGGTAAAATGAAAGATATCGAATGTTTGAATGTTTGAATTGGCAGAAATAATCCCTTGTCCATAATTTATGATATGGAGTTTGAGCCTTTAAATTAGAATGGGCTGGACTTGAATTGATCTAGTGGCCCCCATTTGATTTCTCGAATCACGATGGGCCAGACTTGGATAAATACCAAATAGTAACATGTAATATCCGTTTCGCGATACGCATTCAGAAATTCCACAGTTCTGTTTTTCACAATATGGACAGCCCACAATTTAGGCCAAACTAAATTGCCTCAACAATGATGATATATGGACTCTATCACACTACCGGTGTTGCAACCATTTGGCCCATGTCTCGTACTATTATAATATTTTGCTGATGAAGAGTTATACGCATGTCTTGTTCTTTTGGATTGCATTCATCTGGTCTGAATTTAATTTAATTTATCGAAATTAAATTAAACTTTTTTTTTTTACAGGGGAATTGAATTAAACTTTTTTTTTTGACAGGGGAATTGAATTAAACTTAATTTATCTGAACTGAACTGAAATTGTAAGAGGAAACTAATTAAACTGAACTAAAACTGTGAGAGGAAATTACCTGAACTGAATTTGTCTAAAATTGAAATGAATTAAATTTTTCTAAACTGAATTTCCTTTATTTCAGTCCAAAAGAATAAGGTTGTAAGTCTCTACTCAC
This sequence comes from Beta lomatogona, assembly GCA_947646795.1. Classification (NCBI taxonomy): domain Eukaryota; kingdom Viridiplantae; phylum Streptophyta; class Magnoliopsida; order Caryophyllales; family Amaranthaceae; genus Beta; species Beta lomatogona. Next base: position 1,480,235 of record CANSNZ010000139.1, on the reverse strand, counting down.
CAATTTCTGCCTTTTGCAAAAAGAAATTCACAACTGAGTTGTTCTTTGATAGAAAATAAGAAGGGTTATTTCTCGAGTGCACGAGGTTTGGCGTAATTCCAAGAACCCCACATTTGGGGAATTCCTCAAATACCCACGAGGTTTGTGTTTGGGCTCAAGATACCCACTATGGACGGAACCCTAACGCCGTCAGTTTTCGTCCATAGTATCCCAATTTTCTTTCTCCTCCCGTTCCCCACCCACGCCAACTCCCTCCCCAGCCCGGCCGACGGCGCGACCACCACCCCACTTCGGCGCCGGCGACCTACCCTCTCCCTCGCCGCCGAACAACAGCACCCCTGCGTTGGAGCCGGCGACCCCACCCTCTCCCTTTCCCCACCCTCGACACCCCATCCCTAGCCCTCCCTTTCCCCATTCTCGATTCCCCCACCCAACCCCGACACCACCCCCTCCCCCTTTCCCCTATCGGAAATGGTCCCCTTCCCCGTCCCCCATCGTGAGTCGACCCCCTCCCCTTCCCCACCCGGATATGCCGCTCCCAAACCCTTAAACCCACCCCGAAACCACCCTAGGGTCTTGCGGTCTTCTTGTCTTTGCTGTTTCTTGTTCGGCCAGCGCCAACGTCGGGGATGAGGGAATCGGAATGGGGAAGAGAGGGGGGTAGGTCGCCGCCGGAGTGGGTGGTGGTCACCGGCCGTCGGTCGCCGAGAGGGAGGGGTTGGCGTGGGTGGGGAATGGGAGGAGAGAAAAATTGGGGATACTATGGACGAAAAACCTAACGGCGTTAGGGTTCCGTCCATAGTAATGGTATCTTGAGCCCAAACACAAACCTCAGGGGTATCTGAGGAATTCCCCTAATGTGGGGGGTATATTGGGAATTACGCCAAACCTCAGGGGTACCTGAGGAAATTTCCCAAATAAGAATGATCAACTCATTTTGTTTTTTTTTGAAACTATCTTAATTTATATTATTATATAAGTATGAACTTTTTCCTCTAAACTAGGTTAAAATATATCGATTAAAACATAATACGTAGGAGTTTGATGCAGGGGCGGATTCGGGGGCCTACCCGGGCCTTGGCCCGCCCCATCATAAAAAATGGTATAAGTATAAGATACTTCAATAGCTGAACAAAAAAATTATGTAGCGGAGTTGGTTTTATCTGAGTTTAATGAAATGGCAGGTGGAGGGTTCAAATCCCTTGCAGTAAATTATCTTTTATTTTGTCCCCATGCTCTGTTTACTATCTTAGCTGTCACTATTTACTGTGGTCAATCTTTCCCATGCTCTTTGTCTCTCTTTTTTTTAACTTCTAAATTACTAGACTGGTAACAATTTTCAGCTACGAACTTCACTATGTTGTCAAAATCACAACTCTTATACTGTTCTTTAATTTTTCTTAATCTAATTTGTCTAAAAAATGTATTAAATTTAGGGTGTGCTTTTGTCACCTTAAAAAAATTTTAGGTTTAATAAATTTTAATAATTTCTCAAATTTATAAAATAAGCTTTATTAAGTTCCAAATAAGTTTAGACAAATTCATATAAGTTCTAATAATTTTCGATAAGTTCGAAAAAAAAAGGTGAAAAAAGTCACCTTGTAGTATACTATTTTATTTTCTTCTCACAACAATATGCATGAGACTATGACTCCGTTTATTTGCATTGTTGGTTGGTATGTGTTGGAATCAAAAGGGGAAAACAAAAAATTTGATGAGAGCATCTCTATTCTATATGCCAAGAGGGATAGGACACCAAAAATCTAAAAACCCCTATTTTACACCCAACAAAGGAAGCAAATTACATCCAAAATAAGAGAAAGGGGAAAAAAAAGGGTAAAATTACGTATTACATACAAACTAGTTGCCTTTATCTTCCCATCCCAAAAAAACTGCTCCTATCTACAAAGAAAAAAAATTAAAAGGCAAAAACAAAAAACCACACACTACACTGTAACCTACTAATCTATTATGAAACCATAATTTCTACAACGAAATCTGGAATTCTATTTGTTTCTATCTCAAACACCTATAAACAAATTCTGATTCAATGATCTTTCTAAGTGAAACGCTTCTACTTTTGGAAGAACTCTTATCTTCCCCCTTCAATATCTGCAATCAAATACACAACAATAATAACTCTTTCAAGTCTACAATTCCTCTTTCAACCACTACAATAAGGTAATTCTCATAGCCTCAAACCTTTTCAATTTGTTCTGCATCTGATTAATAACTTTTATGCAGTATGTATAGTCGAACCGAATCAAACATAAGATAATTAGAAGATCTAAAGGCAACCAACAACATAGTCATCACTCACCAGGTATTTGTTAGTAATTGTTATTGATCACTATAAAATGGCAAAATGATCAATCCCATAACTCAAGTTATCAAGTAATAATAGGTTACCAAGGGAAAAACTTCAAAATCGCAAAACCCTATAATGGTATTATCGAGTAGCCAAAATGGTGAATTGTACAATGGTATAATCCAGTGAAGAAAATTAGAACTCACAAAACCTCCGACAAAATGGAACCAAAAGACAGAGAAAGTTCGATCTCACCTTCACCAAAAATTGGAAAAAAAAAAAAATTTCTCGAAAAAACTAAGGCCCTGGTCGAAGGAAGTGAACTAACAAAAACTCAAAAAGCTAATTTCTTAGAGAGGAAAAAAAATTTGGAGAAGAAAAAATCAATTGTTATGAACCATAATCACCCCAAATATAGTCAATTCGCTTCAAATGGTCACTAATCCCACTTTTTTCCAACAAATCAAAAACCAACTTACCGTACAAATCTAAAATGGAGTTGAAGGCCTAAAGCACTACAAAGAATTTTATGCTTTGAGAGCAAAAAGGAAGGAAAGCTATCTCGAGCAAGTTTGCATTCTGCAGAATGTCAGACTTATGTGCAATGTGTTTTGAACTTTAAAATATTTGGTCACCTCTTTATCTGGAGGAATATAACCATTTGTTTTTGCTACAACAATAAGTTCTCGATGACATACATCAATGTCTTCATGATTGAAACAATCCATGAGCCGGAAAACCCCCATGAACATCAAATTCTGAAAAAAGTTTTGGTATTTTCGCATGCAAACAGAAAACAAATCGAAATCAAAACCCACATAATACAAACCCACAGTACAAATAACAGAGAAACTCACTAACAACTAAAATTGAACATCTTCTCTCAATTTTCCATTTACTTTCTATTTGCTTTCAATATTTCTGTTGAATGTCGTGAGTAGGTGATGCAAACAACGGCGAAATCTCTAGCTCCTGCGCCGATGTATACAGAATTTACAATAGCGAGCTTGGAGAGAGAACGAGTAGAATATGGGATTTTGAAGTACAGATAGAGATGGAAATTGGAGGAGGAGGGGAGAGAAAGGAGGATTTTAGGAAGTTTAGAGATATTACGACTTTATCTTATAACAGGGGTAAGCTTTCATATGTATTTACATTTCAAGTTATTAGGTAGGTTTATCTTATAATGGTAATCACAAAGAAATTATACTCATTCAGTCACATAAATATTCATACTTCTTCCGTTTTTTTTAGTTGCAACACTTTTCTAAAAGGAAAATAATTAATCAGTTGCAACACTTTCTACTTTTGCTTTTCCTTTCTCTCTATCTCTCTCCAATCACATGGGGCCCTCTTTTTTTTTCCTCTCTACCTCTCTCCTACCCAAATTTTACATGGAAGTTGATTAAAAAAAAAGTGTTGCAACTAAAAAAAACAGAGGAAGTACAAGATTGTTTCCCTTTGAAACTTTTTGAGAACTAACCTACATTAACAAATCATACATATTTTAAATGAGGAAGGATAGTGTTTTCAATTAATTAGATGTTGTAGGTAGCTAATAATGAGCTTTTTATTATTGTCATCTACACTTTAATTGTCTTTGTATATTATGATAGACATATTTATTTGGAGTATTATGCTAATTACTAAATAGTTAGGTAAAATAATATTCAAAAGCTAAAAAATTGTGTTAAAAAGGATATAAACAAAATAAGACAAACAAAAACAATGGTTGGAACGGAGTAAGAATAAAAGACGTCAATCCCTATAAGATTGTCTTTTTATAAGGTTATTATCATTGGTAAATAAAATAAAAGAAATTATATTAGCTCTTAAAATTTATAGTTAGTCAAATCCCTATAAAGTTGTCTTTTTACGCAAACACCATGTAAGCAAATTAAACAATTTAAAAAAACTATTGCAAATGTTCATATAATTTCTTAGTTAATACGCTGTTGAACTATGAATATGTTTCCCTTTAATAGAACTTTATAAATAATTTTTTGTGCAAATTATTACTAGATATAAGTATGCAATTAATTAAAGTTTAAAAACGATTTCGCACACATAGCGTGCATTGAAGGCTATTACAATTAATTTAACTTACCTAACGATTTCGCACGCATAGCTTGTTAAGAACACCTCAAACGATAATTTGGTTGTGATGGTAGATGTGTCACATATGAATCAAAATTTGGTTCGAAAATCATTTTTGATGAACATTGATTGATAAGCTTGTTGCAATGGATCTATATTGAAAAGTTTTCTACTTTTCTAAAAGTCAATGATCATTTTGGAGTCTTCAACATATCATTATAAATAAATTAGAAGTTCATTTTATGAACTTCCATCCCCTATTCTTTTGGGCACAGTTTCAGTTCAATTCGGTTCAGTTCAGTTCAGCTACTTTCTTCTTATGTTTTACTTTATTTAGTTCAGCTTGTTTCAGTTCTGTTCATCCAAAAGAATAGTGCCTAATTAGCATCTTTATAGATGAACCTTAAATAGGAGCACTGTACTTTAGCTCAAGAGTGTATTATGTACTCGATCATTTTGCATCTTAGTCTCCTTTATGTTTTGTTTTTTTAGGAGGGTTGCAAATGTAAGTAAGCTGGCCCAACATATATTTGTTTTGTTGTTAGGCCCAGTACCATTTTATGAACCTAACACCCAATAAGTCAGTTAAGCTAATGGGTTCCAACTTCCAAATAAAGTATTTACCTTGCTTGTGAATCCATGCTGGATCCTCAAACTCAGTATCGCACACTCCCAAGTCCCAAAGATGTTGCTCATCAAGCGCGACGTATGTCATGTAGTGTATACCTTCATATAATTTTTTATTTTATTTTTTTTATATATGGTAAGAAAAAAGAGCATTAGGAGACCCTCCGCTTGAGGGGAACACCTATGCATCGGTTACAAGGATTTTAGAAAGAGCTGGAGCATTACAAAGATCAATTGTAAAAGAGGAGTATACCTTCATATATATATATATACTAGCCTTATATGCATGCTATGCGTGCGAAATCGTTAGGTAAGTTAAATTAATTGTAATAGCCTTCAATGCACGCTATGTGTGCGAAATCGTTTTTAAACTTAAATTAATTGCATACTTATATCTAGTAATAATTTGCACAAAAATTATTTATAAAGTTCTATTAAAGGAAAACATATTCATAGTTCAACAGCGTATTAACTAAGAAATTATATGAACATTTGCAATAGTTTTTTTAAATTGTTTAATTTGCTTGCATGGTGTTTGCGTAAAAAGACAATTTTATAGGGATTTGACTAACTATAAATTTTAAAAGCTAATATAATTTCTTTTATTTTATTTACCAATGATAATAACCTTATAAAAAGACAATCTTATAGGGATTGACGTCTTTTATTCTTACTCCGTTCCAACCTTTGTTTTTGTTTGTCTTATTTTGTTTATATCCTTTTTAACACAATTTTTTAGCTTTTGAATATTATTTTACCTAACTATTTAGTAATAAGCATAATACTCCAAATAAATATGTCTATCATAATATACAAAGACAATTAAAGTGTAGATGACAATAATAAAAAGCTCATTATTAGCTACCTACAACATCTAATTAATTGAAAACACTATCCTTCCTCATTTAAAATATGTATGATTTGTTAATGTAGGTTAGTTCTCAAAAAGTTTCAAAGGGAAACAATCTTGTACTTCCTCTGTTTTTTTTAGTTGCAACACTTTTTTTTTAATCAACTCCCATGTAAAATTTGGGTAGGAGAGAGGTAGAGAGGAAAAAAAAAAGAGGGCCCCATGTGATTGGAGAGAGATAGAGAGAAAGGAAAAGCAAAAGTAGAAAGTGTTGCAACTGATTAATTATTTTCCTTTTAGAAAAGTATTGCAACTAAAAAAAACGGAAGAAGTATGAATATTTATGTGACTGAATGAGTATAATTTCTTTGTGATTACCATTATAAGATAAACCTACCTAATAACTTGAAATGTAAATACATATGAAAGCTTACCCCTGTTATAAGATAAAGTCGTAATATCTCTAAACTTCCTAAAATCCTCCTTTCTCTCCCCTCCTCCTCCAATTTCCATCTCTCTGTGTACTTCAAAATCCCATATTCTACTCGTTCTCTCTCCAAGCTCGCTATTGTAAATTCTGTATACATCGGCGCAGGAGCTAGAGATTTCGCCGTTGTTTGCATCACCTACTCACGACATTCAACGGAAATATTGAAAGCAAATAGAAAGTAAATGGGAAATTGAGAGAAGATGTTCAGTTTTAGTTGTTAGTGAGTTTCTCTGTTGTTTGTACTGTGGGTTTGTATTATGTGGGTTTTGATTTCGATTTTGATTTGTTTTCTTTTTGCATGCGAAAATACCAAAACTTTTTTCAGAATTTGATGTTCATGGGGGTTTTCCGGCTCATGGATTGTTTCAATCATGAAGACATTGATGTATGTCATCGAGAACTTATTGTTGTAGCAAAAACAAATGGCTATATTCCTCCAGATAAAGAGGTGACCAAATATTTTAAAGTTCAAAACACATTGCACATAAGTCTGACATTCTGTAGAATGCAAACTTGCTCGAGATAGCTTTCCTTCCTTTTTGCTCTCAAAGCATAATATTCTTTGTAGTGCTTTAGGCCTTCAACTCCATTTTAGATTTGTGCGGTAAGTTGGTTTTTTATTTGTTGGAAAAAAGTGGGATTAGTGACCATTTGAAGCGAATTGACTATATTTGGGGTGATTATGGTTCATAACAATTGATTTTTTCTTCTCCAAATTTTTTTTCCTCTCTAAGAAATTAGCTTTTTGAGTTTTTGTTAGTTCACTTCCTTCGACCAGGGCCTTAGTTGTAATACCCCGAACTTTAATCTCGTTTTATTAGCTACTAATTATGTTTATTAGCATAATTACGTCCTAAAATTTTTCGAAATTATTCTGATGAAGGTTATTTTCTAAAATAAGTATATTTACTTTAGTTATACACAAATGATATGATAAATGATTTTATTTACAATATAGTTTATGACTATAATAAGTTAGATAAAAGTCAAAGCTAAAACACTTGAAATTAGCAAAGTTCTGACATTCAAAGAAAATAAGAAAGAAATAGGAATGAAGAAAGCTGATGTTCAGCTTCTCCAAACCAACCAACCACCCACCCCCCTCTACTCCCTCTTTAATTCCCTACCCCGACACCCCGCCGACCTATCTTTTCACTCTCATCTCTTTGTTCCCTACTCCAACCCCCCTATTTGAACCACCATTCATCATCTACCACCTCCATTAATGTCTCCAAATTTCTTTCTATAAATGCTCAGTAATTAAGCTTTGAAATCTCACAACAACAAAAATCACAAAGAAATTCTTCTCCTCTCTCTCTCTCTCCTCTGTTCGGTCTATTCCTCTGCTTCGTCTTCTCCACTGTTGCAGCACCGCCGGTTTCGCGACGCACCACCACCCTACTGCCGCAGCCCTGCCTCGTCGCCCACTGCTCGCCGGTTTCCATATGTTGAGTTAGTTTAATTTGGGCCTAAAATCTGACTCAAGTTGTTAAAACCATTTTCTTTATTTCAGTTGGGCTCAAATCAGATTTATATAATGTTAGATAAAGTTACTTAGCTAATTGTTGGGCTAATGAAGTCTAATTAAAAACTGATTTCCATTAGTTAAACCAAGTTAGTTTAATTATTGCATGAATTTGGTTGGGCTTAAGTCAGATTTGGTTAAATAAAGTTATTTAGTACTTAGTTGGGCTAAGCATGAAGATAATAAACTGATTTGTTATTTAATTAATTATGCTGAAATATTTGAACGAATGTAGGAAATGGTTATAAATGTTTTTTTTATGTGAAATAAGTTTAAATTCACTAATCAATATATGTTTATATCACTTCTAAACAAAATGTTTTAAGTAGTACGAATCAAAGAGGTTTAAATGACTCGACTTATTACTCTCTTACCTAGTTCCATTTGAGTAATTCTAAGTCATAGGTTATATTATGACACTTTGGACTTATATGATTTTGGAGATGATTTAAGCTAGAATCATTTGGTTGTTTAGGGGATAGTTTCTAATTATGGGTTATGTTGTTATAACTTTGAGGAGGATATATGTATGATTCTTGGAGATTGATGAATGACGGTACTTAAGGAGTAAAGGAAAGGAATAGCATATGAGGTAACCTTTCATGTCCAGCAAATATGTGTATGCCCGTATATGATATATGTGATGTTTTATATGTATATGCATGAATACAAGTACATGATGCTGATTATGTGATATGACTATGTGTTACAATTTATGTGGCATGATGAAATACGATGTGATTCAATGATGTCTATGTATATTATGAATGATGATGTTTATGACTTATGGAATCTGATTATCATAATTTATGGGTGTTGTTCGGAAATATGACTATATGCAAGTTTGTAAAAGTGGATGGTTCTGCTGACTTGACATTATGAAATGAACTGGAAAATGGGCAAGTTACAGGTGGAGGAATTTTGTTACGATATACGAACGAACACGGACCAAAAGGGTCATATGATAATGTTAATGTTATGTCCAAAGCCTGTACTTGCCAATGAACTATGATCACGCAAATGGTCCTTGCCAGCAGACTATTCAATAATGACGATTTCTATTAGTATTCCGAACAATTACCAATATGATGTGATACTTGTCTGTGCATGAAAATGTTTACAAACTAAAACCGTTTTTACGGGCTGGAGTGAAGTTACTGAGTTTTCAACTCATTTTAGGTTATTTTCTGTGTTTTCTCTTTTCCCTACTTTATGAAATTACTCAGGTATTACGAAGATGGCGAATGATCAGTTATGTCAAGGATGCTCCGGAAAGGTTAAATTGAGCGACTCTGTATATATATTTGGGATATTTAGAATACTCTGTGTTTATGGGTAATAATTATAGCTTAAAGACGATCATTTGTATGTTTAACAAGCCGTTTTAGGCTATTTATATTATTAGTGGGCCCTAACCAACAAGCTTAAGGCATGTTTCCGCTGACGATTAAGGTTATGTATTTCCGGGGCGTTACATTAGTTTTTCCGAGAAAATTTGATTTTTTTTTTCCAATTTTTGGTGAAGGTGAGATCGAACTTTCTCTGTCTTTTGGTTCCATTTTGTCGGAGATTTTGTGAGTTCTAATTTTCTTCACTGGATTATACCATTGTACAATTCACTATTTTGGCTACTCGATAATACCATTATTGGGTTTTGCGATTTTGAAGTTTTTCCCTTGGTAACCTATTATTACTTGATAACTTGAGTTATGGGATTGATCATTTTGCCATTTTATAGTGATCAATAACAATTACTAACAAATACCTGGTGAGTGATGACTATGTTGTTGGTTGCCTTTAGATCTTCTAATTATCTTATGTTTGATTTGGTTCGACTATACATACTGCATAAAAGTTATTAATCAGATGCAGAACAAATTGAAATAGGTTTGATGCTATGAGAATTACCTGATTGTAGTGGTTGAAAGAGGAATTGTAGACTTGAAAGAGTTATTATTGTTGTGTATTTGATTGCAGATATTGAAGGGGGAAGATAAGAGTTCTTCCAAAAGTAGAAGCGTTTCACTTAGAAAGATCATTGAATCAGAATTTGTTTATAGGTGTTTGAGATAGAAACAAATAGAATTCCAGATTTCGTTGTAGAAATTATGGTTTCATAATAGATTAGTAGGTTACAGTGTAGTGTGTGGTTTTTTGTTTTTACCTTTTAATTTTTTTCTTTTTAGATAGGAGCAGTTTTTTTGGGATGGGAAGATAAAGGCAGTTAGTTTGTACGTAATACTTAATTTTACCCTTTTTTTTTCCCTTTCTCTTATTTTGGATGTAATTTGCTTCCTTTGTTGGGGGTAAAATAGGGGTTTTTAGATTTTTGGTGTCCTACCCCTCTTGGTATATAGAATAGAGATATATATATGCGAGTGTAATTTGCAGTATAGAGTATGAAGCTCCATTAATATTGTTACTTATCAAGACTAATGAATTAGTTTACACTTTTGTTAAAAAATTTAAATAGTTTATAGTTATAATTATCAGATTGTGGTACCTTTTTTTAATTATGGAAATGATCAAATGAACCAATTTTGAGCTGTGATTGGATAATTTTGTATAATTGGTTTTGTAGACTTACGATTTTATGTGAAATCCACATACCAATAGAAGTACGTACATATTAAAGTTATGTTCATTTTAACCTTTTTTTTCCCTAAACTTATCTAGTTATCTTATTCTTTTCATAATTTTTGAATTTCTTCAGCTTGTCTAAATTTTCACTAATTTTGCTGAACTTTATTTTTTCTGAAGTATTTTTTGCTCGCCTTTACTTTCTCTAAACTTTTCCTTAAAGAGATTGAACTTTTCTTTATTTTTTTCAACTCTGAAAATTTTGAACTTTTTTTAGTATTTTTGTTTTATAAAAAAGAAATAGAATAAGTTAAATTGAAAGACTCGTTTAATATTATTGCTTATATTAAGTATTCATAAGGAATTAGACTTTTCGAAAACTATAGATGGTGTATTTCTAGTTTTAAAAATTATTATAACTACTAGTTTTTGTATGAAAATTTGAAAAATTTACGAATATTATTCGATTTTATAATTCTCAAAATAAACTAGAAATTAATAATGATATCGAACTATCAACTATCCTAAAGAATGAGGAGTTAAAAAATATCATACACAAGCACCGACACCTGACACAAAGGCCGAAGCTAGTTAGAACATTCGAATGTGCAAAGTTAGAAAGCTTAGATATTTTAGAAAAATTAACAATGAATGCAATATTGAAGGACGTGTGGGTTCACTAGGTACAACACTTCTCAACCAACATATCTGTAAGATAGATCTCAATTTCCAAAGCTTTGTGAGAAATATCATCAATATGAGAGAGACAAAGAGAGCAATGGAGCCAAAGTAGTACTCCCTCCTTCCCATAATATAGTGCTTACATTTCTTTTTGGGTGTTCCAAATTGTTGTGCTTATTTTATTTTTATCAATTTATTTGGACTAAATTATCCTCAATCTTTACACAAATTCTCCAAAATACCTTACTTTTTCTTTTAAAATGTGTGCCTCTATTTATTACTTTACACCATTCCAAGGAACATTTATTGTTTTTTGATTTTTTTTTAAGGAAAACAAAAATAAGGGAGTAGTTCCAAGACAAAAGTACTTTATTAATAATTTTTTTTTGAGATCCTACTACTCCCTCCACTCTTCTTAATTCCTGTGCAAAAAAAGAAGTAAGCATTATATTATGGGACGGAGGGAGTAGTGCATGCATGACGATGATGACGACGGCTAAGAGTACGTATATTTTACCTTAAATTATGAAGTTTGAGGATTGATCATATTCAGTTAGGTATAAATTTTATCGCCATCCTTTTGACGGAGGTAAGTCTTTGACTGCTAGGCAAGAGGATAGCAAGTTCTAAATTCTGTCTCGGTGAGACATGTATTTCTTCATTAAGTTAGAGTAAGTTCAGTTGGTCATATTTCTAATAAGTTCAATTTAGATAAATTAGATGCAAAACGTAACACGTACTATAAATAGTTTTCACGTACATATTGCAAATCGTTGGTTGAGTAATAACTGTAGGTGGGCCGTGGGGGATTGGACGTGGGGTATTGGATAAAACATTACTTATAGTTGTAGTGGGCCTTACTGTACGAATGGAATTAATGAGCTAAACTCTGATCTCCTCTTGTACCTGTTGATGTACTCGGTAATTCACCAGGCTCACCATGGTATGAATTATGATGTTCTCCATTTATTTTGATGTCGGGCCATTAAAATATCATTGGTTTGTGTATGTGTAATAAAGGATAGCTGGATAAAATAGTATAGTTTTTATTATACATCTGGGTTTTTTATAAGTATTGCATATCTCATACTATTGTCTTACTCATTATTCATTTGAAAAATAGATATGAGCAATAGTCGCGGAATGGTGAAAGCTCCGATGAGTAGAAAATAGCATTAAGTGTATCATGGATATTGTAGTGCTCTACACCTGAGTATATAGTGACTGCACCTCATAAAATAGGATCATATATATGTGAATAGTTAAAATTGTACCCTATGATCTTTCACTTTCTTTAAGGGTGGGTAACTACTTACCTTGTACTTCAATACTCTAAGCTAGTTAGAAAAGGAGAGTTAATTTTAGAGTATTCATAGTGCAATTAGAAGAGTTATGGATATCAACATGTCTAATAGATGTAAAAAAAAAAACATGTCTAATAGATACTATCAAATAGAGCCTTAAAATTCCTTTATTTATATTTCAACTTTTTTTTTTTCAAGGTAAGATGAAAGGGAACTCACTTGAGTGGGGAATAAGGGGAAATACTCAAATGAGTCCCATGAGGTTTGATCCTTAGACCTTAGGGATATGAGGTGGGAACTGGGAAGCGATGTCATTACTCCACCACCTCAACCTCTATTTATATTTCAACTTGTCTTGATGCTTGATTATGCGTATCTCTTTAATTATGAGTGAGATACGAAATTTTTTATTGTTAAACAATGTAACATGCCACCTCTCAACAACATAACAAAACTTCCTATCATTATATATAGTCAATTTAACATAATATACACTATTAAATGATGAGGGAGAGGTGATAACTCAGCGGAGTACCACCCCGAATTCCAAGACATTGCCCAGGGTTCGAATCCTCATCCAGCTATTTTTACAGTTGTACAACTGCACCAACTAACATCAAATAGCTAGCCGCACGCTAATGTGAAAGTTAAGAGTTATCACAACAACTACTTTTATAATAATATACTCCGATTCCCCTAAGGGTCCCACTCCAATCCGACCCCTCACACCACCAATAGTGTCAAAAGACCCTCCGTACATACTAGTGAGTGGTTATGGGCTCCCATAAAAGGAAACCTAAAACAACTTATGTGCTGCTGGTTATATGCGCCCCTAGCTACAACGACGTCAGAGAATTGTATCCAAGTTATGCGAGTATTCTTTCCATCGCATTCTGATTTCTGACTATCTTGTTGGGATCTTACATTTCTCACTCTCAGCCTGCTCATCATGCACCATCAAATTATAATGAGTAGTTCATAATTTGTCATGCACAGCTGGCTATATTTAGTTGAGTAGAAGCGAGAGATTTGTCACAATTTTATTGCAACTTGTAATACATGTTAGAATCTTAGTTTTCCTATAAGATTTTGTATATTTGCATGTTCTTCTTCTATTATGATGATACTTGATAATATCATATGATTATATGTAACATTATCATTATATTAATTGTGATCCCATATAATAATATCTCTTGCATATGGTTTGATGTATTTCATCCAATAAATAATGTATTTATGTATTATAATCTATTTTCAGGTGTGGAGGATTATTGATGTTAATTGTTGATGGATACTACTATATTTTATTTCTCAAATGATCATTAAACTGATTTAGGCCTGATTTTCATTGTATACTTTAAATTTTAAAGGCATAGATCCATGATGAATTGATGATTGCTTAACTATATAAGTAATAACTGGCATGGTTTGTGCTTCGTTTATGATTATATCCTTCTTTTAAGGAAAAATAATTAAACGTATAACTTCTAATAATTTTTGTAATGTATTCATATACTTGACTCTTGGCGTTAAGATTTGCATTTTTTAAAATCTAAATTACAACTCTGGATAATCGCCCAATTTATCACATGATAACAGTGTGGTTTTGAGAATTGTTATATTACCTATATTTTGTGTTTCCCCAAATATTGTAATAGACTAGAGCTGATCATTGACTGGGTCGGGCTGGCCCAAATCCGGGCCAAAAAATTGTGCCCAAAGCCTGTTATTTCGGGTGGGCCGAGCGAACTTTTTCGGGCCAAAAACGGGCCGGGCCAAAAAATAGACTAAAAAGTCTTTTCTGGCTTGTAAAAAAAAAAACTACTCAAACCCGCCCAAAAACCGGGCCGGGCCTGCAGGCCGGCCTGGAGTTGATCAGCTCTATAATAGACGTAGGACTAACTAGTTATTTTTTAAGGTGGTGTAGACTGAGTTCACAAATTGATTTTATTTTACATGCATAAAAAAATGATTATTACTAATTGAAAACTAACAATTGCTTATTGAAACTTATTTTTACTAATCATCTCTATGTATTTTCATTATAAAATTTACAATTTTTTTTGATTAAAACTTAATATTACTTAATCTTTTAAATTGAAATGATTGTGTCCATAGTTAAAATTTCAATTTCTTTATTTATGAGTTTCAACTCTTGGTAGAATAAATTTAATTTTCTTTCCATATAAAAAAAAAAAAAAACTTGATTTCATAAGTAGCATTGATAGAATATAAATAAATTCATAATCTTGTATTTATTTTATGTATTATCTTGTATTTACATATATTCTATCAAGCATGAGAAAAACAAAGATATATAGTGAAACATCTCATATAGATTAAAGAATAGCATCAATTAGAAAAAAATATATTTCCATTGTTACACATAGGTTAAAATGTTAGTTGAAAGAGATCATACTAGGAAAGTCACACATACGAGTTACGACATATTGTAAGTAATGGTAATTAAGACTGACTGTCAACTAATTAATTTTTCAAGCCTGTCTTTAGAAGAAGGAATCCTCATGGAAGCAGCTGCATGCTACATGCCTCCAAAGCATTGATACTGTACTCTTACTAGTTACTTACTAGTATAAAATTTGACTGAAAAATTTCAGATCTTTGCTCCCCCTCAAAAACAATTGCACGTGTAGCAAGTTGTACTCAAGGATGCACGTGTAACTCTTCACTCACTACTCACTCACTACTCACCTTCGCCATTAATTTGTAGTAAGAGAGCATCTATTTATGTGCAATCTTAGTCAGGGCCATAAATTACACCTTCATCTTAATCTTAATATAATAATAAACGAACAATTACAACTATATTAAAACTTCAAAATACCAAATGAATAGAACATCACACAGAAAAACATATAGACTTGTATATTATACACTTTTGTGATATTGAAGAATGATACTAATTCCCTATATTTTTATTTTTAGATTACACATACTCATACCCCTGGCTCAGCCAAACACATCATATTAGCCTCAAATCAATCATGTGCAATATTGGATAACTCAAAACCAAGACCTAGATGGGCATGTCGTGCCAAGTCGTATCATGCCTTTGTGCTCAGCACTTTAGCCATATTTTATAATTGTGATTTTCGGATTTACTTCCCTGGTGAAATTTGTGTCGTTCTTTCCATTGTAAAGTCTATAACCTTATCATAACCCACAACCTAACACACACATTATTATGTCGTGTTGTGTCTGCTTTTGCCCAGGCCATATCGTTATGGGATTTTTTTTCCATATGAGATCGTGTTTTGCTTCGGGCTGGCCTAACCGTACCCATACCATTTTTACCCAAATTGCCACAAATGTTTAGCGCAGGTGAGTGAAGAAGTGTCTATCATGGCGTTGCGAATGCCACTCTTTAGCACTTACGTACGGGAGCGCCACTTTGATGAACGACCCTGCATTGAACCAAGACGCTACTTTATTATGAACAAAATGTTATAAATTGATTTGAGTGAAGAATAAAAATAGTAAAATTTAAGAATCCCAAAATAACATGTGAAAGTAACATCTGTAAAAAGTGAGATTCTAGTCGAATTCACCAAGCAATTGGGTTTGGATGCTCCATACAAATGGTAACACAAAAATTAGATAGAAAAAGTTTGTTGGAAATAGAAAGGAGCAAACACGTTAGGCCGAAAAAATTTAGTATTTTTTCTTTTTCTAAACAATCTATATATATAAGAAATTTTATTTAATTGATTATGTTTTCTGATTTCAAATTCAACATCAACATGAGAATTGAATAACTCCTAAATACTTACTCAATAATTATGATTTAGATTTATAAACGAAAATAATAAAAAATTATGATTTAGATTTAAAAGTGAATATAATCTAAATCCATAGCTTATACTCCATATATGAGTGATACATCAATTAATTGGGCATAACCTATTTCTAATTCCTGTATTCATCATAATTATAACCTATTTAAATTTCTAGTTTCTGTATTCATCACAAATTATAACCTATTTCTAATTCCTGGATTCATCACGCACTAACCGGTTTCCCACACCACACATGGGATGAGTACACTATTTTCTGATTTTCTTGAATGTATACAATAATTTATGTGAACATTCTAGTAGTAAATTAAATTACTATGGAAATTATAATTGTTTATGAATAAAAAAGGCGGGACAGAAATCTCTAGGCAGAATCCTTCTATAAATGCAGTCAACTTCTTTTGGACCCATTTGGTCTACGACTTAACACATATGAATATATGATATATGGCCTTAGGCTCACTGTCGGCGAGTTCATTTTCACCCCTTCATGAAAACTATAGTAGTACTTTATTTTATATCATACGATGTTATTGGCCCCTCCTTAAGATTTTATAAAGATTTTCATACATTAAGGGTTGTATGTATCATTAGAAAACAATATGCCTAAGCTTTCCCTGTCTGTACTATGCCTTTATTAAAGGGTGTCAATGCATCATATTTTATAATTTTACCTATCTTTCTACCCACCTTCCCATATCATTTGGACCTATTCACCAAATTTAAATAGAAAATTAAAATTCCCACATCACCAACTAATTGGTCTCTTCTCACTCTATATATATACCTTCCCCTCTCCCTTTCATCCTCATTCCAAGCAAAATCAATATCCCTAACCAAAAAAAAATCTCAATTTTCGTCGGTCCGATTTTTGGAAAAAAGAAGAAGTCCAAAATACAATGTCGAATTTAATCAATATATCCCCAAGGAAATTAAGGTCGGATCTTTATTCATACCAAGATATACCGGATATGCCCTTAGTGGTATCGGTCTTATCGGCCTTGATCGAGCGACACATGGCAAGAAACGAGAGGATAACTCGAAATTGCAAAAGGGTAGTAATGTCAAAAGACACAAGGACCCGTGTCTTTGATGCCTATGAAGCACCGGATATGACTATACAATCATTTTTAGAACGTATATTTCGTTACACAAAAGCCGGACCATCCGTTTATGTGGTTGCATATGTGTATATTGATAGATTATGCCAAAACTACCCCGGTTTCAAGATTAGTCCTAGCAATGTACATAGACTTCTCATTACTACTATCATGGTGGCTTCCAAATATGTTGAGGACATGTAAGTAATTTCACTCATTTCCTCTACTTTTTTTTTCTATGAAATTTAATGAAAATACTATAGTTGGGTATTGAAAAAGATCAAATTTTTGACATGGGTTTTTGGTTTTTTCACAGGAATTATAGAAATTCATATTTTGCAAGAGTAGGAGGATTGACAACCAAGGAAATGAACAAATTAGAAGTGGATTTTCTGTTTTTGATGGGATTTAAATTACATGTGAATGTGAGTGTTTTTGAGAGTTATTGTTGTCATTTGGAAAGAGAAGTGAGTATTGGAGGAGGATATCACATTGAGAAGGCATTGCGATGTGCTGAAGAAATCAAAATCGGGCAATGTGTTGACAAGAGATATGGTCAAATTGCTCGGATTACTTTGTAAGAAAGGAAAAATATTGCAATTTTGGGGAGTATATTATAGTGTATAGTTTTGTATATTTGTGTAGAATTTTATGTATTATCTTGAGTGTTTTTCAGAGTTTTGCTCGAAGAAATTGAAAGAGTGAAACATACAATGGAACAGGGGATCAATAATGTTGTGGCCCCACTTTTCCTATTACTATCGTGGTTAAAAGAATGATTTTACTGTACTAACTTTTCCCCGAGTCAACTCGACCTTATTTTATTATTATGGTTAAAATAGGGGTCCTAACTCCTAGTTCCCAAATACAGACCAAGCTAAGCTTGACCTATTGATCAGAAAAGAACCTTCCAACTTTAAGGTTGGGGGTTCGATCGCCACTAGGGGCACTTTGGGTGAGGATTTCCTTTTACCATCCCCCAACTCTCAAAGTGTCTGCCCGCAAATCAAGAATAATTAAATATATATATATATATATTGATTAATTGTCGTTGTTACAACTTTTGATCTCATAAAAAATTCTTATTCCTCATTTTATCTAACACACATAAACCTAGAATAATGGAAAATTCCGGTTTTGGACCGGACCGGACCGGAAACCCGGAATCTCAAATTTTCATGGACCGGGGACCGGACTGGAAAATTCCGGTCCGGTTCCGGTTCCGGTCCGAATTCCGGTCCCGGTCCAAAAGTGCACACCCCTAGTAATTCTTACTCTAAACTATGGATGATAAATATCTACATTAGGATGGATTTTTCATAATAATTTCATCTTAATCGCTTTTTCCGACTTTGGTTTTGATGAAACTGGTAAAAAGGAGTGGAATTTGTTGTAGTGTTTATTAATTACCGATATAATGTGTTGGTTGTATTTATAACCAGGGGCAAGGCAAATGTAACAGGGACCTGTGCATTTTTTAAAAATTAGACCCTTGATATGTAGTGTAAAACAAATACTTCCTCCGTTCCATTTTAAATGAAACGTAGGGCCTTGGCACGGGGATTTAGAATAGGAGAGAGATAGAGAGAAAAAAAAAGAAGGGACCCATGTGATGAGGAGAGAGATAGAGAGAAGTGAATACCAAATAAGGTAACGTTTCACTTATTTTGAAAGGCC
Source organism: Beta lomatogona (assembly GCA_947646795.1). Classification (NCBI taxonomy): domain Eukaryota; kingdom Viridiplantae; phylum Streptophyta; class Magnoliopsida; order Caryophyllales; family Amaranthaceae; genus Beta; species Beta lomatogona. Next base: position 1,461,178 of record CANSNZ010000139.1, on the reverse strand, counting down.
TAAAATAGTAAGTGTTTCATTTAAAATGGAACGGAGGAAGTATAAGATTTTCAATTTTGACACAAAAATTATTTTATATTTAAAATATGTCAAGTTACATCATATTAAAAAACCATATCTACTTAAAAATACGGAGTAATTATATAACAAAAGTGATGGATGAGAAAAGACCAGAAATGAGGATTGTTGCAAATTGAATAATCCAACTATAAACTATCTTACCAATCTTAAACCATCAGACAATTCTCTGGATGGTATATGAACAAAGTAATATTGAAAATTGTATTAAAACAATTAAAAAGATATTCAATTAAAATATAAAAACCAAAAGTAAAATAAATTTAAAAAAAGGGAACGAAAATTACCAAAAAAATTACTGTGGCCAAGCCGCTGCTTTTTTCTTTCAATGGCAATATGGCATGGATCAGATTAAATACTGGGTATTGTTTAGAATGGAAAAGATATTTAACATAAAGGTACATGAGAGGATGGAAGCCATTAATGCACTAATTTTCGGATACCTTTCGGTCTTTCACTACTGATCATATTCCTATACTCTTGTATTTAATGCACTAGTTAATGCTCAATATGGCCCTGTTTGGCACTAGCATTTTAGGTAGCGATTAGCGGTTGGACAAGATCAAAGCGTTACTTAACAAAATTATGAGTGTTTGGTAAGGTAGTGGTTGTAGTAGCGGGTAGTGGTTGTAGTAGCGGGTAGCGGTTGGAGTAGATTATGGGTAGCGGTTGTAGAACGTTACCACAAGTAACGTTTGAGATTCATAGGTAGCGATCTAGCAAATAAACACAATATAATAGCATAAGTTAGAATTGTTAACCAATGTTTTTAATTTATTTTTCCTTTTTCAGCTTATTAATTGGAACTTTTTGTTGGAAAAAACCTATTAAAATAGTCATTTTGTTGGAAAAGACCTAATAAAAATTTTTTGTTCAAAAAGACCTATTATAATAATCCCTTTGTTACATAAGACCACCTCAATATTTTCGGGCCAAAAAGTCAATTTTCTGGCATTGACTTTTCTTCCCCTTCTTTTCTCATTAAATGAGACCAACATATTTTTTTTATATATCCTAATCCTTTAACCCTACCAAACCCTTTCCTCTTGCTTCCTATTTTAAGTGATTATGGTAGGCAAAAAATAGGTTGGTCCTATTTATTGAGAAAGGGAGGGGAAGCAAGTCAATGTCGGAAAACTTTTTGACCGGAAAACATTGAGTTGGTCTTAAGTAACAAAGGAAAGTAATATAATAGGTCTTTTTCAACAAAAAAGTTTTTATTAGGTCTTTCCTAACAAAATAGCTATTTTTAATAGGTCTTTCCTATCAAAAAGTTATATTTATTGCTTTATTTTATGACAATTCATTGTTTTTTCTTTACAAGAGCAGGAATTTATTTTAGAGATAAGATATGATTACTATTTCACAATATTTTATACTCCTCATTCCACAAGCATTTTAGTTAAAGTAGGTAATATAAATTTTTTGAGGGTTGAATATTATCTTAAATTTTGACATTTCTTTGAGCAGTTAAAAAGTCCACACTCCTTTGTGTAAGTTCTTTGACAAAATAAATATTGAATTTAACTATTGAATGAACATATGAAATTGTCGTAGTTCATTTCATATTTGAATAAGTGTCATTTATTGTTCTTTACAATTCCGACAGCTGCTTTTGCCAAACACTTCTAATTAAACAATTACTTTAATCGCTAATCGCTAATAGCCATTAGTAGACATCTAGCAGCTAACCCCCAACAATTATAGCTGCTGCAACAGCTAACAGCTACTAGAACCGCTAGTTTTACCAAACGTGCCCATAATATACGCGGTCTTATCACTTTTCTAAACGTTTCCTTTTTGTTAGTTCAATCAATATAATAAAATATATTTGGCCCCCAGGTCTCCCATATTGCACGGGATAAGAACCGCCCCTGTTTTTCAAGAACCGAAAGCTTAATACTGCTACAGAAAATATCAACTGGTTTCCTAAATATTTTTTTCCAAAATCATCTACCATTAGACTAAAGTAATACTGTAACATCCTACTGGGCCCTTTATTTTTTCTTGTAACCGCTACTCTTTAACCATTTTGAAAATATACATAAAGGCAACCTAATAACATATTATATAATTAATGTTTACTTTTATAAATTAATTAAAATATATGACTAAAATATTATATGTGAATAATGAAAAATGAAACTAATGCATTTTTTAAGGAATAAATGATGGCACACTGATGCATATCTTTAGAATTGGTATAAAAAAAAATTAACACTGATGTCTATCTTTTTTTTGTTGGGTCCATGATACTCAACTTTATGTATAGACTTCCAGAATTATACTTCTTGCGTTTTTGTAATAAGTGACACGTTTTCCTTTTAGATAAATGTCATAATAAGTGACACGTTTTTCTTTTAGATAAATGTCATAATAAGTGACACATAGCTAAAGTAGTAAACAAATATTTCTCAATAATTACATCTTTGTCATCATTTAATTGTTTCACCTATTTACTTTATCCGATACTCAAATTTGATTGATTATATAAGTGGTCCCAACTTTCTCTCTTTAAGCTCCTTGGTATTCCCCCACTTTCTCTCAATGTCACTTATTAAAAAAACGGAGGAAGTATCTTGTAAAACTAAAAATTCTACATGGTGGCATCCTACTTTACACTTTTCTATTTGGTGGCAGGGAAAAAAAGATTTATACCAAGTGACATTCCTACTTTAGCATATTACACATACTGACCTTAATCCACTTGAAATATGCCTGACCACCCAACTAAAAGAAAATTACTAACCTACGCCTATTAATTATCTTTTAAAAACCCTCCCACCCTGTAGGCGTGTTTTTATTTCGCATACGCAGTGTGAGCGCGTATTAGATTTGACTACCTCACTGTTAAGGTTTTATTGAAAATTATTTTGAAAGAAGTCGCCAACAATTCTTTTTAGGAAGAATCATAAACCTAATTGGATATAGGAAAATCATAGGGACAAATTATACAATGTAAATTTCCCTGTCATGACTCCATATATGGTCAAAATGAACCAAAGATTGAGTTCGGGAGTGAGGGTACGAATATAGTCATAATGAACCACATTCGCCCAAAGTTGGCCTATAATAAATATTGATTCATTGCAGAATTTATGCCAAAAAATAATCAAATAATGTTTTAAACACCCTAAAAATATTTAATCTAAATTGGTTCAGGAAACACATAAAAAGACTAATTTTAGTGACATGTTATTAGGCAATCAATTTAAGGGAACCTAACAGGTTGTCCAAATTAATCTAATTAATGTTAGAACAATTCTTTAGGTCTTTGATTAGCAAAAATAACATGTGGGTGATGAAAGCATTAAAGCAGAACATTCATATAATATGCATAGAATGATCACAAAAGTATAATAATGTACAAAAATAAATAATAAATAAAGGAAAAAAGTTTAGAATATACAGTAGAGCGATTTTATATTAAAAATCTACATCATGAAAGAAATAGTTAGTAACTTCAATATAAAAATAATTTATTCAAGGATCCTCAGGTATTATACCTATGCGGCTTAAATTGAGGAGCGCAACGATCTCTAGGGGAAGCAATCGTGAAACCAAGAACGCGGTATGAAGAATTGATTGAAACTATTGGAGGTATTGAAAGTATTTGAGTGTTGAATGTTCGAAGTATGTATCGGAGTATTCGAGAGAATTTTTTGTGCGTGAAATAATAATGTCCAAAAGTCGTCCGTAATTCGGGAAAATACGGGGTATTTATAGGAAAACAAACCTTGCGCCTCACACAAGCCTTACGTCAGGCGCACGCCTACGTGGCAGGCGGAATGCCACGCGTCAGGCGCACATTGGTGTGCCTGACGCAGCCAGCCCAATCAGGTTTAGGCACGTGTAAACGCGTTTTTGAAAAGATAGAAAAGAAAGTGGCGTCTCACATAGGACTTGCATCTGACGCAGGACTTTGTGTGAGTCACGAAATCTACGTGTCAGACGCTCATTGGCTCGCCTGACGCGCTTTAGCCAATGTGATGGACGTACGTGGCGCTCTGATCGCAGCCCCCGCGTCTGGCGCATATTCGGGAATATTTGAGCATATTCCTTTGTGCTTCTTTCGAAGATACTTTTCTATCCCTAAAATTCCGGAGATGGAATTTCAAAAATCTAATTTTTGATTGAAGATGATGAAAATGATTATGAAAAATATTTATTAAAATAATAAGTATTTGATTGGGCTTTTAAAATGGATTTAAAATATTTTATGGACTTAAAATAGAATTAATCATCATGAACAATTAATTGGGCTTTAGAATATCATTTCAAAACACATTTTGGATTGGTTCTTTAGATTGATCTTCCGTTGGGTCGCGCCAACTAATGCGGCTGTATGTTTCATCATTGGATCCTTAAATGGGGAGACATGATTATGTGTCTACAGAAGCCTCCACTTTGACGGTGGTTCAGGAAACCGATGGTCAAAGTATACGGTATCGAGACGGATAACGATTCTAAACGCTCTGCAGTTTAGAACTAATCTATAACCGTCGGTCTCTGCAAAACAAAGTTAGTATGCAGGACAATAACTACAAGCAATCTGATTACCTGTAGGGAAAGATGTTAGCAGATAGGTGCAAACAGCTTACATAAGCACATAGTGATGCAATAATGCAAACTTAGACTCTCTAAGGATGCATGAGAAGCTATGCAAGGATTAAGGTTATGGAAAGCTAAGGGATGATATGTCATGCAAGGTCAGGGTTATGCAAGACTATAATGTATGAAATGCAATGCAATGTCAGGGTTTTGCAAGGCTGTAATGCAAGGTCAGGATCGTGCAAGGCTAGAAGATGTGGATATGTAGAATGATAGACTGATTAGAAATGCCTAGAATGATTTTCGAAAATCGCTTTTAGTAAATGATCGGGGTTCGTAAACGAGGTCCGCGGATTACAACTCTTCGGGAGTTTGATTTGAATTGGAGGAACCACCACACGTAGGAAGCCCCCACTTTGGGTGAGCTTGTCGTGAATTAGGCATGAGCCTTGATTGAAATGTACTTGATCTGATATTGAAACATAGTTGCTATGTCTTGAACATTGAAAGTTTTCACTGGGGTTTGTACACTTGTAATGGGGATTCTTCTTTAGGAAGATGATTAGGCAAAGTCAAATATCGCCAGAAATCATGGAATTGTCAGAGAGTCCTTCAGGGAAAAGGAGAGCTTGGATTGAAAAACAAAAGGTTTGAATTTGTGACTCAAATGAATGTAGGTAGGAAAAAGGTTTTGATGAGGCTAGGTGCAAACTCGAGTCTATGTCGGGATCTAGAAAGAGTGTGCTCCTAAATTCTAGAAAGTCAAATCATTAGACCATGACTAATTTTTATTTTATTGAAGCGGTCGGACCTTGAGATGAGGATTCCTACGTATCCTTGCGGAATCAGACCATTCGTAGTTCTGGATCTGATTTTTTTTATGTGCCCTAACTTTTGCCTAGGCCACTCTTTCGGGTTTTCAACCTAGCGGGCTTGGACATACCTTGATAAAGGAGTTAGGGTTGATGCAAGATTGAAAGGTTAAAGGCTTTTAAGTTTGATGAAGGTTTAATTGGATGGGCTAAGGTAGGATCATGGATGGATTAAAGATTAAGGATTTTTATGGATTGAAGGATTTGAATGAGGGGTAGAACTTGTGTGTAAGCCCCCTAGCTTGACTTTTTATTTCTTTGCCTTAGGCTTTTTCTTTTTCGTCTTGTGCGTTTTCTTTTGCTGTTTTCATTTTTTCGCACATTGAATTTTTTCATTTTTTTTTGTTTTTGCCTGGCATTGATTATTATTTTTTATTAGTAAGACTTGCACACGAATTTGGTTTAAGGTATTGGAAGGCTTGAAGGATATTTGTGGAGCTTTGAGTAATGGGGGGATTATTTGGCTAAGTATCATGGAGATGATGGTTTAAAGGATTTTGTTTTTCCTTAGTTGTATGAGGATGGCTTATGAAAGGTAATGGAAGGCAGAGGGGAATAACTCCTGATCCACAGTGTGTCCTCTTTTTTATTCTTATCCCTTTTCTTTTATTTCAGATCTCTTTTTGTTATTATTAGTCAAGTTCATTAGGTGATTTAAGTTTCATCATTTAATTAGAAGCATAAATAAAATGATGGAAGGCTAATGAAAATGAAAATAAAAAATAAAATGAAAATGGAAAGGCTATAATAGATGAAGTCCTAAAGTGACATAGACTCGATGGGAAAGGACATAAATGGCTCAGGGTAAGGACTCTTTGACACATCCTAGGAAACCAGAAACAAAAGACTAAGCATGTTGAATTGTTGATGCATAGCAGAAAAGGGTTGTTGGTGATGTTGATTCTCGTTGTAGCAAGTATTAGTAGTCTGTTGCCATCGATCATGTTTTGCAGTGCATTTGAGGGATCCAACACTAGGTGTAAGATGTTCGTTTTTATGTTGGAATTTGCAATAGAAATATAGGTTGCACCTTCTGAATTTTCTTTTAAATGCAGGGTTCAGAATAGACCCTATGGAAGTGATCGCGCCTCTAATGTGAAGGCGGTAGACCCTATGGAAGTGATCGCGTCTCTATTGTAAAGGCGGTCAAAAGTAATCTTCATGACTCTAAATGAAGTTGGGGTGGTGATAGTGCGATTGATGAGATTTAGAGTAGGCTCACATTTTGTTCCTCCTTTAAGCGTTCTTAAGTTATAATCTCTCGAACGGTCATGAACAGAATCGAGTGGACCTCGCTTATGGATTTTTTTAGAAAGGACGCTTTTGAAATGAGAAATGGGAAATGGAAGTGGAAAAGGAAATGGAAATGAAAATGAAAAATGGAAATGGAAAGTGATTTTGAAATGGAAATGATTATGGGTTTTGGATTGGTATAGACTTGACCATGATGGAGACATGGGCCTAACTATATGCAAATGCAGACATGGACTGGACTGGACTGTGCAAGCAGACTGGACTCTACGATTGGGTTTAGGAGAGACTAGACTTTGAACTTAGGGTGAGCAAGCAGGCTAAACTTTAAGGAAGGTTTGACAATAAGGGAGACTAGACTCTTAACTTAAGGCAAGCAGGTTAGGCACCTAGACTTTGAACTTACGGGTGAGCAAGCAGGCTAGACAACTAGACTTCGGAACTTACATTAGACTAAGCGGGCTAGACTCAAAAATTGCCTATGGATTTATGGGATGCTAGACTTTGAACTTACGGGTGAGCAAGCAAGCTAGACAACTAGGAAGGCCAAACTCTTAACTCAAGGCAAGCAGGGTAGGCAACTAGACTTTGAACTTACAGGTGAGCAAGCAAGCTAGACAACTAGACTTCAGAACTTACATTAAACGAAGCAGGCTAGACTCAAAAATCGCCTATGGACTTAAGGAATACTATACCTTGAACTTACGGGAGAGCAAGCAGGCTAGACACAACAATTGCCTATAGACTTAAGGAATGCTAGACCTTGAACTTACGGGTGAGCAAGCAGGCTAGACTTTAAAGGATGAACTTTTATAGTCCTAAGACTAGATTTTTATAGTCCGAAGACTGACTAGGGCCTACATGAAGATGCAAACTAGACCTAGGAGGTTTGACTTGGACTGAGAGATGCATATAGGCTTGATATTGGAGATGGACTAGGATTGGACTGAGAATAAGATAGACTGGGATTAGACTTGGACTAGGCTTGACATAGACTAGGGTTCACATAAAGATGCTAATGGGCCTAGGTTTTGACAGGATCTAGACTTATATGGGCTTAAGATGGACTCTAATGCTAGCGGGCCTAATATAAATGCATGGACTTGAATACCTATATGAATGCAAAATGGACTCTAATGCATATGGACTTGAAATGAATGCAAGTGAATTGGGTTGATTGGATCGGATTGGATTGAAGGTGCTTGGAATGGGCTTATAATTTTTTTGAAATTCATTTTTGAAAGGAACCCCTTATTTTATCTTTTGTTACAAAAAGATGATGGATTAATTTTGGAATTTTTTTTTTGAAATGTCGTGGCATGATGATGATTAGTAAATGTTTTCGAAAAAAAAGTAGAATAGAAGGAGGTGTAGGATTGATTTTGAAAAATATAAGTTTTTGAAATTGATGAATATGGTAAGGTAATATTAATAGGGAAGATTAGTTGAACAACAGGGAGAAAATGGGAAGAGGTAGACATGCATGACAACTCTAACTCTACAATGACCCTTTAGATGCATTTTTTTTAGTACCTGAAAAGACTGTTTTTTTTTTAGTTGAATTAGGTGATAAGCCTAAATGACCAAATTACGCGAATGCAAACAGACAGACGCATATAGGACTGAACGTAGGATCGACAATTACGACGGCTAAATTGACGAAAAGCGTCCGATGCACAGACTGCGTGCCGCGCAGCAATGTTGCACGCGGCGCATAGTTGTGCGTCTGGCGCGGGAGTGGTGCGCCAGACGCAACATAATGCGCTTGGCGCACTATTCCCCGACACGTTTTTCGGGGATTTAGGCGACGAATTGGCCGATTGACGAATTTTTTCTTGTTTGTTAGACGCGATTTTTAGGAACAACATATAATAATGACGAATTGACAGGATAATAACAAGCAATAATTGCAATCACAGGCAAATTTCATATAACATGGATGCAAAAGTTCCAACCTAAAGTCCAGTTCTATGTTTGAAACTATTGGTCAGGTTTAGGTTCAGTCTGAAAAGGGTCCATGACTAAGAGATTGATCCCACGCTTCGTACCCCTGCTTAAAGAGGTGGCCACGTGTAAGACGCACTCCAGTCTCAAGTCAGTAACAAGAGAACAATGCCATGGTTGGGTAGGTTTGCTTATGACTAAGATCCAACACTATCGCTTAGGAAGCTTTTTGGAAGGACAAAGCGCAAACCCCCCGGGGGTGACCTCACACATAGAACATGTGCTAATGAGGCAAGGTAGATTGTCCTTACGGTGGCTAAACAGTAACCATGCATATGCAAAACTGTATATTATTCTAAGGCATAAAAATAAGAATGAATCGTATTTTTCAAGTTTCACCCACTCATTTAAAAAAAATTAATTTATTAAAATCCTCCCCAGTGAAGTCGCGAAATTGTAGGCGTGTTTTTATTTCGCGTACGCGGTGTGAGCGCGTATTAGATTTGACTACCCCACTGTTAAGGTTTTATTGAAAATTGTTTTGAAAGAAGTCGCCAACAATTCTCTTTAGAAAGAATTATAAACCTAATTGGATATACGAAAATCATAGAGACAAATTATCCAATGTAGATTTCCCCGTCATGACTCCATATATGGTTAAAATGAAACAAAGATTGAGTTCGGGGGTGAGGGTACGAATATAGTCATAATGAACCACATTCGCCCAAAGTTGGCCTCTACTAAATATTGATTCATTGCAGAATTTATACCAAAGAATAATCAAATAATGTTTTAAACACCCTAAAAATATTTAGTCTAAATTGGTTCAGGAAACATAAAAAGACTATTTTTAGTGATATGTTGTTAGGCAATCAATTTAAGGGAACTAACAGGTTGTCCAAATTAATCTGATTAATGTTAGAACAGTTCTTTAGGTCTTTGATTAGCAAAAATAATATGTGGGTGATGAAAGCATTAAAGCAGAACAATCATATAATATGCATAGAATGATAAGAAAATTATAATAATGTACAAAAATAATTTAAAAAATAAAGGAAAAAAGTTTAGAATATACAGTAGAACGATTTTATATTAAAGATCTACATCATGAAAGGAATAGTTAGAAACTTCAATATAAAAATAATTTATTCAAGGATCCTCAGGTATTATACCTATGCGGCTTATATTGAGGAGCGCAATGATCTTTAGGCGGAGCAATCGTGAAACCAAGAACGCAGTATGAAAAATTGATTGAAAGTATTGGAGGTATTGAAAGTATTTGAGTGTTGAATGTTCGAAGTATGTTTCGAAGTATTCGAGAGAATTTTGTGTGCGTGAAATAATAATGCGTGAAATAATCATGTAAATAAAAGTACATATTAAAAAAAGTTATAGTTATTTTACCTATGCACATAACGGCAAATCTAACAAACGTCAAATTGATCATATACTTTTCTTACCTGTTTCTACTAATGAGAAATCTTGGTGAAGATTGTTAAATTTTGACCTCAAGAAAGAAACTGAAGCAAACAATGAAATCCACATAGTAAATTTTTACTACATAAAGTAGTTAATTTGTTCACATTCTTATATTGTTAGAACTTGCCTGGGCGGTTCTTCACTAGAGGAAAAAAGACCAAGGGCTGCGGTGCAAGGGCTGCGGTTATCTGAAAAACGCAGCCCTTCATTACAAAGGGCTGCGGTTATCTGAAAAACGCAGCCCTTAATTACAAAGGGCTGCGGTTAGCTCAAAAACCGCAGCCCTTCATTACGAAGGGCTGCGGTTATTGAACAACCGCAGCCCTTCAACTTTTGCATTTCCCCCCTAATTAAAGCTTCCCTCACTTAGTCACTTGGCAATTCCCGCACTCGCACCACACCTGCTCATGGATCCCCGCCTCTCTCTCTCTCACTCACACACACCCCTGCCCCTCTCTCTCTCACTCACACACACCCCCCCCCCTCTCTCTCTCTCTCTCTCTCTCACACACCCCTGCCCCTCTCTCCGACCTCGGCTGTGGTCTCCGCCTTGTCACTGCTGTTCTCCGACCACCGGTGCTACGTTTTCTTTTTCGTTTTCCGCCTTCCCTCACTCTTCTCTCTGCTCAGCGCCGTCTATTTCTCTCACCCGCACTCTCCTCCTCCTTTCGTTTTTGTCGCGCGAACACGCCGCTGAGGTATTTTCTCTCTCCTCTCTTTTAATTTTGTGTTTTTACCTGATTTTGCTGTTTTTTCAATGATTTTCGTGGATCTAGGGTTTAAAATTGTTGTAGTTTCGCAAAATCGCTCGAGTGTCTCTCTCTTCGTTCGTTTTGTAGATTGCTGACATTTTCTGCTTCTGATTATGTTCAATTTTGTTTACTGCCCTGTATGTGCGCTATAATCTAGGGATAAAGGGTCTATATGTGCGACTCTTTGCTCTTTTGCTTGTGCAATTCCATTACCTTCTCTCCAAAACAAAAGGGAAACAATTAGTCAATGTGCTATAATTAGTCAATGTGTTTAATATTGATTGCATTTTGCTATTAGTCAATGTATATATTCCAGTAATTCTAAGTTGCATAATTTTAGTTCTTACTTTCAAACAGAAGACTATCCAACAGCTGCGTTGGTTTTGGTCCCATGTAAGAAGAATCAAAGATTTCAACTTTTCAAGCTTAAATGTAAACAAGAAACACATTTAATACAAAAGTCATTGCCATTGACAATTAGCTTAAATTTTACTTGTCTTCTCTTCCAAAGAGGTCCACACAATAAAGAACAATCATCCAAATTAATAGGGGCCTTTCTTAGCTTCTTTAATTGAGGTCTTACTTCTTCAAATTTGGTAATTGTGCTAATATTATTCAGCTATTGTGATAGCATAACTCTAGTTGAGTCAAATGAAAGCTTCAATGTTGAGAGGATTGCCAATGTGGCTCATCTTCTTGTTACGTGCATTATGTTGTTACGTGATAACTAAGGTAGCGGGTCGAAGACACTAGAGAATAAAACAAAGGGTTGTGAATATTGGGGTGATTTATGAACAAGGTAACAACATGAGGAAGATGGAGTTGAACCGCATAAAGTTGGCACTTTCTGAGTTTTATAAATCTAATAAACAAGATACAACACCAGGATAGTCCTCAATACCAGGGTATATCCAAAGGGCACCGTTCTTTGGTGCAATTTCAAACAGTATGCAATTCATCATTCATGGTTAGATCGTATTCTTAATTAATTTTCTTTTGTTTTGGACTATATTTTCACTTATTGATATTTGTTGGTATGTCAATTGTTTCCCTTTTATGGTTTGTAGGGAAGAAGAATCAAATAAGGTTCTAGAGTTTTGCAAGACGAATGTCGAAAGACGGAAACCAGGGAGCTTGTATGTGTATGGATGCCCTGGGACTGGAAAGACTATGGTTATGGAAAAAGTTAAGCAATCTTTACTTAGCTGGTCGAATGAGGTGAGCTAAATTCTTAGTAGTACTAGAATTATGTTGCCTTATAGTACATTATGTTTGTCTATTTTGGATCATGTTGTTGCATTATGCTTATAATATTTGAAGTATTGTAGGACGATCTTGGTTGTTTTTGCTATGCTTGTCATGTACTGATATAAGTAGTGAGTAGTCCAAATATGTTGGGTGGTACTATTTGATCAATTTGTTTCCATGAATGTTCATATCCATATAGCATGTTTCACAATTGTAATTTTTTTAGAATAATTTTGTAACAAAATGTGATTTGGTAATACCAATGTCCATAGTAATGAAGCTTTCTACTACGTCTTAAGCATGTGTTACTCTTCATAAATTTTAATCCATCATATCCCTTCCTTTAGTTAAACTGAACTTTGCAGAAGTCACTTTCTTTCTTTTCCGCTCTCTTCCTCCCTTTTGTGACAAAAAGAATACAAACAATCTTTAAATGTTAGGCTTAAAGTGGTTTATCTTCTTATGGCAGTTTCATTGTATCCTTCTCGAACAATGTTAGATTTTTGATTTTTGTGTTTATCAATTTATCTGGTTAACTAAAATATAAAGAAAACTTCAAATTTTATCTGGAATATGGTACTCCATATACTTGAGTTGGAAATCTGATATATTGATTTATGTATCTGTGGAGGGACCCTGTATATGAAGCGAAGAGGAGACAATTGTTACATATTGACTTGTAATGTATCTCTGGAGTATGAGAAAAGGTATGTCTTATTCTAACTCTTTTTTTGTGCACTTTTTTTCGAGTTATGTTTTAGAAATTAGAATCCTTTTACCCCGAAGTTGATTGTTCGAGGATGAACCTTATTTATCCCCCTTTCCCCCTTAGTTGAAGATGATTGTTCGAGGAATTAGTATGGGCATTGTAGCCCCTTTGGGATCATGGTGCTGGTTTGATTGAATTGGTGACTCTAGTTAGTTATTGATTTTGTGGGATTTCTCAGCCTAATATGTATTAAGTGGTTGTTTTTAGGGCTATAATTGATTGATCTATGGCTAAATATATGGAATTGTTGTATTTAGGGCTTTAATTGATTTTGTGGGATTTCTTAGCCTAATATGTATTGTTGTGTTTTTACCTCTTTGTATATAATCTGTTTGCTTTTTACGGTGAATTATTTTGTTATGAAAAATTAAGGTTCATTAGCATCAAACTAAACATCGATGTATACAGTAGTCATCATTATTTTTTTTCTTCTTTTGCCTATTACTTTATAGGTTGAATGTTTATAACCCTTGCTACACCCCGACCCGGCCCACACCCCACCCCCGCATGCCCCTACCGCCCTGCCCCCTTGCCCCCTGCTACACCCCCAGCTCCCCCCAACCGCCCAACAGATCCCCCACTCAAGCACCCCCGTTGCCCCCCTGCTACACCCCCACCCCACCCAAGACCCTCGCTACACCCCCGCCCCCCCAAAGAAGACCCCCACCCCCAAGACTCCTCCTACGCCCCCGCTACACACCCCTCGCTCCCCCGCTACACACCCCTGCTCCCCCGCCCCCCCGCTACACACCCCAGTGCCCCTCGCTACGCACCCCCGCCGCCCCCGCCCCCGCTACGCACCCCATGCCGCCCTCCCCCAATGCACTCCCCCCCCACACACACACCCCGCACACCCCCAACCCTTCCCCCATTCTTGTGCCCCCGCTGCACCCCCCCCCTTCCTAGCCTCCCCCCGCCGCCCCCCCGCCGCACCCCCACACCCACACACACACCCTCTGCACACCCTCAACCCTCCCCCATTCTTTGCGCCCCTGCCGCACTACCTCCCCACCCTTCCTAGCCTCCCCGGCCCCCGCGCCCTCCCCCGCTGCACCCCCCACACACACCCCCCGCACACCCCCAACCCTCCCCCCATTGCTGCGCCCCTGCTGCACTCCCCCCACCCTTCCTAGCCTCCCCGGCCCACCGCGCCCTCCCCCTCCCCGGCCCTCCCCCTGCTGCACTCCCCCAAACACACACACCCCCGCACACCCCCCAACCCTCCCCCCATTGCTGCCCCCTGCTGCACTCCACCGTGCCCAGGCATCCCAACCTGCGCTGCACTCCCCCCGCACACCTCCTGCTGCACTCCACCGTGCCCGGGCATCCCAACCTGCTGCCGCACTCCCCCTGCACACCTCCTCGCCGCACACCCCCATTTCACTCTTTTGTTTTAAAAAAATCTGTTTCATCCGATTTGAAAAATGTAAGAAGGCACAAATATCAATGGATGCTTTATTTTAGAACTTTAATTGCTTGATCCATGGATAATGAAGTGGTTATAGCTTGATATTTGTGTGATTTATTGGCCTAATAAGCAATTAAGTGAATGTTTTCATGGGTTTTTTGTCCATTGATTCATGCAAAAACATGGTGGTATAATGTAATTGTATGCATTTAGTGTCATCAAATATAATTTGACAAACTATTATAATCATCTAAGTTTGTTGATTCATTTTTAACTACATTTGGGATAAGAAGAGAACATTTTAGGCTATTTTCGACCATTATGAACCTTTTAACACATTTAGGATCATATAATGTAATTTGGCCATATATTTGGCAATAATAATTAGTTTACAAACAATTAGGCTTATATAACATCATTTATTTGTTTCTAAGTACATTTTGAGTAATTAAAGGCCGTTTTAGGACAATTAGCTCCGTAACTTTGTGGATTGGAGAGGATTGAAGGTTGTTTACGAAGGTAATGCTTATCGATCCGGTTGCCCTTCTTTGGCAATAAAATGGCTTATGTTGTATATTGCAATTGGTAATTGTTGGTATTATGTTTTAGTTTTGCTCTCTTTGAGCCCTAGTTGTGATGTTTTCTATGTGGAAAATGTTGATGCCTGATACTTGTTATCATTGTAACTTTATCCGGTGAATTTAAAGTTTTATAGAATCATATACTATATTTTGTAATTGAATGTTATGAAAATGGTTTAATTTTATGGGAAGTTTTATTCGATATTATTATAGGAGTCAGCTAGATCTGCAGTGGACTTAGCTAGTAAGAGTTTCCCAGAAGTAGAATGTAAGTGGGGTGATGTTGGTCTTGATGAAATGAATGTTTAATATGTTGGGTCATGTTGCTTTTTTGTTCTGCTGAGATTTTTTTTTTAAATTGGCGAAAGTTTGTTTCTTTCATTTGTGAGATTGTGTGTTAGCACCTTTAAGAGACAGGGAATCAGAACGTGAATGTTTAATTTGATTTTAGTGAATTAGATCATTGTTTAATTTGATTACTTTTGGTGGTTTGATTTTAGTGAGAGAGAGTATCAGAGAGGAGATGATATTTCGTGGTATCCAGATGGTGATAAGACGGTTCCCCCGCCCCTGCCAGCCCCCCCTCCCTGCTGACTTGAACTATCTCCTCCCCCCGTCCCCTCCCCCCGCCCCCCCCCCTCTTGCACTCCCCCCCGACCGACCCCTGCAGCCCTCCCCCCCTTTGCACTCCCCACTGCTCTCCCCCCTTCCCCGCTGCACTCCCCACGACCAGCCCCTGCAGCCCTCCCCCTGCTGCACTCCCCCTGCTCTCCCCCCCTCCCCGCTTGCACTCCCCCACGACCCGCCCCTGCAGCCCTCCCCCGCTGCACTCCCTGCTGCACTCCCCCCCCTCCCTGCTGCACTCCCACCCCGCACTCCCCCTCCCCTGTTGCACTCCCCCCTGCACTCCCCCCCCTTGACCCCCCAGCCCCCACCCCCTCACCGACCCCCTGTGAATCCCCCCTCCCCGACCCCCGCAAGCCCCCCCACCCCCTGCAATCCCCCCCTCCTGACCCCCTGCAAGCCCCCCCTCCCCGACCCCCCGCAATCCCCCCTCACCGACCCCCTGCACAACCCCGCCCCCCACCCCCCCCGCACAACCCCCCTCACCGACCCCCTGCAGCCCCACCCCCCTCACCGACCTCCTGCAGCCCCACCCCCCTCAGCGACCCCCTGCAGCCCACCCCCCTCCCCGACCCCCTGCAATCTCCCCCCTCACCGACCCCCGCACAACCCCCCCTCACCGGACCCCCGCAGCCCACCCCCTCCCCCTCACCGACCCCCTGCCCACCCCCCCCCCTCACCGACCCCCCTGCAAGCCCCCCCCCGACCCCCTGCAATCCCCCCCTCACCGACCCCCCGCACAACCCCGCCCTCACCGACCCCCGCACAACCCCCTCCCCTCACCGACCCCCTGCAGCCCACCCCCTCACCGACCTCCCCGCAGCCCCACCCCCTCACTGACCCCCTGCAGCCCACCCCCCCCCCCCCTGCAATCTCCCCCCTCACCGACCCCCCTGCACAACCCCCCCCTCACCGACCCCCTGCAGGCCCCACCCTCCTCACCGACCCCCTGCAGCCCCCCCCCTCACTTGACCCCCTGCAAGCCCCCCCTCCCGATAGTGCAATTTGAACTAGTACTCAAACGAGGGAGTATATAGTCGTACTTGATACTCCCTTGTACTTTGTCGCCTTCATAATACCCGTGTGTTTAAAGGTGTTGGGGCAATTGGATGAAGATATTTTTTGTTTCGTTCTTTGAACAATGTTTGTCAATGCATACAAGTTCTCTTTCTTTTTCTTTGTGATCTTAGTTCTATGTTCCTTGAATCACTTAAATTTTTTGTTTATTATAGTTCCGGTTTTGGTCGCTTATTGGTTGTTGGTTGTTTATTGGTTTAGTTAAGCTCTTGTGCGGTTGCACCTCAAACAATTTGAAAATTTTGCATCTAAGAATTTGTGAAGAAGAAAAAGATATGGATGGGCTGTACAAGAGGATCTTTGCTCCTCAAGAAGAGAAAAATATGAAGTGTCAAATTGAATTTAGGCGGAGTACCATATTTTTGTAACTTCCTATATATTTGTAATGAAAAATGATACTTTTCTATATATATAATTGTTTAGGGGGTCATTTTGGGCTAAAAAATGCAAAAAAAAAAAAAAATTTTTTTTTTTTTTTTGGGGTCACAAGGGTGCGGTTCGGGCAAAAACAAAGCCCCTTGGTTGGTTAAGGGCTGCGGTTAAGGGCAAAAACCGCAGCCCTTAGTGAGTTAAGGGCTGCGGTTTTTGCCCTTAACCGCACCCTTAACCAACCAAGGGCTGCGGTTTTTGCCCCCGACCGCAGACCTTAACGCGCTAAGGGCTGCGGTTAGAAACCGCAGCCCTTCCTAATTGCCAAGGGCTGCTAGTCTAATGGCTGCGGTCAAAAAACGCAGCCCTTGGGCCCCTTTTGACCGCAGCCCTTGGGCTTTTTTCCTCTAGTGCTTGCCCAATGCAGTAACGGCGACTGCATAGGGCCCCTAAAAAAATAGGGGCCTCAGATGTATTTTACTTCATTGATTGCAAGATTGACAAAAGAAAAAGATGTGGAGTAGTGGTAATTTTGTGTGCGTAGCAAACATCAGGTATGAGGTTCGAATCTGCTGAACCTATTAAAATTTTATTTTCAAGTTTTTGGGAATTTAAAAGCTGTCAATGACAGCAGTATGCTTGTTCACTTTTTTTTAGTCTTTATTCTTTGATGAAACCCATATTTTTCTCTTTGCCTCTTCACATTCTTATACCAGAAGCTTCATGCCAACCCCATTAATGGCTCTCACTCTCCGAAATTATAAAATTTCAATTAGTGCCATTTACAGTTCCTTTCCCAAATATTTTAATTACATTTTTGTAAGTAGATACGTTTCTTTGAATATGTTGTAACTTGACAGTATTTTAGATACAAAAGTACTTTTTCTTCAAAATTGAGAATTTGATATGTACTTTGAACTACAAATCAATGGCCCAATCTTAAGAAATTGCATAGGGCCCCTGTTATATTTGCCCCGCCCCTGGAACTTGGAAATAAAGCCTCAAAGTTAGGCATCTTCAATTTGTTTGTTTTCCTTTGTTCATGAAATACCCAAGTCCCACAAAAAAATATAAAAGCTCATTACCTTATTTATCACATCATCATTCTCCTTTAAGATTTGTTGAGTAATGGGCTAGAAGGATTGGCAAACCATACGTAAGCTTGCATCTTTGACCATCAAACGCTTGTTCCTCCATGGTACTTTTTTTTTTTTTGGTAAATAAAGTAACCATACTAATTAATTAAGCGTTTTACATTCCGCAAGGTATATCATCATACAATGACTAGGAGGGGAGGGGAAAATCCTAGTTACATTTGTACTATCCTTACTAATACAACACTTCTTTGCTAGTCCATTCGCGATCTTGTTGTGATGCCTCTTGCAATGCTTAATCTTGTTGTGATGCCTCATGGTACTTTAGTTCCTTAAAGTTAACATCTTCAAGTTTAAAAGACTCGCAAGTCCTATATAATATAATATATATAGAAGGTAGATATATGATAGCTACGTTGCTAAGAGTTATGTAGTGCGGTCACTTTTCCTCATTTTGGTGGAAAAAAGTACGATAGCAATTATATGGTACTCCCTCTCTATTTTTTTATCTTTCCTACTTTAACTTTACACGTTTGCCAATGCACTTATTCTACATTAAATATCTTTCATTATATATTAGTAAAAATTATAATAATTGAATATTAATAAAGTACTCATTGAGACGAATCAAAAGAGACCACACATGACTATATTTTTTCTTATATATTGAGAAAAATCTAAAAGATTCTCTCTAATTGTGAATAGTGTCAAGATTCTAAGTGAGAAAGATAAAAAAATACAGAGGGAGTACATATCAATCCTCAATAATACAATCTTGTGCTAGCTTGTTAACCCTATTTTATATGTTATTTTTAAATACATAAAAGATAAAATGCAATCATAGAATTATGTTGTTGAAGCGATTTTATATATTCTGAACCTCGTCTATGACATGTATCCTAAAAGAGATAATGAAAAGAAATGCAAAAAAAGGAAGTTGATGAAGGCTGGCAAAGAGCAAAGCACGTCCACTTGCAAAAGGGGGCCATAATGAGCCACATATACTATATATATATGTAGACTATCTACCTACCATAAGCTGCCAAAACCACTCGTGTTGGGTTCATAGGTTAGATAGTCAACCAAGTGGTATGCTAACTAAATTGCTAAGTGCTAGATGTTAATGGTGTAAAGAATCTTGTGAGTTGTGCACATCTTCAAATCATCTCGTTGAAAATTGCGGTATGGTGCCACCCCAATATATACTTTATTCAAATATAGTATGAGATAGGATATTGATCCTAGACTTGAATTTTTGTCACAAATATGTGGATTATGGAGGTATAAATCTTTCTCTAGAATAACTAATGTTAGGAGGGTGGTGGAGTTGGATCGCAAGTTAAGAAGACGTGAGACTTATACAACTGTTTCATATAATTAACAAAGTTGGAGCATTGTTATGATGCAATCATGTTAATTCATGGAGTTATATAAAGTGGCTTCCATCTATTAAACTCAATAGTTGATGGTCTAAAAAATTCTAGTAATTTTTCATCCTATTTTATATCCAAGCTGCCAACGGATCTGATTATATTATGAAGTCTATAAGTCTAATGTGGAAACTAAATCATCTTCTCTTTGAAAATTTCCCAATTGTTTGAAAGTGTGCATCTTTTTCCTTTTTAGGGGCCTTAATCTCATATTTTGCATATGACCACTAATATGTTTGAGACGTCCCTAGTTATACTCCAAGTTGGCTAGTATATAAAAATATAAAATAAATGTAACTAAAAATCATACATGGCATGATTATCATATTGTGATTTCCTGCTTATATAAATAGTTTGTTATGTTTCCTAAAACTATTGCCTATTGGAGTTCTACGACGATGTTGCATGGTTGCTTCCAAGTCCTATTCCCAATCCCAACTACATGGCATTGACAAAATGCATAGTTTTTTTGGTCTTGTTGCGGTTCAATAATTTCAGTTTGCGCGACTCTTATCCTCTCAATCTTTGAGCCCATGCTGTTGAAGTGTTGAGGCCTTGAGGGTTGAGCTATGTGGATTAAAGCGGACTTCCCAAACTTTCACATACTTTAATCGAATAACAACTCACACTGCTTCCCTGCAACCCATCTTTCATCAACAGTTCAACGATATAGTATTACTCCTAGATAAATTAATAAATACTGTAGATTGTACTCCTAAATAAGATTAAAATATATATTTTACTCCTAAATAGAATTAATAAATAGATTTTGAATTATGAAGGGTTAATAAGAAGCTTTAGAGATTTTTTCTATAATTAATGGTATTAGTTTAAAATAATATGACAAAATTAGACATTGATCAATATAAAGGATGCTTAAATACTTGTTTATGTTTCCACTTATAATTTCTTATATGCATCTTTAAGGGATGCAAAAATTAATTTCAAACCTATATAAATTACTTCAATCTTAGTATTACTATTGGAATTTGGCTTTTGAACATTATGTGAAAAGAGAAGGTAGTGCGACCTGTCATATAAGATAAGCTAAGCGTATTATTAGCTTGTTGATTATCATGATAAATTATGATTAAAAGAACTAGCTTTTTTATCAGTTCAAAATTAGTGATGTATATTAATATTTATATCTCTATTACATAAGGGAAGGGGGGAGCAACGGTGTCCTCTTTTGAACTGACTATTTTGCCCCCCTTCCCTTTCTAAATTACAAAAGGAATTTCAATACCAAAATGGGGGTCAAACAAAGCCACCGGAAATTAATTTTCAACAATCACTCAGAAATCAATTATATGAGGAAACTTTATAAATCACTCATAGAATTGAGAAAATCACGTTGTAAAAATCACGCAAATCACTCAAATGATCATGAAACTTTACAAAAACTAAAAATTAACTTACAAACTAAAACTAATATACTAGGACGTCAATACATACAAAAACATTCACAAAATTCACTTATAAATCATTGTTCTCAATAACCATTCACAATTACATACTCACAAAAATTACCTATAAACACAAATCTGAGAAAAACATAAGATTTTAACAGTGATATCACACATTTGTCGATCGGCGATTTGCGAACTTTCAAACATGTACATAATTCTTTTAATCTTTAAAGTTGTTTCACATTAGTCGCCTGTTATGTAGTTGAAAAAATGGAGATAATAGCAATTAGTTGAAAAGGGCTTTTATATAATTAGACTTAAATTTGATTCATTTTCATATAAAATCAGAAAACAAGATGTGTATAAAATTTGATTCATTTATGACACTGATGAAAAAGTTGCAAATTTAGTTCTTTTTTAAAAAAATTCCAATATAAAATTTTTGCCCAAAACTTTTGCAAAATATCCATGTTCATAAATAAATTTTGAAAAACAAAACAATATCAAACCTTTTTGCGAACAACTTTTGCAAAAATCCATTTTCAGAAAAAAAAAAAATTTACATTAATTTGCGAAAACCATTTAATGTGAAATCAGATTGTGTATGAAAAATTTAAAATTTCATTTCAAATATAATTGAACTCAAAGTGTTAAAATTTAGAAAAGGAGAAAAATTAAAAATGATCATTTCATGCGAAATCAGATTGTGTATGAAAAACTTAAAATTTCATTTCAAATATAATTGAAACTCAAAGTGTTAAAATTTATAAAATGAGAAAAATTAAAATGACCATTTCATGCAAAATCAGATTGTGTATGAAAAATTTAAAATTTCATTTCAAATATAATTGAAACTTAAAGTGTGAACATTTAGAAAAGGAGAAAAATTAAAATGATGAAAATTTTTAAATATCAATTTGTGAAATCAGAATTTAGAAGTTAGACAAGGCAAAAAAAACCTGAAATTGTATTATACTTTTCGGTTACAATTTTGGGATCATAGAGAAATTACTGAAATCCATGATTTAAGAAATTACCTTTCTTTGTTACAAAATCGACCCAATTAGATCTAATGCTGCTTAAGACTTGAATTGAAATGCTTGATTTTTTGATGTTGTTCTTTGACGTTGACTTGAAAATATATTGTTGCATGTATTTCTTTGATGTTGTTCGCAAATTAGATTTACTGCTTAAGACTTGAAACGTCTGATTTTGCTATTGTATATTGCATACTTGGATGAACTGGGTTCCTTCAAATATGAATTAGGTTCCTTCAAAATATAGGTTGTAGATTTGTAGTGAGAGGAGAGAGAGAATGAATAGTTAGAAAAGTACTGAAATTATACATCGAGAGGAGAGAGAGAATGAATAGTTGGAGAAATGTTTTTTTGTTGGTCTGATGGGTCTTCACTCTTCACCGATTTAAGTGGCAAATAAGTATATGGACCACTAACAAACCACTTTTCACCAATTATGTAAAAAAAGTATATTGCAAGTTAAATTATAATATAATATTTATATGAAAAGAACACTACATAATTAATTAGTAAAGGAACATATTACTCCCTTAAGAAAAAGGATAATATGTGAAAACAAAATTTTTATGTACTATTTTTTTTGTGGGAAACAATCTTTTATAATTTTTCTCACAACTTAAAACTTTACAACATTTTGTATTTTTCTGCGAGAAATCAAAAACTATTATAAATTACAAAAATGAATAAAACCAAAAAAAAAAGAACATGACGATGTTTAGTAAAGAACATCATACTGATTATAAAAGAACATGTGCATATAAGACTTGAGAAACAAAAAACTATTCAAAATCACAAAAATGAATAACAACATAAAAAGAACATGGAAGAATCTTATTCACAAAATGGAGGTGAACTTAAATACTAACTTGCATTTTCAGTTTGTTTACTACTTAGTATTAGGCCTAACAATATCATCGCACGCATCGCGTGCACAAAAGGCTAGTGGCATATAATACATGATGCCTACGTAGTTTATAATATATATTTTTATTAATAAGTAAAAAGAAATCCTTTGGGTTGCCCTCGCACAGAGCCCCATCCAAAGTCCCATTACAAACCATACCCCCCCAAACCCTCCTCCATCCGTAAATCCCAAGCAAATGTTTGGGATATGAATTGAACCCTAAACTTTACTAGTGAAGATGGAAAAGCTCACTATTTGAGTCTTGAGCCAACTCCAATTCCTACATAGTTTATGAAGTATCATGTACACCATATGTGTAACTTTTTAATAATACTATTTGTCGTGTTAATCATAATATATGATACGTAATTTTATCATAAATTACCAACTTTATCCTTATTATAATAAAGTCTGTTTTTTCACCCTCGTAAAGGATATGATTCAATCAATAATTAGTCACGATCATTTTTCTGTTTGGCGATGAATCTCCACACCACTTTAATTTCTCCAGAAGGCGCTCATAAGTCATAACTATAAGTAAATGGGAATAAACACAATTTGTTAGAAGTAGTACGTCGACCAATCACATCACCTGAGCTAGATTATCAAGATTCTTTGAGTTTGGTCCAGTTATGGGTTTAACACCATACAATAATCCACCAAATAAACATTGTTTATTATAAAGAGATTATGGACGCAACAATATAATTGTATGAAATCACAATTCTTTGGAATTATTTATAGATTAGCAAAAAAATAATATAAAACCACCACCAGAAAAAGACATAAGCAGTCATTACATGATTAATCTCATGTCTAATGATAATGATTCAAATGAATCACATCAATACTAATTAACAAGTATCATCAAAATGATTGTTGCCACAACATATTGTCTACCATGCTTTATGTGATCAAACAATAGTTGATTATGTCTTTGAGACATTCACCTAACTTAGATTTTGATGCTCAATTATTCTTTTAACCCCTTTCTAAGACGAGCTAATATGTAGTACTATACATTGCATATACCTGCATAACTTTTCATTTGAGAAATTTAATTCGAATTTTTAAGGCATGGTTCTTTAGAAGTCAGGGAGAATGCATCTAGAGATTATGGGACGACAGCCCGTACGTCCAAAGAAGCTTCTTGTACTTTATTTCTCATTTCATGCATTAAAACTAGTATCAAGTTCCCCCAACATAATCAAACTTTGGGGAAAATGTTCAGTACAAATGCTTTCATCATCAATGTTAACTTCCCAACGTGCCACAAGGTGGGCAACCGTATTCCCAACCCTCGTAATATGAGAACAACGAAAAGCATTAAAAGAGAGACTAGCATCCAGGCCCAAACCTGGTCTTTTTGGGGCCCTAGGCAAAATAGTAGATTGGGGCCCCTTTAAAAAAATGCAATTTATAATAGAACAAATTAAAAGCATATGATAGTAGTTTTGGCAAAATTTCACAGCCACAAAGAAAAAAAAAACAATAACCCACCTTCCCGATTTAAAAATTAATTAAAGGGCACTAATCAATTGCATAAAAGAATACAAAATCAGAATAAGAAGAAGAAATTTACAAGCATCAAATCGTCGTCGGCATTATGAAAGTCTGCATCTTTCTTATACAACTTAATTTTCTTTGAATTCTCAGGGCCGCTTCCCCATTTACTGAAGAAATTTCCAGGAAAAAATATTACTTCAAACCCCTGAAAATTTTATGAGTAATGCATTATACAAATGCAATTTTACCCTATTTAAATTGTAGAGAAAAATTCTCGTTGCTATAATTAAGAGGAGGTTAACAACTATATTTTGGGAATTATGGAAATTTTCCATGATTTTAATGGTGGTTAGAGAAAATTATGAAAATTAAAAAAGGATTAAATTTTGGTCTTGGAAGGAGAGAGAAAATAACTGAAGAGTGAAAAAGATGAAGCGTTTCGTTTCTGCATTTGGAACTTGGGTTTGAGTGTTTGATAATTGACAACATTTTATCTCTCTCCCCTAGTTTCACGGCCCTTTCCAAATTCCAAAATTATTGCCAGCGAATTTTATTTTTTTTTACTACTGGGCCCATTGTAGGCGTGGGCCCTGGGCCATTGCCCCTCCAAACAAGGCTCAGGGCCGGGCGTGCTAGCATCAATAATCTCTTGATAGAATAAGAAGATGGGAGATCCACCCTTAGCCTTTCTTGAGATAGCATTCACAACATTCACTGCATCGCATTCTAACCACACTCGCGTTCCCCCCATCCTTTGCGCCAACTTCACCCCAAACATGGCTGCGGCAGCCTCCGCCATACCTACTGACCACCGAGACGACAGACTCTGCGCTGCAGCTGGCACAAAGCAGCCTGACTCGTCTCTTAAGTTTGTTCATTTGGGCAAGTTTCAGGGACCAAAATCCGATGGGCCCGGATGCTGGAAACTTTCAACAAAATATCCGGCCCAATAGATTATTGAGTTATGTACCTTCACATTAATGGGCCAAAGATATTATTAGGACTAATTTGGGTTCTGAATGTTCAAACTTCAAAGGGGCCCGATTAGCCACTTTAAGTAAAGTTCAACGCTTCACAAGTCGCAAATTTGTTCATTCCTCGTTTAATGGTCATCTGGTGAATTTTGAACACTTCATGGGTTTTCTTGGGAAAGATAAGCTTAATTTGAATTAATTATCAATATCATATACTCCCTCCGTCCCATAATATAGTTCACATTTCTTTTTGCACGGTCTCCAAGACGTACCTTTGACCTACAATATCTTCTATTTTGTATTTGTAAAAAAATATAAAAAGTTGATAATATAAATGTAGACATTGAGACGAATCTAACAAGACCCCACATGAGTATGCTTTTTTTGTATACATTAATGAGAATATTTGGTCAAAAATTTTAAAGTTTGACTCCCAAAATGAAAATGGGAACTATATTATGGGACGGAGGGAGTACTTACTAATCAGATTAAGCTGCAAGTATGATTTCCGTACCTTTTTCGCCTTTAAAATTTTACCCAAAAGTAAAATTTCGTAACGCAAGGTATACTAGATTAGAAATCATTAGAGATTTCCATTTCATACAATAATAATATAAGTTGTGTGCAAAATTTGAAGTGTTTTGCACTTTTCAGTTGATCTTGTAAAAGATTGTCTACTTTTTATTTAAAATTAGGCAACAACCTAACCCAATAGTAAGAATATTAGAATGGACACCTTTATGAATATAATGACTAGTTTAATTTATTTAATGACCAGTTTAATATATTCAATGACCAACTTAATCCATACAGTTTTCACATTCTTTAATCCATTTAGTAACTAGTTTAATCCATTCGGTAGGATTGCTTATTATTTTTAAAAATTGTCTGATGTAGTTCGAGATTCAAAGGGAAACAAAAGAAGGAGAAGAGAATGGATGACTAGGTTAGTGCGAGATGACTAGGGACAATGTTGGATTAGGCCCCGTTCTTTTGGACTGAGAGAATCTGAACTGAAATTAATTGACTGAACTGAACTGAACTGAAATTAACTCAACTGAACTTTTTTTTTTTGATAGTTTTTATTATTGCTCAAAATACCCAGTCAAACGGGTATAGTTCAGTCATACCACAAAAAGGGTCATACATCTCAGACATAATTAAGCTCCAACAAACATCTAGATTCCAACATTACTGTCATAAACTAATCTCCACAAACCACTAATGCTTCCAAACTACAAATTCCGAGTTGCGAAATAGCCTCTGATTAGCTATTAGATCAGCAACTGAGTGAGAACTTTGACTTCTGTGGGATATTGAGAGCTTGAGGCCTCTGTTGGGGGCAGATCTGATGAAATTCAGAATTAGATTCAGATTCGGAGGGCCCCCTGTAGGGTTGGAACACCATTGAACAGCCGTTTGAGAGGTTGATTCAATTTCAATTGAGTGATTTTTAAAGCGCTCACAATTGAGAGAAATTTGAATAGCTCTATGAATTGCTAAAACCTCTGCAGAGCTAGGTTCTATGGCAGGAATTGGTCCTGAGAAGAGACAAAGGAGCACCATTTCCATTTAGAAGAGCGCCCCAATTAAAGAGCTGAGATGCAGCGGCATTATGGAGACTTCTACCAGCCAATGAAGATTGGAGTAGCTGGAAAATCCTTCTTGAGTAATTTCAAGGAGAATTTGGGGAGAGATGGGGCCATCCATTGGAGACATCTTGGATTTCACGAAACTTCATCAGGGGAATATGGGAAATCTTCCTTCCACCCTTTGATCCACCAACATAGTCGAAGAATCACCATACTATGAACATTCTGAGGTGAGGTTGAGGAATTGTTAAAGATCCTTTCATTCTGTTCTTTCCACAGTGACCAAATAATCACTTGGAATGATGCAATCCATACCAGTCTGAAAAATTTGTTCTTGGTTGGAAAGCTCCATTGAGTGAAGGCCTGCTAAATAGTTGAAGGCCACACCCATGCGAGATTCCAGAGGTTACACCACCAATTCCAAACTGACTGAGCAAAGGAACAATGAAGGAAAAGATGGGAGACATCTTCCGGAGATGTAGAGCATAATGAGTATCCGATATCAGAAATAGGTATGATATTAAAAGATGCAAGCTTCTTTTTTGTATTGATTTTTTCTAATAACACCAACCACGAAAAGATCTCAATCCGAAAAGGAACCAGACCTTTCCATATCTTTTGAGAAACACCTGGAAGAAAGGATTCAGATTGCGATGAGAGCTTCAAATAGAGTGATTTAACCGAGAATTTTTCAGAGTTGTTTGGGGACCAAAGCCACTGGTCCTTCTTTTCTTTCACAGGGGAAGTTTACTGCAATGAGGTGAATAGATCATTCCATTCTAGATGATCCCTTGGTCTAAAAGGGCGCCTCCATGGAATTTTCCAAACCCATACATCATTACACCATTCTCCCATGGCAGCAATTGAGGCAAGAGGAAGAGTTGCAATACGGTAAAGCCTTGGGAATCTAATTTTAATGGCATCATCAAAGAGCCATAAATCATGCCAGAAAAGAGAGTCTTCCCCGTTTCCCAGTTTTTTTCTTGATACCATGCTTCAATAATTCTCTGGCCCCCTGGGGTTTCAGCAAGTGATTGCAAATATATTTCCATGGACCCCCTTTGTGAAGGGGGCCCAAATCTGCCATCATGAATGAAGTAGAATAATTATATTTGGCCTGAATGGTTTGCCTTCATAGGGATTCTGGTTCTTGAAAAAATCTCCAAGCCCATTTGAATAAGAGTCCGAGATTCCGAAGAAGCAAATTACTGACATTTAACCCACCCATTACTTTTGGAAGTTGAATCACATCCCATTTAATTAAGGCAAGAGCCCGTTTGTCCATTCCTCCATTCCAAAGAAATCGCCTTTGAATGCAAATGATTTTTTGAATCACACCTTGAGGCAAGGGGTAGAGAGACATGTAATAGATGGGTAAATTCGAAAGGGATGCTTTAATTAAGGTGAGTCTACCACCTAAGGAAAGCAATTTACTCTTCCATCCTGCCAGTTTTTTGTTCATTTTTTCGAGCAAGGGATCCCAAGAAGCCAATCTAGAAATATCACCTCCAATAGGAAGGCCAAGGTAAGATAGAGGAAAGTGGCCAACTTTGCAACAAAGATGTCGAGCTAATTCCTGAAGTCTACCATGATCCACATTCACACGAAGGAGCTCGCTTTTATGGAAATTGATCTGGAGCCCGAAGCTAATTGGACTGAGAGAAACTGAATTAGAGAGAGAAACTGAACTGAACTGAACTGAATTGAAATTAACTGAACTGAATTGAAAATAAATGAGAGAAACTGAATTGCAGAGAGAAACTGTACTGAAACTGAACTGAAATTAACTGAAAAATAAATCCAAAAGAACAGGGCCTTAGAGTGAGATAGAATGAGCTTATTAAGAAAATGTAATTTTGAGTTTGTCTAATATGTTAAAATTAGACCATACATTCTAATAATTTGCGTGAACTTTTTACGTTAGTGACTAAGTGGCAACATTATACATAGGATTTTGAACATTAGACGATAATTTTGAACATGAAAATCTTAATAACCCGAAACATCACCAGGGACTAAAAACTTGTTACATTATTAATGGTTGGAAAGGAATAAGTCAAATTTAGTTTTAAAAAGGGGTAAGATTATGGCTGGAAAATGAAGCAACTAGTAATATTAAACAAGGAATTAATCCTCTTTTCAGCCGTAAAACGTGGACTCTAGTTATTATTCAAACACCATAGTATATACTATGATGAAAGTAATGAAAAAAGTACAACAAAAAGAAATGTACTAACATAAAAACAAGAAAATTCGTCATAAGGATTAGATCGGAAGATCTAAATGATTTCACAATTTTATTTGTTATCTGATAAACATGTTACTGGGCCTGAATACACACAGGTACCAAGGAGATTATGATTATACCCAAGCTCAGATAAAATTTCATCCCAAAACCAATTGGTAATAAGACTAGTAGCCCATCAAGCTTATATGTTAGTCTCTCCATAACAAGGATTGCCTATGTTTTATCACATCTTACTTCTAATATAAGTACCTTATATATATAGACATGTCAAAAAAAAAAAAAAGAACAATAAAAAGAAACAGTACGAAGGAAACACCCATTTGAACCCCCTCAAGGTCTCGAACTCTCAACTGATCATCCCTTCAAGCTTACGCTTGCAAAATGATTTGGCCGGTGTGATCTGCTATGTCATTTCTCATACATGAACATAATTAAGTAATAAGTATTGCTTATTAATGAAAAAGATAACAAAGGTACGTAAATAAATACTCAACTCCACCAACCCCATATCTAAGAAAATGATGTTTTAACAACTAGCAGGGCCGTTTTTTAGATTCTTGTGGCCCTGTTCTGATAACAAAATGAGGCCCCTATTATAAGTAGAAGCGTGATTTGAGAAACTTTGGGAAAGAGGTATCATTAATAGAAGAGAGAAAGAAAAAGGAGTATTCCTTGTAATTGAGATATTTTTCCAGGGCTTAACCTCGATATTAGGCCCCTAGAAAATGTGGCCCTGTGCTGCAGACCTTTATGCACATGCTAAAATCCGGCCCTGACAACTAGTCTAATTTTACAAGTAAATGAACCAAACCAATAAAAAGTTATTACTTATAAGTCATAAACTCAACGTGAACACTAGCTCAATCATCCAATTATAAAAAAAATTCCCCCAAAAATTTCACATCAAAACTCTAAATCACCTCTGGTGCATGAATCACGTCCCAAGTGCATGAGGGTTGCTTAGTACGTCTCCTAACCCATAGTAAGAACACTTCAAAGTTCAAACGCTATATAAAACCGCTTCATGAATAAATAAACCTAGCTAATAAAATTCCTTTAAAATCTTTTCACTTTATTTGGACAACGGATTTTTGCACTTTTCCATAGAACAAATTCATCTTTTGCCAACCGAACTCATAGTCATATCTATATTATATAGTAATAGGTGTTCCTATCAAAGGAACGGTGCCACTTGGCACTATTCACTATATATGTGTCACGTAGCTTCGCCACGTCATTTTATGTGTCATGTAGATCGTTACGTCATCTTACAAAATAAATACGGTTTTTTCACCAAATACCCCTGACAAATAAATTTATTCACCAAATACCCCCACTTTTTTTCGAATTCACCAGATACCCCTGACCTTTAAAAAAATTCACCAGATGCCCAAATGACTAACGGCGGTTAACTCCGTTAGTCATTAACCCTAAAAAATCCTAATTAACCTTAATTAAACCCTAAAAACCCTAATTAACCTTAACTAAACCCTAAAAACCCTAACCCTAAAAACCCTAACTCTAAAAACCCTAAAAACCCACCAGCCCCCACCCACCCCCAGCCCACCACCCCTACCCACAACAACCCCGGTCCCACCACCCCCCCTCACCGTCCCCCTTCGAATCCCGCGGCTCCCCTCCCCCTTCCCCTCCGATGAGAGACATTTATGTCACTCATAGGGTAATAATTCGTGCTTAATTAGAGTCGTTTTAGTTTAATTTTCGTAATTATTCTTCTAATTTTATTTCCTTTTTAGTTATTATTGTTTTCTTTATTTATTTTCATTTTATTTTTATATATGTATAGTTTCTCCCCTTTGTGTTTGGTTTTCTATGTAGGTAAGCTTATTGGAGCTAAAGTTAGAGGGGTGGCATGATTTAGTGCTATAATATAGAGCTTATCCTACACCACACTTCCCACCTATCCATACCACACACCAAGCATAGAGTGGAGCAATTTTGCCAAAATAAGAGCTTTTGGAAGGATTTGTCCACAAGGGTCATATTAAAATGGTCATAACTTTCATTACAAATATTATTTTTCAGTGATTTAAGTTGGAGATGAAAGTTTAGCTCGATAGCTTTCCAACGAGTGGTCACAATCCTGATTCCGATGAAAAATGAAAGAGATCTGGCTCTTTGAAATCAGGCGCGTCTGCTAGCCCGCCCGAGCTATGCCCAGCCCGCCCGATCAAGTGTCATGCCCGCCCGGGCTGCTGAAGAGTGGAGCTTCTGCCTCGACGAAGAAGGATAGCATGCCCCGCCCGGTGGATCAGCATGGGCCCGACCACCCTGCACCGCCCGGGCCTTGACCCAGCCCGCCCGGGCCATGTGGAGCCCGTCCGGGCTGCTGTTATTCGCACGTTTTTCTTCGGCCCATTTTGTTTACGACGATGTAATTGAGGGGAGTATAAATACCCCCCCTTAGCCCATTTTGAGGAGCCAAGTTTTATTTTATTCCCTACTTTTAGTTTTAGAAGATTTTTAGGGTTTTAGGGAGGATTAGCCTTCATAACTTAGTTTAGGAGAAAAGTGAGAAAACTCAAAGAAAGATTGAAGATTTGGAGATTCAAGGGTGACAACTTGTATTTGAAGATTCAACAATTTATCAATGAGCATTTCTTACTCTCTCTCTCTCTTCTTTTATTGCTTTATTTTAATTGTTTTCATTGTTTAATCTTCATGTTTAATAGTTAATCTAGATTAAAGTTTTCATCTTTTCCTAGTTTCTTCTTGTTTGTTCACTAGATTTTGTTTTGTTTTGCTTTAAAGTCTTGATTTTTGGTTTTTGCTATTTTTAGATTGGTGATTTATTGCTAGTTTTTCCATGTTTAGGATGTTTGGTAGTATAATGGATAGTGAGTAGTTCATTAACTAGGATTGGGAGTAGCCCAATCATTGTTTGCATCCTATTTTCATGTGTAGAGTTTATTGGGTTGATTATATTTGGGATTTGTGCAATTTCAACCTTTGATGTCGATTGGTGACTTAGTTGATGTGAGCTCCATCATCTTTGATCCTTTGTTGCCAATTAATAGTTTACTTTTATGTGGTTGACCTTCATGATTGATTGATTAGTTGGTACGCATCACTTGTTGGTTGGTATTAACTTGGGTTTGATTTCAATTCCTAACTTGGCCTAGTTAGGTGATAACGCCTCGAAATATAGGTTTTGTTGCCATAATTAGGACTCTAAACTCCCTAACAACGATTTTAGAGGTGTTTAGGTTTGTTTATTTCCCTTTGCATATCCCCAATACATGTCAACCCCCTTACCTCTACTTGGTTGTTGGATGTGAATTATGATTGTGGTGTTTTCCCATTCCTAGTGCCTTTCCTAATTTGATTTCAATAGTTTATACCCCTAGTTTAACCAAAACTTGAAGATTTCTTCGGCCTAGCTTTTTGTTAAATTAACAAATTTCGATGTTCCTTAGTCCTTGTAGAAGAATGACCCTTGCTTGCCACTCTACTTAGTTTAGTGGTCTAGTTAGGTTTTGTTTGACTTTAGGAGACTAGTAACGACCTAGTTTTCCCCCTTTGTCACCCTCCCCCGCCGGAAAATCGCTCCCCCTCCCCTTCCCCGGCCGAAAAATCGCTCCCTCCTCCCCCTTCCGAATCCCGGAGCCCACAACCCCCACCCCTTCGAATCCGGAGCCCACCACCGACGCTAACCGGACGAGATCGACCCTCCCCTCCCCCCGAATCGAGCCCACCACCGACGCTAACCGACGAGATCGACCACCCCCCCCCCCCGCGCCGGCGAGATCGAGGGAGGGGGAATGGTGTTGAACCGATGAGTGTGATGGAGGGAGAGAGGCGTCGGCGAGATCGAGGGAGGGTAGGGGGCATGTGTGGGCTGCTGCGGGGGAGGGGGAGGGGGTGGGGGCTGGGGTTGGGTGGTGGGCTGGTAGGTCTAGGGTTTGGGGGGGCTGGGGTTGGGTTATGGAGAGAGATAGTTAGAGTGTTTAGGGTTTACTTAGGGTTTAGTTAGGTTTAATTAGATTTAATTAGGGTTTTTAAGGTTAATTAGTTAACGGTGCACTAACGTCCGTTAGGCAAAAGAGCATTTTAGGTAATTTTTTTAAAAGTCAGGGGTATCTGGTGAATTTTTTCATAGGTCAGGGGTATCTGGTGAATTTTGAAAAAAGTGGGGGTATTTGGTGAATAAATTTATTTGTCAGGGGTATTTGGTGAAAAAAAAGAAATAAATATTATTGTTTGCCTCTAGATTTGAACATGCGACCTCTTGCAAAGAGAAGTTTGTCCTTACCATCTCAACCAACTTTTTCTAGTGCTTCATAAATCCACATAATGTTATATATTCATTGCAAACATAAAGTAAATTAAATGTTAGATTTTCTTAAAATTATTTTTTACAAGAGTGGAAAAAATACATATCAACTGTGAAGAAGAAAAAAGGTAACACCCGGGGCAACGCCCGGGCCAACACACTAGTTATTATAACAAAAAGTAGGCAATATGAAACTAGAAGAATTAAGAATTTTCTTTTATTAGTCAATTTTTTTTAATCAAATTAATTTTGACTCAAATCGAATCTGATTTTTTTTTTCACTTCAGTCGTGGTACACAATCAAGGATTTTTTTAATATAGCATATATACTCTATTTAATGACATGTTATGACAATATTATTGTACAAAATTTCAGGCTAATGGGAAATTTTTAGTACTTGTACTTCCTTAAAATAAAGAAGTGAAAATTTTAGTAAACTATTAATAGTTTTGGATTTTTCAATCATTATAAGTAGATAAATAATGTCCAATTTCTATTTTCCTAATTTAAAATTTTAAAAATTTATACACTTCCATTAGTCTGCAATTTAGGCATAAAGCACTCGGCTACGTTATGTATATAAGTATTTGGAGTTGAAATGAGTCTATTCAGTAGACCGACTTCGGAGGAAAAGTAATTGGAAAAATGTCACTTTTTCAACCGCCAATAACCTCCATTAACGGCTATTTCACCGGAATGTGATTTTCACCAAAAAAAAAATGTATTCAAAGTCGTAATTTTGTTATTTTCTTTTCTGTCCTAATCCCTTTCACATAGATTATATTAGTACGTACGTAAATTTGGGGTCAAATGTTTCTATAATTCTATTGGTTAAGACATCATACTAGGAGGTCCACATACGTAATAAGAGCTCCGCTCTCCCCTTTCGTATAGTTTCGTTTGATAGAGTTCGAGATTAGCATTCATCACCTTCTTATATAATTTGTGTATTAACAAATAGCAACTATCTAAAAGTTATCAGAAGAATGATTTGAATTTTTATTTTTTGGTTAAGATGCTTATGGTAATACATCAACAGTGTAATTAAGTTGATGTACCTGATGCCTGAAACAATTTGGGCAATTTCAAATCTAAATTCCTCGGTATCTAAAATAGTCCAACTATTGGTGAATACCTGCGATGTTATAAAGTTACCATTGTGATGTTATAAATGCTAGCTAGCTTTGTCGGTAAATATTTTTAGGGTAGTATCCAAGGCCTTGAATAGAATCATGTTTAATCTATTACCTTCATCAGTTAATACATGCGATGTTATAAAGTTACCCTTGCTTTGTTTGCTTTAGTAAGGGTATGTAAGGTAAATTTGACTTTATTAACTGAATACTTAGTTAACTATTACCACATTTTTGGTGTGACACCTTAACAGTACAACTAACAAATTCTATAACGCGTGCACATGTCAGTATGTACTAAACGAAAACAACTTTGATCTTGGAAATAAAATCGCAAAATTTATTACAATTGGTCACTAGAAAATGCAATAAGAGAACTCGCCAAATCAAAGCCAAAAAATCAGCTGCAAAACCCTTAATTTTCTCGAAGATCAAAAAAACATGAAAACCTTTTTTTTAAAGAAGTCAATACTGAAAAATCTTTCAAAATTGAAATTTCGTTAATACTCGACCTTTAAACGTACCCATTCAATTTCGAAATACTACACAATGCACATTGAAGAACGATTATTGATGCTATATGTAAATTATTCAATGCATTTAGAATAAAATTACTAGAGATTAAAGAATGAATCATGATTTTTTTTTGCATAAATGAGCGACTAAGCGCAGTGATGTAAATGGGATTCGATCCCAAGTCTAGGGTACCACCCCACAAGACTTTACCAACCAAGTTAGATGACATCCACCCGAACCATGGATATTAAAGAGCTACGCTAATTCATGATGCTTTTGGTCCTTTTGGATATCAAAAGACTTTAAAGTCTCGAAGTTAAAATGCTAAGTTTCAAAATAAAAGGCAAAATGGACAATGAGTAACATGAAAAAATTTGTAGCACATAAAAACTTTGTAAGTTACGACTTTAACAAAGAATTAGTAATCATTGTGGATGCCATCTACCATAGTTGGTAAAGTCTTGTGGCCCACCCAAGACCCGGGATCGAATCCCATATTGATCACTGCGCTTAGTCGCTCATTTACAACAACAAAAAAAATTTAGTAATCACTTCAAAAGTGTGGTTTGAAGGGTTTAACAATAGATTTCCCACACCAAGGATGTCTTGGCCTAGTGGTTAAGATTGAGGTGCTGTGAACGATAGGTCACAGGTTCGAATCCCCCTTCATGCTTTGTATCTTTATGCCCGTGGGCCGATGGATCAAAAAAACAATAGATTTCCCACGAGGGCAAAAATCAATGGGCGACAAAATCTTCCGAATTAAGGCGCGCAAGATGAAATAAGAAGGATTGCAAAAATTACGCAAAATTCAAGGAAACATATAATCTAATTAACCACTTAAGTCAAAGCATAAAATTTTACTTTCCATCTTTGCTGCTAGAGCCTAAAAGTATTGCAAAAGTCTTTATTTTCATGAATGTATTTTACTACATATCATGTTATTCACGCTTAGGGGAGCTATCAAGGTTTTGTTTCTTTTCAATTTTTTTGAATATCAAGGTTATTTTTTCATAACTTTATTTAGCAAAGCATGATATTACGGTCACGTGCTAAAAAAATTATTCTTTAAATTAAAGTAATTTGAGTTAAATGTTTGACTATGACTTCTACTGATTCCCCTCAATTAATGGCTAAATCCCCTCCAACAAAAATAAAATTAATGGCTAAATTGAGACATGACATAAATCACTAATCTTCTCTCTCCTCTATAAATAACAGTTAGTTGATAGCAGTTATTTTCACTAAATCTAGTAACAGATTTTGCATTACTAGTTTACAAAGTACTACTACTAGTCTACTATACTATAAGCTCATAATGGCCATTATTCTCCCTAATTGCCTCTTTTTATCAGTCTTCTCTATTATGTTTGCTCTTCTTCTTGAAAAATGTAATTGTTTTAACCCTAAACTTCTAAATGTTTCCAACTTTAATTATCAAGGCTCCAACCCCAATTGGTCTCCTGCTGGTGCTACATGGTATGGAAGCCCTAACGGTGCCGGAAGCAATGGTAAGAAACTAAGAACTAAGAAAATTAAGATCATTCATAAAAAAATGTATTGTGTCATAATATCGTGCATGTGTTTCTAACTTTAATATGCTTATATTATCTCAATTTCTATATATATTGGTTAACCAAAACAAGTTGCTTAAATTAAACTTCTTCTAATCCAACCAGGGGCGAAGCATATAAGGGGCTTAAGAGGGCCACGACCGCTGTTAGCCCAACCGTACATATAATATATAAGAGACCCCTATAAAAGAAAATTTGAAATTCTAGTAAAGTGGCCCCTCACAATGTAATAATAAAAAGGGAAGTATCTTGGCCTCTTATCTCCCAACTGAACTTTTGCCCTCGGATCCAACATAAGTGTGAGTCGCATTGGTTTAGAGTCTATGAAGCAAAGAAACCTATGACCCACAAGGAAAGGATTCCCTATTTCTGGAATGCTTTTGTTCAACTATTCCAATTTCCACATATCTCAATTCTCAGTACGTAGCTTCCATGCTAGTGAAGCCCAAAAAGGATTGAGACTGAGGTGGTCCAGTAAAAAACGGAGACGTTGAAACCTTAATCATCTCGTAATTCAGAGCCATGCATATAACATTAGGAATTTGCTTATTAGTAGTAAGTAGGCAAGTAGCAAAAGAATGTGACATAACATGATAGTGATCCACCTTCGTCATATAGATAAAAGAATGTGATTTAATTTTGACAATTAATTGCTTGTTTCTATAAAAATTAATTGGAGAATAACATAACCTACCATGCATAGAGCATAAACTAATAGCTATACAATGTGTACATATATATGTAGGTGGAGCATGTGGGTATACAAATACGGTGGAAAGGCCGCCATATTCTGCCATGGTATCAGCTGGTGGATCCTCAATTTATCAGTTTGGTGAAGGATGTGGAGTTTGCTATCAGGTTTGACTTCTTTTAGATATACTTCCTCTTTTTTTATGTTGCATTATTTAGAATTTTACGCTTACTAATGCACAAAATACAGCCATTTATATATCTCTAATAATATTTAAGTAAATTTCTACACTATAAATAATTTCTTCAATGTAGTTGGCTGTGTTCATTTCTGCAAATGGTACCAAGGACCCTTGAGTCTAACGGCATGGCTTTTATCTCCCACATGGGAGATCAAGGTTCAAATCTTGGTGGAAGCAAATTTCAATATTGTGGGGAGAAGGGGGGATTGGGCCTTGTTGGACCTCTGTGTGAGTGAATCTGTGCGAGGGCTTCATAGAGGAAAGGGGTTTCCAGAAGGGGTCCAAAAAAATATTCTACAAATGGTTGTAAAGTCAATATATACATTTCAAAATTAATGTTATAATTTTTTTAATGACTACTTGTTTATTGGTGTACTTAGGTAAAATGTACCGATAATGAAGCATGTTCAAACAAACCAGTGATTGTGACAATAACAGATCAGTGTCCCGGTTGCCCCTCGGATAAACCTCATTTTGATTTAAGTGGAACGGCTTTTGGAGCCATGGCTAAGCCTGGCCTTGCTGAAAAACTACGAGATGCTGGTGTTCTTGACATTCAATACAAAAGGTAAGAAAAAAAATTATTCTTCGTTCTGTTTCACTTATTTCAGAATGGAGGAAGTATTATACTCCCTCCGTCCCATAATATAAGTCCTGATTCTGTTTTTACACGGGAATTAAGGTAAAGTGGAATCTTGTTTTATTTGAATAAAATAATTCATTTTTATTGGGAAACACCTACATTGTTTTTTTTCTTTTTAACAAAAAATAAAAGGTGAACATTAATGTTGCATGGTTTAATGTGTACAAGAGTACAATGGGGTATAAGATTTCATTTTATCATTAATAATGGTGCATTGGAAGCTGAAATTATAAGGACTTTTTTGGAATTAAATTATTTTCATGAGAGCATTTTGGGCATAATTATTGATTGAAAATAGAAACAAGACTTATATTTTGGGACACTTTAAAAGGAAAGGGGACTTATATTATGGGACGGAGGGAGTATTAATTACGTTTCTTTTAAGTCTACATAATAATTCGACTTTCACGCTTGCCAACACATAACTTTTAACAAGACTCTACACAACGCTGAACAAAATAAGTAATCAATTTGCATTCGGGATCGTAATCGATGCAGGGTAAAGTGCAACTATCCCGGAGTAACTGTAGAGGTACGAGTGGATCCGGGATCGAACCCATACTACTTTGCATCTACAATTGAGTATACAGATGGTTTGGGAATAGAAAGTGTGAAGTTAAAGCAAAGATCTGGTGGATGGGTCAATTTACAACAATCATGGGGTGCAGTTTGGGAGCTCAATGCAGGGGATGTTCTTCAACCTCCTTTTTCTCTAGAGTTAACTGAAGCTCAATCTGGGGACACTATTACTTTGAACAATGTCATTCCTAGGGGATGGAATCCTGGTCAAACTTATCGTTCTCATGTTAATTTTAATAACTAATGTTATGTGTTTGTAATTTTTATACAAAGGTAACAAATGTTATAGAATAGGTGACTCTTCTAATTAGGGTTACACTTAATTTTGTCATCCTTTGTAATGGAGAAAAGTTTCGAGGCAGCTTATTGAGTTTGACGATGCTGCCCCAACTATAGTATTGTGACTCATAGTAGTATATATGTAATGTATGCTATGCTAGTGGGATGTTAGGTTGTGGAATATGAATTATTCCCACCCTTCCCTTTTATATGAAAGTATATGTGTACTCTATCCTTCTTAAAATCCATTTTAAGAACTGTCAATAGTTTTGCTGGTATATTTCTCTTATGTTTACATACTACTACTATCTTATACTCTCTCCGTCTCTTAATAGATTTCTGATTTTTAATTTGGCACTATTTATAGGTAAAGAAAATTCTAATGTGTAAGAAATTTTAATTTGGGGTTGTCAGTTTTCGACGAGATCAAAGAGGGTCAAGTTGGAGATGAGCACCTAGATAAGATTAAGGAAAAGATGTGGCAAGGTAAGGAAGTCGATTTTAAGATCCATGATGATGGTAGTTTGAGGTTCAAGGGAAGGTGGTGTGTACCACAAAAATGTGATGAGCTTAAGAGGCGACTTATGGATGAGGGGGCATAATACTCCGTATTCTGTGCACCCTGGGGTGACAAGTTGTATAAGGACCTTAAAGAGATCTATTGGTAGCCAAACATGAAGCGTGAGGTTTAAGTGTTGTTGAAGTTATAATAGAGATGACTCAGATGAGAGGGGAAAGAAGAACATATTTCATTCCAAATTGTAAAGTACATTGAAAGCCTTTAATAAGCTAAAGCATCCAACAACACTAACCTAATAACAAGGAACATGACTAGGTAGTAAAGGATATGACCCACTACTATTCTCCATGGTAATAAACTAAATTAACACATGCTTTTTTAATCTTAAACCACTTGTAACTTAATGTTAGAAATTAGGAACTAATTAACTACAATAATTTTTGAAGCATGTTCCAACGCATGTGGGGTTTTGTTTGATTCGTCTTATTGTGTGCATTAGGATTTCAAAGTTTTATAATCCTAAGTCAAAGATATTAACGATACAAAACGTGAATTGATAAACGGTGCACTGGAGTAATGGGAAATCTATTAGGGAACAGAAGGAGTAAGTTATAATATAGTCACACGCTCACACTCCACTCATACAGTCAGACTACTTTACTCTCAAATATGCTCGTTTTTTATTAGGAGTGCGAGTTTCCTTTATGTGTTCAAAATAAAGTTATTCGAAATAACGGATGACCCTACAACTTACTCTAGTGTTGAGATGATTGACTTAGTATTTAGGAATTAGGATCAATATAAATTGAACTGATAACTTTGTTCTAAAAAGAAAAAAGCTGAAAACTTAAAGGACAGGTAACGCTTTGTTAAAAGGGCTAGCAAGAAATATGGGCCGTTTTGATATAAAACAAAGCAGATAGTTAATCTGTGTCTAAATTATGTCCAATGGGCTACCAACGGTCTTATCATCTGGGCTTTAAGCACGCTTATTTTTTCTCACACTACTGCAGCTTTAGTGGATCAAATTGTTATACTTCCTCCGTTTTTTTTACATGTTACACTTTGACATTTTACACTATTCACAAATTTCACTTTGACCGTCGTTTGTGATTTATATGTGAATAAAAATATAATCATGTAGGATCTTGTTAAATTCGTCTTAATATGTACTCCCTCCATTTCTTCTTAATCTACACACTTTCCTTTTTGGTCCTTTTTTTTAATCTACACACTGTTGCTTTTTTTTATTTTTGGTAACATGTCACATCTACTTTCTCCTCTTTTTCCACCATGTCATCCACTTTTTAATATTTTAACCCACTTTTTAATTTCTCTCTCTCACTTTTCAATTTCTCTCTCCACCTTTTTAGTTTCTCTCTCATACTTTTGCACTTTCTCCTTGGTTCTCCCCCAAAGTGAAGTGAGTAAATTAAAATGAAACGGAGGGAGTATTTGATAATATGTACTTTTTATAATTTTTACAAATACAAAATTAGAGATATATGTCCTCAATGTTTTGCATTGGCATGCGTGAAAAGTGAAAGTGTAAAATGTAAAAAAAAAGGATGAAGTATATGATCATTTTCAATAAAGATGAACACACCTTTTTCACAAATTATTATGCCAATAATGATATCCGATATTAAAGTTTTATTATCATCAAGTTATTATTAAAAAATTACAAACTATGTTAAAATCAATATAAATATTACATGATTCATTAATAATATGTTAGTGAAAACTCTACCAAGTGAGCTCGGGTTAGGCCGGTTGAAGCGC
The DNA here is from genome assembly GCA_947646795.1 of Beta lomatogona. NCBI lineage: Eukaryota > Viridiplantae > Streptophyta > Magnoliopsida > Caryophyllales > Amaranthaceae > Beta > Beta lomatogona. The sequence continues at coordinate 1,419,728 of CANSNZ010000139.1, read as the reverse complement.
CATATTGAAACCATTTTCGATTTTGACCATAAATAATTGGATATAACTGGATACGAGTATATCATGCTTAAACGAATTTGAAACGAAATGAACATGCCATACATGATCAAAGATGCCTAATTAAAGCCAACATCTCTACACCACTAATTTGCCATACTAACATACCCGTTTTGAACAAACATTGACGTTAAACACCTAGTAGTTTCTTTTATACCAGTTTGATGACAAAAACTTTTCACATGGAACCTAACTTTTCTTATAACTTTTGAAGCTTCATTTTTCCCTATGAAAACACTAATAGGAGTACAGAGTATTAGCTAACATGAAAAATCTAAAGGCATTGTTACTAATGCAAGTATTACCTAAGAAAAGCACAAAGTAACTACCTCCTAAACATTTATGCATCTGTCTTTTTGTCAAACTCACAACAATATATGTTGTTGTATAAGTGGTCCATTATCTTAACATATGATTGGATTAGAAATTATAGTTTAAGGTTACAACAACCGCTTGCCTATTGTATTAACTTTTTTTTCAAATGTTTATTGAAAATGTTAAGCCTAACCTGGGCATAATTAATTAATAATATATACTTTGAAATTATAATAAAGTAATTGACATGAAAACATTGTGCATACATGCATGGATAGAGTACTCGTTCTATAGTGAAGTCTTAGAATGAAAGGAAAGAATAAAATTGTGGGTATGGAATAATTGATTGTTTGGGCCTATTATTCTTTACTACCCACTGTAGATTACTAAAGTTTGGGTTCTTTGCTTAGACTTGAGTTCACTACCTAAGTTCTGACTACTTAAAGTGCTTCACAGTTCACACCGAGTTATGTATCAATAATTTGATGTGATTTATGTGATACTTGTGATATTGAAGATGTAAACAAAAAATAGCTATGCAATAATACCAAGAAATAAACTAAAATCTGGGATACGTACCCAATTTACTGCAAGTTATGAAGTTATTATAAGTTTTGTATAAGTCGTATCTAGCAAGATCTCACACGACTGTGCCTTATGTATAAGTTACAAATGATGATCAAAGTGAAATGTGTGAAAAGTGCCACAGTACAAAATGTTTAGTTTAGAAATGGATGGAGTATTATATATTTGTTCAACATTTTATGCTAATAGATAGTCAGAGACACAAATGATCAAAGTTATGTAAGCAAAAATGTTGCAACTGAAAAACAAATGAAGTAGTTTAATATAAAAGTTTCTCTCAAAATATGCATACAATATATATTTAAATGAATTATTTCTAATTTAGATGCATACGTATATAAGAATGATATGGTAAATGAGAAAATATTTAAAAATTTTACTTTATTAAAAATAGGGGGTGCATATTTTTTTAAATGTAGGAAATTAGCCAAGGGATCGGAACAATCGAAAGACAAGGAGGTGCATTAAATTTACTGATTAGTTTTCTTGGCTTAAAATAGAAGCGATATGAATAGGAAGTAGTAGTTGGAAGTTAGAACCACTCTTCTTGTTATCCTTATTAGCTTCTCTCTCTTCTTAATTAATCAAAACACAATCTTACATTACATAATAGTGGTTGGAAAAACGAAAATCACTCCTTAAACAGTCAAATAGCTAGCAATTTTACCTAAAAAAGGAGAACTAGTATTAGTAAAGCATGGGAAAAAATTAGTAGTACTTAATTAAATAATTAAAGAGAGAAAAAAAAAATAAGGAAACAAATTAAAGAGAGAAAAATTTAGTATAAAGTTTTGATCTTAAGAACAAGTCATTCTCCTAAGCTAAGAACTCACACATCCTCCTTACATGTGTCACATACTCTCAACTTCACTCCTTTCCCTTTTCTCTCTCATCCACAATTAACAAACCAACACTTGAACTAAAAACTAGGACTCTTACCTCTCTTCTCACCATACAAACAAACTTCTTCTACTACAAAAAAAAGAAAATCAAATTTGTCATCTCCTTCCTCTTTGTCCATTACTACCTCTCTCTTCTATTTCACATCGTCACCCTTTACATCTTACATTGCATGTACATATTTTTTTTTTGATATCCGTCTATATCATTCTTCTTGGAATTGATAATATTTTTCCTTCAAAAAAAAGAATTGATAATATTTTATAAATTTTTTCTAGGATTTATAAATTTGTTTGTTTGTAATTGTTTTTGTTATTATCAAAGGAATTCATTATAATGGCTTTGATTGTAGATCCACAATCAAACTTCAAACACTTTTGTAAAATTTGCAAAAAAGGGTTCATGTGTGGAAGAGCATTAGGAGGGCATATGAGGGCTCATGGAATAGGAGATGAGAGTGGGGCCCTTGATGATGATGACCCGGCTAGCGATTGGGAGGACAAAGGTGGTGGTGGTGGAGGCAACACACCACCGACCAATAAGCGAATGTATGCCCTAAGGACAAACCCTAATAGGTTAAGGAGTTGTAGGGTTTGTGAAAATTGTGGGAAAGAGTTTTTGTCATGGAAATCTTTCTTAGAACATGGTAAATGTAGTAGCTCCGATGATGCCGAATCCCTTGTATCATCCCATGGTGGATCAGATGGCGAGGATGATGGTGGTGGGAGGAGGGCATCCGCCTCCGGATGGTCTAAAAGAAAGAGATCATTTAGGACAAAAGTTGGGAGTTTGACACCTAATAATTGTCCATCTAGTGAAGAGGAAGACCTTGCAAATTGCTTAATGATGTTGTCAAATGCCACCGTAGACTACCCTTTGGCCGCGGACCAATCAGAAGAGTCGTGTGCCTCTGCAAGTAAGGAGGAGGCCGATATAAGGAGACATTCATCCATTAGCTTCCTTAATGCTACATACATGTCAAGGGGAACAACGTCTAATTATGATCTTAAGGCTAAAGGTGTTGTGACTAGTAATAGTTCTAACCCTAATTCCAAAGGTTTATTTGAGTGTAAGGCATGCAAGAGAACATTCAACTCCCACCAAGCATTAGGTGGGCATAGAGCAAGTCACAAGAAAGTTAAAGGGTGTTACGCGGCAAAGATGGATCATTTATATCAAGATCATAGTTATAGCAATTATAATGGAGAGGAAGATAATGTTGTATTAGGAAGTGATCAAGAGTTAACTACGAAACCCTCGAAATCATGTACAACATACCAATTGGAAAATGGGGGTGGTTCAAGTTCCCCTAGCTTGCCACTAGTAATCTCCAAGAGGCCAAAATCCAAAGTCCATGAATGTTCAATTTGTCATAGGGTATTTTCTTCAGGACAAGCATTAGGGGGTCATAAGAGATGCCATTGGATTACCTCTAATAATGTTCCGGATGCTTCAACTTTAGCAACATTTCAAGAGCTTCATGACCAAATAGATCAACACAGGGCACCCATGTTCGCTCCTCAACACTCAATCTCCGAGCAAAAGGCATTGGATCTTAATTTCCCCGCGCCAAATAATGATCCTTTGAGCTTCCATGTCGTCTCAACTGATATCCTTTTAAAATCTTGGGGTAATGGTGGTATTAATGTTGATATAAAGCGCGAGAACAACCGCCAAGAGGGAAACTATGAACAAATTGAGGGTGATCATGATGATGAGGGAGAGAAGAAGAAAACAAATTACAATAATAATAGTGTTTATGAATTGAATACGCCGAATAATAACGTAGATGATGAGGCTGATAGTAAGGTGAAGTTAGCAAAGTTATGTGAGCTTAAAGATAGCACTAATGGTACCTCTTCTCCTTGGTTGCAGGTGGGGATTGGACCAAGTAATGCCGTTAAAGCCAATCCATAAACTATAGATTTTAAGTTCAAAAATGCCATGAAAAACAAAAACAAAAAAAAAATTTGAGAGAAAATATTTAGGTATATCTTGAAATTGATACTGTAATTATATACTTCATCAACATGATCAACATCGTGAAGGGAAAAAGAAAAGATTTTGGTTATATACTCATTCAGTTAGTATATATGTATATCTTGATGTGTTGCCAAAGAAAAAGCTTATCTTGAGAGATGTCTGTGTTATGAGCTTACATCATTGACTAGCTTCAAGATCAGTTCTAATTAGATATTCTTGTGAAAATGACAAATAATTTAAAGCATGCATGATGCAGTTTTGATCTTCTAATGTCAAAAGAGTTTTGGTCATCTTCTCATTTGCTTTGGTTTCTAATATAAGCATAGTATATACTTCAACTGCCCTGAGGCAATACTTAATATAATGATGCATTATTCAAAAAGCCAACTCTTTGTGACGAGTCGTAACCAGTTACTTACCAAACAGACTTCATCTCTGCTTATTTTGAAAATGAGTACTCCCTTTGTACTTTTTCAATTTGCTTACTTGGAATCTTGACACTATTCATAGTTGGAGATAATCTTTTAGATTCTTCTCAAATGTATATAAGATAAGATATAATCATGTGGAGTCTTGTTTGATTCGTCTCAATGAGTAATTTATTAATATTCAATAATAGCTATAAATCTTATCTATTATATAAGGGAAGGGGGAGGGAGTGGTGTCCACCTAAAAAGACTATAATGCCCCATCATTACTTTGTTTCAGAATAAATCACATTAATTTCAATTAATACTAAATATGTCAATTAATGCTAATGTCAAGCGAGTTGCAAAAAAAAAAAAGTTATGGGAAGCCAATAAAACTCAAAAACCCTAGCCGTTCTCCCCTCCTCTCCTCTCTTTCTCTCCTCTTTTCACAGATTACCCTCTAGAGGGGCTGCCATGGATGTTTTCGTCCATGGTAAGCCCCTCTTTCTCTCCTTTTTGCAGTTTCTAGTTTATTTTCTTGTTTTTTTTTTCATTTTTTTTGCAGTTTTTAATAAGTCCCATCTGTGTGATGGCTTTAGTCTCCTTTATGATTTTTGTAGTCACCCCCTTCACGGCGGGTCTATTAGTTTGGTTTCTTTGTGTGTTAGCGGGGTTTGGACCCTGGCTCCAGTTGAAGGTTGAATTGTTGGTAGGATTTTGTGCGGGATTGCAACGGCGGTCAGTACTTCGCATACAATCGATTGAATCAACTTTAATTCTACAACAAAACTACATCAGATCGTTAGACCCCCTCGTACAAGGCTGCATCAGACAGCGATGTGAAAGAGGGTATTTAGAAGGGTTATTTCTGCTCAACGATCGTGGTTTTGCCATATTAGAATTAAGTTTATTTCAATTTGATGTGTATTTTTTAGTTTCTGACTTCTATTGTAGATGTTGTATGACTTTATATCAATGAATGAATTTTCATTTCAAAAAAAAAAAGTGAGTTGCAAAAAAGAAATTTGCCATATGAAAAAAGGAAATTTAGCACCATTTTGTATACTTAAATTATAATCATAATTAAAAGAACATACATCTGGAATTTTCTGTCATTAATCAAGGACATTCATCTCTACATGTATCACACATCAAACAATGATCAAATACTTTCAACTCAAGTTACAATGTTAAGAACAAGAAAAGATTAGAAAATATTTTATAATTGTTATTGTACACTTTTATGTGATTGATTGGGTTGAATTTTTTTTTTTTTTTTTTGAGGGGAAACATCAAAGCTAGCATTACTCATGGGACAAATTGTCCATGAAAATGTAAGGAGCCACTTCCGAAGGAGAGTGGTTCTCCCAAACCTGTTCAAGATTCAGGTGAAGTTAATTACTTAATAAAATATTATATTTTTTTCATAAAGAAATTAGAACGACGAAATTTCAATTAATTACCTAATAATAACTTAACCCAAACAATAAGACAACTATTTTTCATATTATAATTTATAGCAAATAACTCATAAATAACATAGTTTCAAGCAAATTATCCATAATCACTAACAAACTCAATTCATTATTTTTATGAATTTTAAAAAATCCACCGAACATATGAAATTATTTGTACAAACACATTTAACAAGTAAATTAGAATTGATTTCGATCATAACACGAAGCACGCATCACGTGTACATATGGCTAGTTAATATATAGTGATAAGATATTTAAGGTAAAAAAAAATGCATTGCCAAACACGCACAGTCAAAACAGGCAAACTAAAAAAATAATATTTATATAACAGTTTACTAGTGATGATCAAATGGCGGGCTGGGCCGGTCCGCCGCCAAAAAAAAATTCCCACTTGTCGGGCTAAACAATTTTTCGGGACAAAATTTGAACTAAAAAATCATTTTTAGTTTGTCCAAAATCCATCCCAAACAAAAAAAACCAGGCTGCCTTAAAAATCAGCCTAAGCCCAGACATTTTTCAAGCGAAATCGGGCTCGCGGATCAGGCCGACTTTGATTAGCTTAGCTAGTTACTTAGTAGTCATAATCTATACAAATATATTAATAGGCGTTCCCAACGGGATCGGTGCCACGTGACACTCTTTTCAAGCTCCTATTACACATGTTTATGATCTCATTGAAAATATTAACAATGTGTAGCTACTAAGAATCAAACTCAAGACCTTTGAAATAAAATGTGAGAGTTTAACCACCAAACCACTACAATGTTAATATTTAATATTTCAAAGTAAAACATAATAAAGTCTTATACTTATATGTAACTATAAAGACATAGACAAGCTATTTGATCTCTAACACTTTTATTAAAGTAAGAACATTCTCTTACCCCAATTCTATTGACATTGTTATTTTTTTCCCCAATTCCTATGAAATTTTTTTAAAAATCAACTTATTATGTCATAAGGTCCATTTTCCAATTTCGCACTAGAAAAAAAATTAAGAAAAGCTAATGAAATCAATTATGAAACTTATGAATGATAATATATTTGAAAAGTGTAACTGCCCGTGCATCGTCCGGGCCAAACATACTAGTTATTAGGTAATATCCAAGCGTAATGCCTTGAGCAGCTTTTGCTAAATGATTAAGGCTATATTTGGGAACATAAGCTGAAATAGAACTGAAAGTGATAAGGTAGCTGAAATGAGCTGAACTGATAAGGTAGCTAAAAATTTCAGCAACTTAAATTGAGATGATATATTTGATAGCAACTCAATTTCAGTCAATTTTTGAGCTTAAATTTTATTTAAACTCTTACCCGAAATACAACTATTTATTTTAGGTGACTTAAACTTTTGGCACCTATTCATTTAAAGTGACTTAAATGTGTTGTCAAACAGAGCCTAATAAGAGTTTTTGAATTGTGGTGAAATGGAAAATGGTGTGCTCTGAAAGAAACCTAGTGTCATGAGGTTTGAATGGGCTGTGGTGAATTGGTGATTTTTCCAGCCCACTATAATATTATAGTAACTAGTAAGAGTTTTTTTCCAGCCCACTCATGCGAATATGTCAAATTTTCTTTTTGTTTTGATCGATATGTCAGAAGTTCTACTCCTTCCTTTTAAAGACAAATACAGTTAAGTAAGCCATGTTCGACTTTTATTCTACATTTAATTAACTTTGATATTTTCTTTATAAATCAGTATACAGAATATTCTACAATGCCAAAACTCACAATAGTACTCATTATACAGAGTATTTCATTATATTCGTTAGTTTTTTGTATTTTGATGGCCCATTATATTCGTTTGTTAAACGTAGGCATCATGAAGGGTAATATAAATGATAGGGTTAAATTTCTATTCTATAAGCCAACTTTTAAGAAGTTTGGTATCCACATAAAAAAAACTAAAATATTCTCACTCACAAAATAATTAAATTTAATTAATTTAAAAAATGGTGCAAATATTATTTAATCAATAGATTCCGCTGCATATGCATGTGATCTTTTCATGTTTGCTAAACAGAAATGATGTCAAATTTTCTTCACAGAAACTTTTTGAACAATTTTTGTTACCTGTCATTTGATATTATTAAATGTAATAATGCATTTTGCTTTCTATTTACTTTCCCGTACATAGCATGCTATAAGACAAATTATTAACACCTAAAAAAAAGGACTATTTACTAAATATAGAAAGTGACATATTATTCTAGGGTATTCCAAAATAACAACTTGGCCTACAGTATTATTTAAAAATAATGGGAGTATAAAATTGTAAAATATTTTGTAATGACATTTTCATATATATGGCCTAACATGTGTTTCAACAAATAAATAGTTAAATTAAACTAACAAATATCACTATGAGATTTGACTCGGTCCATACTTTTTGAATGGAGGAGGTGAAAAATTTACAAATGCAATTATAAATGTTAAGTACCTTCACTAGTAAAGTTGTGAGAGCTGAAATACTATCTATGTTTCACAATACATGCACCATTTGCTTTTTCACATATTCCAACACTCTTATTTGAACATTAATATCTCTATTTCCGTATAAGTAAAAATTATAAAAAGTTGATATTTGAAAACCTCTCATTAAAACAAATGTAACAAGATCGTACTTAATTATTGAGATAAAATTGTATCTATCATTTGTCTGCTACTCTCTAGCTATCCACCGAAAAAACAACAAACTAGAATGCAACACTTCATGCCAAGTTGTACAATTAGTCATGAGTAGGAGAACTATATTGCTATTTAAAACTTCAAACTACTTAATCATATACGCATTTCTTACATATTCGTTTAGACTATGACTTCCAAGTTATGCTTGGACATTTCATCACGTTCATTATTAGGTCTAATCTTCTAAATTATCTACTAATCCATTTAAAATAGAGTGTGATCTGGTCTTCAAGTAAGTAATTATCTTTACCAGGGATTTAATTAAAAATGGTTTGTACCCACTTGGACCACAAATAAGCTGCTCTCCATGTTAGAATTCCAGGGCAAGTACAAGTAGACTTTCAAGACTTAGTCTATTATTTCCCTTTAAATATAAAGAAAGTTACCCTTGCCCAAAGAATGCTCCACTGATACTGGGGATGAAGTGGTTACTTTCCCACTCATTTTCCTACCCTTCATTTTCCATTATGTATAGCAAAAAGATCCAAATTTAGAGGAAGAAAACCACTAACATCATCTTAATTTTCCTCTACTACACTAATTTTCCAGCCTATCTAATTATTCTCTATTTTTTATCCTTTCAATTATAGCAATTATATAATTAAGTACAACTTTAATTAGAGTAATTACTCTAAATTGCGTAAACGTTCTGATTATATGTCGCTGGCATAAGATACTATTGGCTACAAAGTAATGTGAATATAACTCTTGTGCGTTGTCCAAAATTAGTTGTTTAATCATAGTCTGGAGTCTTGACCTTACAATTAAGCACATAAAATGAGTTTACTATTCTATCTTTTTTCCCATCACATAATTATATTTCAGTTTTTCCATATTGAGAAATATAATTAAATCATCATATGACATGATGACATTTGGTTTGGACATTAACTATTAGTTCCATGGAGGGAGTATATCATATTATTTTAGCACCATCAAGTGTATATAATTAGTAACTAAACTTAAGTTTGATTTAGTATTAAGTTGATCATCATGGATTACATCATGGAATTGATTAAAAAGCAACAAAGTGGCATATTGGCAAGTGGATATTTGAGTTGTTGCCACTATTTTTAGGTCATCGATCGGTGACTCTTATTGTGGGCTATGTTACACCTCTCCTCCCTTTCGTCCTATTGTAGAGCTAGCATTGTTACAAGTTACAATGAACCTGAGTAGATCTGTTGACAAATGCAACAAAGTCAAGATAGTTTGATCTTGTCCTCGTGTGTTTTCTACGAGTAAGATGCACCCATAAATTGGCATATTTATCAACTTTATAAAATTAAGTAATAAGCTTTTATGTAACTCTTTGAGGAAAACATCACACACATTGACGCTAATATACTTGGTCAAATTGAAACAGTACATAGTAATAAAGTTTGAATATTATCTATAACTCAACGTAAGTATCGCTTGTAGTTGTTTATATGAATGTTAAAGATGTGCAAGTGAGTATAATAACACAACTTTAAATTGGTCGTATGGATAGTCAAACAAGATTTGGTAGATGCATCTATCAATTAAAGTAACAAATATGAGGATCATGTAATTGATCTTCCTATGTGCGAAATTAATTGCTTAGCTTATTCCAACCCCTAGTATCTAAAAATTCCTATCATAATTCTTCTGAAATATCATCTATACTCCTACATTTTTTACAGTTGCTGCCTGCTGGGGTATATATTTATTAAATCTCTAACTATAACTAATGTTATTAAAATTTTAAACATATGTCAAAAACATCTAAAGATTAAAAAATGATATACGTGACTATTATTCTTAGATACAATTGTATATCACACGAAAGTTACAATTGTAGTTCTTGAAAAAAAAAGGAATAATACGAATAAAAAAAAAGAATATATTCATTTATAGAGCACCACTGATCACTAAAATCTTAGGAATACTCTAGTTCTTTTTCCATATGTGGAAAACTAGTATTAGTTCAAAAGCACCATACTATTTATGATTTTTAACTTTTGTTTTTATGCTAAACGTAATTCTGAATGTCAAATATATACAAGTATCGGATACATTTTTTAAAAGAATTTGTCAACATAGATCTTTTATATATCACTTTTTGCGAGAAAAAAACTTTTAAATTTATTCTGATACCTTAAGACCTTAAAAAAAAAAGTTTTTGTGAGAAACAACCTTACTACCTTAGGCCAGGCCACTTTCCAAACATTGACCCAGCATTTTCTGGCGATTTAAACATTTTATACCGCTACTTTAATTAACAGCTTCTTTTACCGAACATCAATATTTTATGTTGCTACTTTAACAACTAACCGTTAACAGCTACACATCAACCACTAACAGGTAACAGCTAACAACTACTCTAGCTACTCTCACAGCTAAAAGTTACAACCACAACAACCATTGTCGAACACACCGTAAGACTATAACAGTTACCCTAACTGACGTCCATAACTTTCCAAACTAGTATATCGAGTATCAATCTATTTAACAAATGACATGGTAACTATAGATCATGTGCTAGTTGCTCTCTTTGTGGAGCAATAAACTTAATAGTAGCATTTAAGATGAAGAAATATACTTACTATATGGAGTGAAAACATATTAGTATAGTGAATTATAGAAACGGGCAAATAGGCTTTGAATACATGTTACATGTTCTTTCTTTGTTCATGCATAAAAACGCGTAATTAAGAACCTCATAAATTACGTTTGCCGTTTCTCCTCGCACTTAAAAGAAGATCCCACCAAAAACTGAGTTTTCTTCAACATACCCCCCTTCCAAAAAAAAAAAAAAAAAATTTAATAATTTAAAATAAATAAAAATAAAAAATTGTATATATCCCCCTTGGTGGAGGAATGCTTGTCACCTACTCATATTAGCTTCAAATCTCCACCTTCTCTCACATTAACTTTTATGCAAAAAAAACTCTCCACACCTCACGCAAAGTTCACCCTCTAAAGAGAAAAAAGGCAACAAAGAGAGGTGAGAGAAAGTTCAAAATTTTAGTACTACTACTACTATAAGCTTAAGCTTAAACTCCTCTGTTTTTTCTACTCTGTTTTTTTGTGTATTTCTTACTTAAACTACATACCAAAAAAAAACATGGAGAGACATAGATGTAAACTTTGTTATAGGAAGTTTTCAAATGGAAGAGCTTTAGGAGGTCACATGAGATCACATATGATGAATCTACCAATCCCTCCTAAACAACTTCCACCACCACCTCCTCCTCCTCCTCCTCCGCCGCCTCGGCCGCAAACACCGAGTTTCGCAACCGAATCCTCAACTGATTCACCATCACCACGCTTTGGTTCTTCTACTTCATCATCTTCAGATTCTGAACAAGAACAAATAACTAGATCATCTTCACTTGTTACCCTACAAGATAGAGAAAGTGAGACTGAGTCATTTAAGAAGAATCCTACTAGGAAAAGAAGATCAAAGAGGATTATTCAAAAACCATCATTATCTTCAACTTCAACAGATTATCATCATCAACATTACTATCATTTCGATGAGATTCATTTTCATAATAAGAAGGCAGCGGTAGTGAAAGTAGCAAACGCTCACGAGGCCGAGCTACCAGCTAGCTCGGTCTCAGATGTAACTTCTGAAGAAGATTTAGCCTTTTGTCTTATGATGATGTCTAGGGATAAATGGACTATTGGATTCGAGAGCGAATTCGAGAATTCATCAACACTTCTAAGGAAGAAATATCAATGTGAAACTTGTCTTAGAGTTTTCAGATCGTATCAAGCTTTAGGAGGTCACCGTGCAAGTCACAAGAAAGCTCGTATTTGTCAATATGAACAACAACATCAACAACAACAACAAAGAAAATGTGTGTTAAGTAAAAAAGATGAAAAAGAAGAGAAAGAAGAAAAGAAAGTTCATGAATGTCCTGTGTGTTTAAGAGTGTTTGCTTCAGGACAAGCGCTTGGTGGGCATAAACGATCTCATGTATTCATTAATGGGGGTAATATTGGAATACAAAAGTATTCTCCCTCATCAAATGCACCAAATAGTAATACTAACAACATGATTAGTTTTACTAATAATGACAGTTTATTAGATCTTAATCTTCCTGCACCTGTTGATTATGAAGATGATGAAGAGATTAGTGATCAAGTTGCTGTTTCTGCTCTTTCTGATGTTCTTTTCTGATCATCAATTAAAGTCAAAAGGTAATTTATTAGTTTTATTTTTCAAAAGAACAAAAAAATTAGATGAATTTTGATCTTTTTTTTTCTTGTGTTGAGAAATTTGGAAGGATATATTGTTTGTTCGATCTTTTGTTTGTATTTACATATTACTCTGACAATACCAAAGTTAACTACTATTGTTGTTACTACTGTTTTTTTTTCACTTAAGCTTATGGGAATATTAATGAGTATGCTTAATTTAGTAGTTAGTTCATTTTCATCTACTAATTACTTTGCTTTAAGTAATTTAATTACTCTATTTGATCAACTTTTTTTTTTTAGCTTAGAGTAGTATTGAAGTTTGAATGCAAATACTTAGATGTTTTCGAAAACATGTGTATTCTGTCACGTAAAAAAGCTTAAAAGATCATGCGCAGAATATGTAAGTCTTTTATCTGAAAAGAAATACCGTGTTTCCGAAAACATAATAGACTAGCTCAAGTTTGGAGGTTGAGCTTGAATTGTGAAGTTGAAGGACTGTTCCTAGTTTCCAGCTGTTTTAGCTAACTGCCTCTCAAGTGCTTATTATGCAATTAGTTTATTCCAACTACCTTTTTTTTTTTTTGAGATTTGGAAGTTAAAATTATACTACAAAAAAAAAATAAAAAAAAGGAAGGAAAAAGTCATTCCGAGAAAAGTTGAATAAATAAGAACCTTGTATTTTGGGGGAATAAAAATAGTAACTTCCACCTGTCAATGCTGCATCATACAGTTGGTCAAGCTGCAGTAGAAGGATCAGCTATATGTTCTTTTCTTGGTTCTTTAATGACAAATACTCCCTAGTCCCTTCATACTTCATAGGAATACTTTAGTATGAACCTTTTTTTTTTATTATTATTAATTTTGGCAAATTGGTATTTGTTTCTTTCTACTTACTGTTCCTCTATAATAAGCATTTTTCTTTTGAAAAAACCGTATTTAATATATTAAATTTTCAATTTTACACTCAATTGTTAAGTTTGCTTATTCATAAAGACTTAACGTCCCGTTTAGTTAGTGGTCATAAATAGTGGTAATGGTAATGAAATTAGTGTAAATTTATAAAGAAGTTCTCATGTCAATGACCATTGGAAGGAAACTTTATCACAAAACATGGGTTTCCCTTTATAAATTTTCATTACCATCCAATACCACATTCTCAAGTGGTAATGGATGGTAATGAGATTTTAGGAAGAAAATGGATATCTTTGGATGAAGTAGCATTACCATAGGTAATGACATTGGATTTCCAGTACAAATCTACACTATAATATATTACCATTCCCACCATTTATAGCCCCTTACCAAACGCACCGTTAAGTGGTATTGTTGTTTCACATTCAAGTCATGTTGTATTAAACTTATTTAAACAGAAGTAAACTGATTATTACGGATTAAAACCAAATTTCACATGTTAAAACTGAACTTAATTTTTATAAGTTGAAGAACAAAATCTCACTTGTGTAGTCTTTTTCCTCCAAAAGTTTCCCAAAGTTTCTATTAAGTAATTAAGAATAACAATGCGAGGGAAAACAAAGAGAAATAATCTTTTTTTTTTTAAATAAAAAAATGCTTTTTTGTTGTAGTGTATGAAGTGAAGTTGGTAATTAGTAGAACTATAGAAGCACGAAGAGAAAATCTCATTTATACTTGGAACATTTAATTACATTATCACAGAAGCAGTTTACTGCCTTCATGCCCGTCTTAAAGCACAATATTTATGTAGTGCATAGACCCGATGTGCTCTAATTTCTTAATCCAATATATATATTAAGAATTTATATTTTTTATTTACTTTAATTTTTTATTTTATTTATTACTAATATTTAAGGGCGGGATTCCACCACCCCTTATGACTAAAGTGTTATTCCATTCATTAAATTGTTCTCTTGTCTATGCTTTGGGCCATGCATGATATATACACCCAAAAGCTTTGCCTACAACAGTACAACTGTTGCTTTTCAGAGCTTTGATTTGGTGCATGCCTAAAGTTACTTAGCATGCCTTGCTTAGATTCTACTAATATCTACAAAATATCTTTTTAACAATATTACTTATCAGATTATATAAAATGTTTTATTTACTACTTTCTGAATTTTTCTACAACCAGATGATTGAGAAGTAAACTAAATTATACGTGGGCTTCAATATATATTTTTAAAATATCAAAATCTTATTTTATTAATTAGATAAAGATATCTATACTAATATATTAAAAGGCGTGCGGAAACAAGGAACGGTGCCACGTGGCACTCTCCCTAAGGGCGTTTTACTCCACGTAATTCACAACAATAAAAAAATAGAAATTGCATAGTATAAGGTTTGATCCCAGAACCTTTGGGAACATATACTAAAGTCTTAACCACTAGACCAAACAACATTTAGTATTATCATCTTAAAGTATAATATTAATAAATGAAAATTTTCCTTACCCGAGGCGTAGTCCGGGCCTAATAACTAGTTAATGGTTAAAACTATGTGTTGCCAAGAGTAAAATTCAAAATATTGCAGTACAAAAGAGCGAACTAAATACTTTATAGAGCTAAGATTGACCTCCAACATAATTAAAAAAAAAACATACAAATGATACTCCATGTTAGAACAATGAGAATGCTAATATGCTATTAGCAATTTGCATGAATTTACATATATAATAATTAACTAGTTCTAGACATCAATTGATTTTCAAATCCAACACAAAACCCAATTATTAGCTGACCTATACTGTGTAGAGGTAGTTACATTGGAGATTCTTTATAATTCTTATAAAATAAAGCATAGTTGAATATGCTTGCAGCTTGAAGGACGGCATTATATTGGTGGATGGCCATTGAGAAAGGTGAGGTCCCAATCTTAGCACTCAACTGGCTTGAAGGATTGCCTCTTTTGTCAAGTTGTGGAGTATGCAAATGTCATTCTCTCCATCAGTAGAAAATAAATTACATCCCAAGTATCATTAAATTGTCTGATTAGTTTAGCACAAATCTGTATATCATACCAATATTGTATGGTGTTTAGATCGTCTATATGTAAGATAGTACAAACTAAATGAAAACTACAAAGATAATAGATAAATAAATTAGCCTTCTTGTGATTGATAAAAAATGGTTATGCAAAAATTTTGCAAACTCATGATCTTTTGAAGAATCACGTTCCGTTGTGACTCTTTACTCTCGTTCGAGAGTATTTCAGGTTTCTCCAGCATTAAGTAAGAGAAACGCATATGGGTGGACGTGCTGAAATCCCCAAATGCAATTGGAGTGCCGCCTTCAGATTTGAAGTTGTCAAGGCAAAGAAACTTTTATTGTAAATTTGAGCACCATAATAACATGAAACTCTTTTGCGTTAGATGCTTACATAAGTTGTGCAATATCGAATTCTAGTTCCTCTAATTCTAATAGCTTTAATTTGAAAGGATTCTTACCCGTCCACAGCCTTTAAGAAAAGGATGATATATTGACATATGGGTCTTTCTTTTCTTGGAGAAGCTTTATATCTTTTAGGGGATCAAAAGCATAATAATTGATGAAATCCCACCATACACCATCAAATACTAATAGTCCCCTTCTATATGCATACTCCAAATCTCTAATATTCCATATATAGAATTATATATCATAAACAATCACAAAGCATTAAAAAAATGTCATAAAAAAATTCCCCCTTCTTTTACTTGTAATGTTTTAATTATTCCACTATTCATATGCTTACTTTGACCATGAACTGTGACTAATATATAATACAAACTTTAGCATGCGAGATAATGTTGTTAGATTCATCTCAATATATATTTATAAAATTTAAAAATTTATAATTTTCACAAGTAAATTATTAGAGATATTGCATATTGATAGTCAAAGTTGTGTATTGATAAGAATAAAAGTCAAAATGTTGCTAAGTAAAAAATGGAGGAGGGTATAAACCAAATGCTTAACCTACGGCAACTTATGGCTGTCAATTCACATTTAGCTCATTTCAAAAATCAAGAAAGATTCTCCTCTCAATGAAATTGAAAAAGATCCTTGCCTTGCATTTGCGCTTTTAGAATATATTCTTGTAGAGTTCTGAGTATTATAACACGTATTTAATTCACGTGAGGAAAATGTTATTATGGGTTTAAGATTATGATTCATATATACATGAGCCTCTAGAATTATCTAGCAACTTATAAAATAAATTTCAACATAAATTCAATTAGATAATGAAATTTTGGTTTACATATAGAAAAAAGGATTTTCTACGTTATATTCTTGTGTTTGTTCGATTTCAATGATGTAAACTTGTACATATACCTTTTCTGAAATTCTACACAGTATCCTTAAACTTACATTATTAATGCACAATGCTCCTACTGCTAATTATTCGTTATTAATTTCGTTCACCTTTTGTAATTCCACGAACTTGTCTAACTTATACATAGTTTAACCCTTGGAGGAAATATTTACAAATTAGATTAGTTTCACCATATTAGAAAATGTAAACGAAATTAATTAATGACGTATTAGCGGTATAACTAGAGGTAGGGGTATTGTGCATTGAAAAAGATAAGTTTGAGGGTATTGTGTGGAATTTCAAAAAGGTTGAAATACAACGTAGAAATTTAAGAAATACAAAGGTATGACGTAGAATAGTAACTCAATGTAATACTCCCTCTGTTTTTTTTATCATTCTCACTTTCCTGTGCGCGTCTCCCAATGCACTTCTTTGAACTTAAATATCTTTCATTATGTATTAGTAAAAATTATAACGATTGAATATTAATAACGTATTAATTGAGACGAATCAAATAAGACTCCACATGACTATATTTTTTCTTATAAATTGAAAAAAAATTACAAAGATTCTCTTTAATTATGAATAGTGCCAAGATTCCAAGTGAGAAAGATAAAAAAAAAAACAGAGGGAGTACAAATACTAGGAATCAGCAGTTTTGATTAGTAGGCAACTAAGCCTTAGTCTGGCCAGCAAAAATCAATATCATTTAGTAATTATAGAGGATTCAATTCAATAATGATGACAAGGGGAAATGGTAAAAACTGAAATTCCAAATACTACACTATTAGACCCTATTCTTTTGAACTTATTTTGGCTGAACTGAACTCAACTTATTTTATTTTTGCTGAACTGAACTTATTTTTGCTGAACTGAACTTATTTTTACTTATTTTTGCTGAACTGAACTTATTTTTGCTAAATAATAACAATAAATAAAAAATAATAAATAATAATAATAATAAATAAAATATAAAAAATAAAAAATAATAATAAGAAATAATAAATAATAACAAATAAATAATAATAATAATAATTAATAATAAAAAAATAAATAATAAATACCAATAGATAATAATAATAATAATAATAAATAAATAATAATAAATAATAATAATAATAAATAATAAAAAATAATAATAATAATAATAATAAATAATACAATAATAAATAATAATAAATAATAAATAATAAATAATAATAATAATAAATAATAGTAATATTAATAATAATAAATAATAATAATAATAATAAATAATAAATAATAATTAATAATTAATAAATATTAAATAATAAATAAATAATAAATAATATATAATAAATAATAAATAATCAATAATAAATATTAAATAATAAATAATAAATAATAAATAATAAATATTAAATAATAAATAATATATAATAAATAATAAATAATCAATAATAATAAATAATCAATAATAAATAATTATAATGATAATAAATAATAAATAATTAATAATAATAAATAATAATAATAAATAATAAATAATAAATTATTAATAATAAATCATAAATAATAAATAATAAATATTGAATCATAAATAATAAATAATAAATAATAATTACTAAATAATAAATAATAACAATATTAAAATAAAAAAATAATATAAAAAAAGTAAAAAAATTACAAATTCATCGTTATTATAATTATAATATTAATAATAATAATAATAACAATATTAATAATAATATTGAAAACAAAAATAATAATTACAACATTAATAGTAATACTGAACTTATTTTTGCTAAACTGAACTTATTTTTGCTGAACTAAACTTATTTTTGTTGAACTGAACTTATTTTTGCTGAACTTAACTTATTTTTACTTAGTTTTGTTGAACTGAACTTATTTTTACTTATTTTTGCTGAAAATAAGTCAAAAAGAACAGGGCCTTAATCATATTTTTCAATAATTTTCAAGGAAATCCTAGATGCTAGCAATAATTGTTTTATTAAAATTCTAAAATTGAATGTCGTTTTATTCATCATGAGGATATTTTGTGGGCAACACAAGTAAACACTACTCTGTTCTTTTGGACTGAATTAAGGAAAATTCAGTTCAGTTCAGGAAAATTCAGTTCAATTCAGGAAATTTTAGTTAGTTTTCTCTTACAATTTTAGTTTAGTTTAGATAAATTAAGTTCAGTTCATTTCAGACAAATTAAGTTCAATTTAGTCCAAAAGAACATATTTCCAAGAAAAAGGAATTAATATGGTCACCTATGTAAAGAGGATACTTCAAGAGAAAACTGACAAATCACATTGAATTGTCTTTGGTCATAAAATGTCAAATATAAAGTTCAACTTCAACCCATGGGGCCAGACGTCCAGCGACTCCAGTCCATGGAGTTTGTCGACCCTGGAATTAGGGCAACGTATTTTTTTGGATTAATTGGAGGGTAAATGCCTGATATTAGTATGCTCTTAAACCAACAAACAAAATAGTAAAATATAAAAGTAAGCCTAGTATGAGTAATGACTAAGAAAACATTATTAGTTCTCTTAAAAAGAACTACTTCGTAGTTATTTTTTTCTTTTTTACCTTGCTCACTTATTATATTTCTAGTCAAAGTTAGAAGATTTTAAAACATATTTAGTGATTATTGTAAATAAAAAAATTATACTTGTGTAAGGTCATGTTGGATTCTTCTTGTTGTGTTGCTTTAAAATATGAACTTTTTTAATTTTAATTAGACTTGTACCTAATTAAATATATTAATAGTTTAAGATATGAAATAGAAACTGTGGAAAAACGAACACGACAAACAAAGAACTAAAGAGGAAATATTAAGATTTTTTCCAGTTGCTTGGAAAAAAAAGTCTTACATATTTTATATTAAAAGGGAATACGTGATTACTTCTTGTTTATTTGGAGCTCTTCCTTTTGTATAATTTTCTCATTTGCTCATTTAATATAGAGTTCTCCTTTTAATTTTGAGTATATTTTGCTCACTTGAAGGATTTTAAATGAGCAATGAACAAAAATATAATCTTGTATGATAAAAGTTGTAGCATAAGTGTGTCTCATGTGAAGTTCTCCATCAAACAAAAACAACCACTGATGGGTAAGAATCCATCGTCAAAAAAATTCTATTAGAACGTTAAAAGTTATACGGAAAGTCTTAAAGTTCTTTAATTCTTATTTAATTAGCGATAATTTTGATTTCATCACTAAAAATCTGTTTTCATACATTTCTATATGGATATTTTTTTACTAAACTGTCTTATCTACAATTTTGTGAAAATAAAAATTAAAGCAGCTTATTTCGATGATTTAGTAAACTCTAATACGATTTTCATGTGCTTGAAACTACTTCAATAAAATTAATTTTTCTAAATGTTTATTAAAAAATATAAGAAAGTTCAATAATCTTTAAATTTTATTTTATGTTGCATTGGTAAGATGAATTGTCCGACTGGACCGAAACCTCACACAGATCAACTCGACCCGGGTTAGCGAGCTAGACACTCTGAGAGTAAAAGGGAAGGGTAAGGGAAATCCCTACCCTCAAAATACCCCCTTTAGGAGTTGAACCTCCAACCTTGAGGTTAAAAGGCACAATCATAACCACTAGGCCAAGATTAGCTTGGTGAAGTTCTCCGTTTCTTTTTAATTTACTCACTTCACTTTGGGGGAGAACCAAGAAAGAAGTACAAAAGTATGAGAGAAAAATTGAAAAGGTGGAGAAGAAACTAAAAAGTGAGGGAGAAGAAACTAAAAAGTGAGAGAGAAACTAAAAAGTGGGTTAAAATATTAAAAAGTGGATGACATGGGTGGAAAAAGAGGAGAAAGTAGATATGACATTTACCAAAAATAGAAAAAGCAATTGTAACACCCCGTCCTTCGTGTAATGATAAAACCATATCAGATATGGGGAATTTTGCCCATATCAGCAATATAATATTGAAAAAGTAATCTTGCAAAAAGTTGAAAGTACATAAATAATGTATTATATTCAGAAAACATATTTTATTCAACCTTTTGAGTTTGAGAAAGGGAATAGAAGGGGAATAGAAGGGAATGGGGAAAAGTGACTTCATCTCTCTCTCCTCCACTACAAGTGACTGGACAACAAAATCAAATTAGTAACACTGGGACAATAACTTGATGCAAATTATGGGGAGAAATAAAAACCAAAATTAAGGGGGAAATTAAGTGTTGTTCAATTGTGGAAAAAAGGCCTCGCCATTGTTGTTGTTTTGCTGTGTATTACGAAATTTTGGAGAAGGCAACTGGGCTTTCATGGAGGTGGAGAGCTGCAGTGAATCAAAAATCTGATAATTGAAAGATGAACAACATCGTCACTGGGTTTATTGACAAATGAAATGAAGTTAAAATTCATGAACACAAACAATAAGAGAAGAAAATTACAAGCCGATAAGGATATCCGTGGAAATTTTTTTCCCTTTATTTGGGCCAGATTTTATTACCCGGACCACTGTCTCCGCGTTGTGGTTGCTACTCGAATTGACCTATAAGATCCGGAACCCGTTCCAGAATAACCCACTCTTTCAGTAGACGTTGCCCTTTGGAGGTTTAATTAGGAGTTCTTGAAACAAGTAATGAAGATGAAGAAACCGACATAAAAAGTTATTGAAAAACGATTGATCTGATTTGCGTATGAAAAATAAAATAGTAGAATATAATACAAAAATCAAATGTTTCAAAACACAATATGATTTCAACTAGACAACATATCAGTATAATATGATAAAAGATAAGCCCGCTGCAAGGAGGCCCATATGGAGTTTAATGGTTTCACACTAAACCCAAATTCATTAAATGGGAACACAATATGTTATGCTACATAACACAATATCATGAACCGCTAACACTCTTAGGGTGCGTTCTCTTCACTTAAAAAACCCTAAACTGGACTGAACTTATCTGAACTGAATTCAACTTATTAGACCTGATTGGACCCGATTCAACTTATTGGACCTGATTGATCCTGATTGGAACTTATTAGACCTGATTGAAACTTATTAGACCTTATTGGACTTGATTGGAACTTATTTGACCTTATTTGACAAAAACTTTGATGAATAATAACATAAATATTACCCCTAACATGAATACTACCTCTAAAAATTTATTATGACATAATAATTATTAAAATTTATCCTTCGAAAAAATAGTAATTATTAATTATATCTTATGATTAACATTTTAACAAAAAAATACTATTTATATGCTTGCTTATACACAACTTTCACTACTAATATAATAACATAATCAGCTAATAGTAATATGAATAAAAAAATAATAGATAATATTGTAAATATAATACTAAATAATCATAATGCTACTTTAATTAAAAAAATTAATAATAACATAATAAGATAATAGTAATATGAATAATAATATAATAGACAATAATATAAATGTAATACTATATAATCATAGTGGTACTTTAATTAAAATTTTAATTTTAATTTATTAATCATCGACTATCTGGACCTTATTGGAACTTATTAAACCTGATTGGAACTTATTGACCTGATTGGACCTAATTGAAACTTATCTGAACTGAATACAACCAAATAACGAGACGAAACCCTATGTTACAGAACACATTTTTTTGCAATTTTTGGCACTAGATAAAACCAAATAAGGAGACGAAACCAAATTTACCTTAAAACCCTAGATGACTGTTCCATTTGGCACAACAATACAACCAAATAACGAGATGAAACCCTACTCCTTAATTTGATCCTTCAGACGTTGCTTATGTTTTACAATCATCTCATCATATTTGCAATATGCTTACTATAAAGCACTATTTATTTCTAATATAACAACATGATAATAACATGTTGCATTTTTGTTGTGTTGACTTTATGTAAATTTTTGTCAGTTAAACGCTAAATTTCCACAAATCAAAAGTACTATATTACACAACACAAACATTAGTGCCAATTTATTTCAACCACAATAACACCAACAAATATTTAAAATATAGTGGGTTAATTCACCAATGAATATTGGTGAAAATTGCTTGTAGTGGGAAACACAATCCCAATTAGTGGGAACACAATATGGTAACTTTTGAAACATAATTCTTTTGTAACAATACACAAGATGGTTACTTTCAAACATAATTTTTTTATAACAACACATAAATATTTAATGACCCTTAATTGATTGGTAAAACACAATCTCAATTAGTGGGAACACAATATGGTTACTTTGAAACATAATTCTTTTGTAATAACATAAATATGGTTACTTTCAAACATAATTCCCTTGTAACTAAATATAAATATTTATTGATTAAAATGTACAATTGTAGTATTTCTTAAAGTCCTTAGGATCGTAAATTGATTATAAAACCATAAGTTGACATAAATAGGGATACATTTTATTTTAATCATAATAAAAACAACAGAGAATTAATATTGAGTGGGTAAATAATATATGGCCCAATTTAGAGCATTCAAAATTGCTTGTAGTGCGAAACACAATCCAGATTATTGGGAACACAATATGGTTACTTTAAAACATAATTTGTGTGTAAGGGAACGTAATATGGTTACTTTCAAACATAATTCTTTTGTAACAAGAAAAACTTATTTATTTAATGACTTATATGTAAAATTGTTGGTAATTTATAACATTTTATTGATTATTGAAGGCCTTTAATTATTAAGACCATAAATGTCACCGTATTTGTACAAACCCCAGTTGGTACTTAGGTTGTTCGTTTAGCCATTGATTTTTTTAACACTATTTAATTGATTATTGAAGACCTTAGAGTTAAAAAGGAACATCAACAAAAGCGAAACATGACACAAATCATTAGACGCTACTTCGTTCGATTGTTCAGGCCTTTATTAAGTTTCACAACATTATTATTTGGTGATTTAGATGTACAAGTGTTTTAAATTCCTTACAATTAATTAATTGATAAATGATGGTAGCCGAAACGTAATATTTTTACTGTAAAACGTAATTATGTTATCCAAAAACACAATATAGTTTACTTTTTGGCATATTTATGTCATAATTATTTAATGTCTTCAATTTGCAATGTTTGTAGTATGTATCAATTAATTGATTATTCAAGGTCATAAACTGAATTAGGAAGAACAACACAAGCGAATCACGACACGAATCAGTAGTCCGTGGGTCGTTCGATCGTTAAGGCACCGTTTAGGTTTTATAAAATATGTCCCCATATTTGTAGAAACCCTGAGCCTAAGAAGGATGAACAACAATACAACCGAATCACGACACGAAGCAATAGTCCATACTTCGTTCGCTTATTCAGGCCTTCATTATGTTTTAAAATAATGTCACCATATTTATAGAAACCCTAAACCTGAGAAGGATGAACAACAATACAACCGAATCACAACACAAATCAGTAGTTGATACTTTGTTCGCTCGTTTAGGCCTTCTTTATGCTTTTAGATAATGTCACCATATTTGTAGAAACCCTAGCATCATTGACATAACAAACCCATTCATGAACACAATTGTAGCGATTTACAAAGATATGGTTAAGATGGGACCCAACACAATACCACTAATTATAAACAAAAGGTTCTCTTATGGTAACAATAGATCTTTCACATGCTATATGATGTCATCCCCTAAATGATTAATAAATACATCATACTTGTACAAGGAGGACTTTTTATGGGGGGAAAATACACTTCACCATTTGATTATTGAAGATCATAGACTTAATTAGGAAGAACAATCGAATCACGACACGAATCATTAGTCGGTGGCTCGTTCGATCATTTAGGCCTCGTTTATGTTTTTCAATAATGTTATCTTATTTGTAGAAACTCTAACCTTTTAAAGGAATAACACGAATTAGCTACCCTGAACTTAACCTAAACTAAAAAAAGGACATTTCGTTGGTCGGTACGTTCGATCATGCAGCCCTTTTATTATGTTTCACATTAATGTCACCATATATTTGTAGAAACCCCAAACATAAGAAGGATAAACAACAATATAACGGAATCACGACATGAATCACTAGTCGGTACTTTGTTTTAATATAATGTCAAAATATTTGTAGAAACCCTAACATCATTGGCATAATAAACCCATTCAAGAGCACAATTAAAGAAATACAAAAGATATGGTTAAGATGGGACCCAACACAATACTAGTAATTACAAACACAAGATTCTCTTATAGGAACACAATAAGTATAGTTTACGTACACTTGAATTTCTTTAGTACTTGTTAGCACTTCCAAGGTGAGATGAATCAACATTTATGCACACCCAACGGGCTATCAGATACTAAAATATCTACGCTTTTTGAGCAAGAGAACTTGTGTAGAATCGACTTCTAGGAGGTATACCTTGCAAATACTTCTAATAGACCTTGAGGACGTTTCGTTGGTCGGTACGTTCGATCATGCAACCCTTTTATTATGTTTCACATTAACGTCACCATATATTTGTAGAAACCCCAAACATAAGAAGGATAAACAACAATATAACCGAATCACTACATGAATCACTAGTCAGTACTTTGTTTTAATATAATGTCAAAATATTTGTAGAAACCCTAACATCATTGGCATAACAAACCCATTCAAGAGCACAATTAAAGAATTACAAAAGATATGGTTAAGATGGGACCCAACACAATACTAGTAATTATAAACACAAGATTCTCTTATAGGAACACAATACATCGATTATAGTTTACGTACACTTGAATTTCTTTAGTACTTGTTAGCACTTCCAAGGTGAGATGAATCAACATGTATGCACACCCAAGGGGCTCTCATATACTAAAATATCTACACTTTTTGAGCAAGAGAACTTGTGTAGAATCGACTTCTAGGAGGTATACCTTGCAAATACTTCTAATAGACCTTGTGTATAAAACCTGCGACTGCTAACATATTCCCCTCATTCAAGCTCATTTCTTTGAAATACCATTTATACTCCATCTGCTGCTTTGAATCACTGAAACTAAAAATAGGATTGCTCAGTATGACAACGTATATAAATTTAAAAATTGGCTCAGGTGGTCTTTGTTCTGAAAACCAATTCATAGAAGTAAGTCGCAGCAACATAGCTAGACAACCATATACAAGCAAAATACTGGTGAGGAACAAACACAAGAAGACAAAAAAAAGAGAAGAAAAGGGGATTATAAATATAGGGAAAAACCAATCCTAGTATGTTCAGATTCCTTGAGGTTCTACAAATGGTGAATATGTCTAAGCTGGCAAAAGTTTCACTCACAAAATGATACTAGAGCTTCAATTATGGTCTCCATGTACAAGAATCAGCCATGAGATCCTTACTGCACCTTTTCCATGTTGTTTGCTCAAATTTCAGAATAAAAATCACCATCAAAGAACTCGTATCAAATTTCAGAGCATAAAACCCACTCAATTTGGTCTAACACCACCATAAAACCCACTAATGGAAAAGACACGAAATTTGGAAGTGTAGAGTCTAACACCACCACAAAACCCACTCAATTCCAATGAAATTTAATAAAACGCCAGTTATAATACACGAAATTAAGACATGTTTAGAAAATTAAGACATGCAATTTTCATGAATTAAACCCACGAAATTTAACAAAACCCACGAAATTTCATGATGTAAACCCACGCAATTTTCAAGTAATTAAACATACCTTCAATTCACGAAAAACACAGTTAATTCGTGCCTCTTTCCGGCGAATTTTCCGGCATCAAACGTTAAGTTACAGCTCCGGTGGGTGGGTTGAAGAGTGAGGTTGAAGAGTGAGGTTTGGAGAGAGGATGGCACAATTTTCAAAATTATTATTAAACTAGCATATGGAATGAGAGGTAATACTCCATTCCCATGCTTTTACAATCCCATCTTACTAAATCACTTAAATTGACAAACTTACCCTTGATATGGGCAAAGTTGCCCATATCTGATATGGTTTTATCATTACTCCCGTCCTTCTACTACTAAGATACTAAACAATATCTAATCAAGAAATACTAAAATGACGTTAGCGGAAATAACGTCGGGACGGTTATGCTACTCTAAAACAATAAATAAAGATAATTCCTCAAACTCAAAGTTTCATAACTTCAAAAGAGAATTAATATCCGAGTAAACATCATAATTCAAAAATAAAAGAAATATCCCAAATTGAACATATTATCAAAACCAAATACTATGAGATCTAGAGGAAAGATTAGCTTTTCGAACGAAGGAACTAGCAACAAAAGACACTGTAGCACCAGTATCGAACAGAACAAAAGCAGGAGTATTATTTACAAGAAAAGTACCAGAGATGACATCAGGATGGACATCGGCTTCAGCTTGCGTCATCATATAAATCCTGTTCTTCGGAGGAGCAGAAGAACCAACTGGCTTAGCAGGACCAGCAGAAAAAGACGGAGCTCTAGGATTCTTAGAACAATGGAATGACGTGTGCCCCACTTCCTTGCAATAGAAACAGACGACAGTCGATCCATCACAGTTCTTCCCCGGATGAGCAGCCTTACCACAGATTCGACACTTGCTCGGATCAAAACTCGGACGATATCCAGATCCAGAACCCTGTTGATAACCCCCTCGACCAGACGACTCATACCTCGGCTTCTTAGCCGGGAACTGAACATAGGTAGCAGCAGGCTTCTTAGCAGCAGCAGCCTTAGCAGAATCTTCCTCTTTCAAAGAGGCATGAATACTCAGAGCTATCTCATAGGCTCCCTGGAAAGTCGAAGCTCCCGAACTCAGAACATGGGTCCTCACCCTAGGGTCCATTTTCTTGATGTACCTTTTTACCCGCTCAGCTTCAGTAGGTACAACTGTGGTAGCAAACACAGACGGCTCGGTGAATTTATCAGTGTACTCCTGCACACTCAGAGTACCCTGAGACAGAGTTAAGAACCCTTCCCGCTTATGCCAACGGAGTTCATCGGGATAAAACTCGTCCTTCGACTTCACACGAAACTCATCCCATCCAAATCCCGTGTACCCATGCGGCTTGCACGACAGTACTCCACCGGTTGTCGACTTCCATCTTCACATAGTAGGTACCAATAGGCACCATTTCAGCGAGAGGGCATCCAAAGAGTAAAGCACAACTTCTCCATCTCTCTTATCCACCCTTCAAGCACAACAGGATCGAAGTCCCGGTCAAAAGTAGGCGGACGGTGACCGGGTCAAACCCAAAGATGGATTGCCCACTAGGCGGAGCAGAAGACCGATTAGCCATAGCTATGATGGCGTTCTCAAGTGCTTGGCGCCTCTTTCGGGCAGCCTCCTTTCTAGCACTAGTCAAACCTCGAGGCGGCATTCTACAAACACAAGTTAAACATTCGTTACAGAACACGTTATTAGTTGTAAATTAACAACTTATCACATCAAATAAGAAAAATATATTTTCTTGTGGTTTCCTACCCAAGTGACCCTCTCATCACTACTTTTCTTGAAGCCTAAGATTCTAATTATCCTAGTTACTTCAACTACACATTTCCCGGGAGTTTCTTAGTGGCTAAGTAAGGGTCTCGGGTAACTGTGCTCTGATACCAACTGTAACACCCCGTCCTTCTACTACTAAGATACTAAACAATATCTAATCAAGAAATACTAAAATGACGTTAGCGGAAATAACGTCGGGACAATCACCCACACAGCATTCAATCCACCAGCAGCTCTAGGCAAACCCATCACGAAATCCATCGAGATCGAGTCGAACTTCCAAGCAGGAATAGGCA
Organism: Beta lomatogona; assembly: GCA_947646795.1. Lineage (NCBI taxonomy): Eukaryota > Viridiplantae > Streptophyta > Magnoliopsida > Caryophyllales > Amaranthaceae > Beta > Beta lomatogona. The sequence continues at coordinate 1,391,157 of CANSNZ010000139.1, read as the reverse complement.
AAGGTTGCAACAAACCACCAGGCCTCTGATGCTCAATTTTCACCTTCTGACAGATCAAACACTTAGCCACGAACTCGGCAATCTCTCTCTTCATACCAGGCCACCAAAAATTAGCCTTCAGATCCTTATAGAGCTTGTCACCCCCAGGATGAACTGAATAAGGAGTACTATGAGCTTCCTCGAGAATCTTTCTCTTAAGCTCACCATCATTGGGCACACACCAACGCCCCATAAACCTCAAGCTATCATCAGCACAGATCTCAAAATTCTCTACACGACCTTGCATCTTTGCTTCACGGATCTTCTCCAGCTTCGGATCACCTTTTTGCTTGCTTCTTAACTCCTGGAACAACTCAGGCTCAGCACTCATGGAACCCAACAAAGCAGATACATAACCCTGAGGAACAACCTCGATATCCAGCTTGCGAAACTCCTCACACAATTCACGAGGCACCACCATAGCAGCGTTTAATGAATGCTTACTCTTGCGACTCAGAGCATCCGCTACTTTATACGCCTTACCCTCTTGGTAATCCAGGGTCAGATCATAATCCTTGATCAATTCAAGCCACCTTCTCTGCCTCATGTTAAGATCACGCTGAGTGAAGATGTACTTCAGGCTCTTGTGGTTAGTATACACCTTACACGGAACACCATACAGATAGTGTCGCCATATCTTTAGTGCAAACACCACAGCCGCTAACTCCCGGATCATGGGTCGGGTAATTCCTCTCATGCACCTTCAATCGCCTCGAACCATAGGCTATCACTTTCCCTTGCATCAAAACACAACCCGGACCATTCTTCGATGCATCACTTGAACACTTCATACCCAACGCCCTCAGATGGCAAGGTAAGAACAGGAGCAGAGGTCAAACTCTCTTTCAGCTTCAGAAATGCCCCTTCACAATCCTCAGACCAGATGAACTTGCAGTCCTTGCGCATCAAGCGAGTTAGAGGCTGAGCTATCTTGGAGAAATTTTGAACGAACCTCCAATAATAACCGGACAGACCCAGAAAACTCCGAATCTCGGTCACATTCTTAGGACTCTCCCACTCGACAACAGCCTTGATCTTAGCGGGATCCACCTTGACTCCTTCCTTGCTGATTACATGCCCTAGAAAAGCAACTTCCTTCAGCCAGAACTCGCACTTAGACAGCTTTGCGAACCACTTTTGCTTGCGCAGAACATCCAACACCAGTCTCAAATGCTTCTCATGCTCCTTCTCATCCTTAGAGTAAACGAGAATATCATCGATAAACACAACCACACAAGTATCCAAGTACTCGTGGAAAGAGCGATTCACTTGATCCATGAAAATGCAGGAGCATTCGTGAGACCAAATGGCATCACTTCAAATTCATAGTGCCCATACCTGGTGCGGAAAGCAGTCTTCGGAATATCCTCCTTCTTCACAGTAATTTGATGATATCCGGATCTCAAATCGATCTTGGAAAATACTCCAGCACCTTTTAACTGATCAAACAGATCTTCAATGCGAGGCAACGGATATTTATTCTTAATCGTTACCTTGTTTAGCTCACGGTAATCGATGCACAGACGCATACTCCCGTCTTTCTTCTTGACAAACAGAACAGGAGCACCCCAAGGAGACACATTAGGCCTTATGAAGCCCTTATCTATCAACTCTTGCAACTAAGTCTTCAACTCTTGCAATTCAGACGGCGCCATTCTATACGGAACCTTGGATATAGGAGCAGTACCCGGTACTAAATCAATGCAGAACTCCACATCTCTTTCAGGAGGAATACCTGGCAACTCGTCAGGAAATACCTCAGGATAATCCCGAACTACCGGAATACTCTCGAGCTGATCTTCGGATGACAAATCCTTCACCATGCAAAGGTATACCACATCACCTTTTTGACGCATCTTTCGCATTCTCAGAGCGGAAACCCACTTAACACCCTTCTTCACTACAACACCAGAATAAGAAATCCTTTTCCCCTTAGAATCTCGGAGCACCAGCTTCTGATCACGGCACTGAATGCAGGCATGATACTTCGATAACCAATCTATTCCGAGGATCACATCAATCTCTGACATAGGAAACTCCTTAAGATCGACTGGCAACTCAGAACCCATAATACTAACAGGCACGCCCTTAAACTCAGAATGACAGGGATAATTCTCACCAGACGGAAGAGAAATTAGGGACTTAATAGGAGATCTAGAGGAAAGATTAGCTTTTCGAACGAAGGAACTAGCAACAAAAGACACTGTAGCACCGGTATCGAACGTAACAAAAGCGGGAGTATTATTTACAAGAAAAGTACCGGAGATGACATCGGGATGGACATCGGCTTCGGCTGCGTCATCACATAAATCCTGTTCTTCGGAGGAGCGGAAGAACCAACGCAGCTAAGCGGGACCGGCGAAAAAGACGGAGCTCTAGGATTCTTAGAACAATGGAATGGCGTGTGCCCCACTTCCTTGCAATAGAAACAGACGACGTCGATCCATCACGATTCTTCCCCGGATGAGCGACCTTACCACGAGATTCGACACTTGCTCGGATCAAAACTCGGGCGATATCCGGATCCGGAACCCCGTTGATAACCCCCTCGACCCGGACGGCTCATACCTCGGCTTCTTAGCCGGAACTCGAACATAGGTAGCGACGAGGCTTCTTAGCAACGGCGACCTTTAGCGAGAATCTTCCTCTTTCAAAGAGGCATGAATACTCGTAGCTATCTCATAGGCTCCCCGGAAAGTCGAAGCTCCCGAACTCGGAACATGGGTCCTCACCCTAGGGTCCATTTTCTTGATGTACCTTTTACCCGCTCGGCTTCGGAGGTACAACCGTGGGTAGCAAACCCGGGACAGCTCGGTGAATTTATCGGTGTACTCCCGCACACTCGAGTACCCCGAGACGAGTTAAGAACTCTTCCCCGCTTCCGCCAACGGAGTTCATCGAGGATAAAACCCGTCCTTCGACTTCACACGAAACTCATCCCATCCAAATCCCGGTGTAGCCATGCGGCTTGCACGAACAAGACTCCACCGGTTGTCGGCTTCCATCTTCGGATAGTAGGTACCAATAGGCACCATTTCAACGAAGAGGGCATCCGAGTGGCGAAAATGGCTTCTCCATCTCTCTTATCCACCCTTCAAGCACAACAGGATCAGAAGTCCCGTCAAAAGTAGGCGGACGGTGACGGTCAAACCCAAAGATGGATTGCCACTAGGCGGAGCAGAAGACCGATTAGCCATAGCTATGATGGCGTTCTCAAGTGCTTGGCGCCTCTTTCGGGCAGCCTCCTTTCTAGCACTAGTCAAACCTCAAGGCAGCATTCAACAAACACAAGTTAAACATTCGTTACTGAACACGTTATTAGTTGTAAATTAACAACTTATCACATCAAATAAGAAAAATATATTTTCCCGTGGTTTCCTACCCAAGTGACCCTCTCATCACTACTTTTCTTGAAGCCTAAGATTCTAATTATCCTAGTTACTTCAACTACACATTTTCCGGGAGTTTCTTAGTGGCTTAGTAAGGGTCTCGGGTAACTGTGCTCTGATACCAACTGTAACACCCCGTCCTTCTACTACTAAGATACTAAACAATATCTAATCAAGAAATACTAAAATGACGTTAGCGGAAATAACGTCGGGACGGTTATGCTACTCTAAAACAATAAATAAAGATAATTCCTCAAACTCAAAGTTTCATAACTTCAAAAGAGAATTAATATCCGAGTAAACATCATAATTCAAAAATAAAAGAAACATCCCAAATTGAACATATTATCAAAACCAAATACTATGAGACATGCAAGTCTCCCAAGAAAACTTAAATAAAGCTAAATGTCCTTGAAGGCTATCCAAAAATAAGTCTCTCTATGGCCTATATAGAGTTCATTTACCAAAAAAAGTACTAGGAGCTTCTTCTCACTACAAACTCTCATTCTGCTAGCCCAAGCAGTCAGAAGCCTAGCAATCATTTCCATCTGCAAGGATATATTAAATAATTCCACAATCAGTGGGGAGTAACTAGCAGTTCTCCCAGAACAATAGCAATCAAAGCACGATTCCGAAGTAGATTATTAAGAAAGGAATAACATGCAATCATTACATCAATAGCATGCACATAGAAATCATAAAGCTCATAGATGAAACAAGTGATCATCAACAATAAGTAAACATGATAGAGTGAGTGACATAATTCTAATATATATAAATAATAATAAATCAAGAATTCAACAAGTTATTGAGTCAGAGACCGAACGCCAGTGATTTGCAAATCACTTCCTAAGGTTTGTCAGATCGCAATCTCCAGGTCAGTCTATGGGCTTACGTTCCCCACTGCCTGTGTCTAAGAATGGCCAAACTCCCGATGCAGGGTAGAACACGCAGAGCTCCCTGACTCTCGGACGACAACAATTAACCCAGGTGTACCCCTAGTTCGCAAACCAGGTGGTTGGCATGTTCTTCACCGGGGACTACATCTATCCCACCGGATATTCTTATCTCAAAATACAATCATGCATACAATCCAAGTATCATTCATCAAAATATTCATCAAAAAGGGATGCCACCCGGCCTTATACCCACAGTTCATCAAAACAGTTCTTCATAATTCCTCAAAATAAATCACTTATAAATTTTCAACAAATATCTCTCATAATAACACTTGAACATCTCCAAACATCATCAATGATAATATACTGGTTTTTACAGCAACCACAATTCAATCAACAATACACCACCAAATAACTCTAAATCATATTCATTAAAAGAGTAATAACAATTAATCATTTTCTTCCATAAATCAAACATAAACATGTGGTTACCTAATGATACATACTGTATACTACTTAAAATCAGCAACCCAGAATATAATAAATTATGAATTATTTCTGACTTACAAGCCCCCAAACAATTTAAAAGTGTATCCTCAATTTCACAACAAAAACACCATAATAATTATTAAACTAATAATTTCGAGCAGTAAAATCATAAAAAAATTATCATACGACCCTAATGGCTCTACTGACATGATACAATTTTTATTTATAATTTTCGGACTCCAAAAGTATTTTTAACAGTTAATATACAGATTCCTCAAATAAGCCATTATAATAATTAAAAATATAAACAGATGCCCAAAAATTACCAAATAACATGTAAAAACTCACGAAAATACATAATATTCAAATAAATTAATTTTTCTGCCTCTACAAATAATTTTCATGATTTATATACTGACAGAACCGAAATTACAAAAACAGATATATCAATTATATAAAAAAGTAAAAAGTAGGCAAAAATTATTCTAAGGCATGGAATACATACTACGCATGTAACATGATCTAAGAAAAATAATTTCATCAATTTTAACAGTCGTTCCATAATTATCATGCAATTTAGCCAAAAACGCACAAAACACCAATTTAATCAAATAAATACTAAAAATCATGCGAAAATTATTTTTCTCTACACAGTATTAACATAGCATGTATCAAGTATATTCATGTCAAATTTCATCAAAAATTTCATTCAAAAAGTATTTTAAATAATTCCTAGCATAGTAATCTAATACCGAATAATACCCTAATCACTATGGTTCTAAGATAACAACTAGTTACCTGGATCGTCGGAGGCGAGCTGAAAACTTCTGGAAAATCCCAAAATAGGCGTGTGATCCTCTCCTTCTTCAATTGCCAAGCACCAAGTATAAGAAAAGGCAACAAGAACAAATTCACGAACAATTAACAAGGAGTAGAAATGAAAAATTTTGAGAGAATGAAGATTATGATGGTGGCCGAAAGTCTTAGAGAATGGCAGCAAGAAGTTCTGATTTTTTAATCAGAAATTGAAGTGATAAAGGTGGGTTTAAAGAGGTTTAATTAGGAGAAATCATTAGGGGGTTATGGGAGTTACAAGGCATCAAAGAGTCACATGAAAAATAAAAAGAAAAGAAAGAAGAGAGGCCCTCCCTTTCCTTCACTTGGCCGGCTGTCAAGCCCAACACACCCACAAAAATTTTCGGCCCAAATCAACAAGGGTCCATGCTTCAAAAGCCCGCTACGCGATAAAACGATTAATTCCTAAATCGCGCCTAAACTTTGAAAATACTTAATAATAAAAATAATTTTAATAAATTATATTATAAATATAAATGAAATAAACACATTAACACGCCATAAAAATAAAAATAATAATTCGGCTCCCAAAGTTATAAAATAAAAATAATTAATTTAGAGAAAATAATAGTTTTTGAGAAAATTCTCGCGAAAAACTAGGAGCAAAATTATGGATTGTTACAGCAATAGTGTGTAGATTAAAAAGAAACAAACTAAAAAGGAAAGTGAGTAGATTAAAAAGAAACGGAGGGAGTACTCCTTAATAAGTGTGGGTAAATGTATAAAAATGAACGGAGAATACAAAGATTACTTGACAAATTTCAGTAAAATAAAAGTACAATAAGTTTAAAAGCCAAAAGTCCTAACTATAAAGTAATACTATTAAAAAGTATTCTCAAATAAAGGCCCTGTTCTTTTGGACTTATTTCACTTCAGTTCAGTTACTCTCTGCATTTTAGTTTCTCGCAGTTCAGTTCAGTTCAGCTCATTTCAGTCCAAAAGAACGGGGCCAAAAAGTACTTCCGCTTTTTTCAAAATATTTATACACTTCTCTCAAGACGGTTGTCAATGCTTATTTTAACCATTAATAACTTCAATTCCCTATAAGTAAAAATTTTAAAAAATTGATATTTTGAAAGTATATGTCGAGTTGAGTCTTTTTTTATTTGAATGGAGTCGAGATTAATCTAACAAGATCCCACAACATGACTATATTTTTCCTTACATAGAATTCACAAACTACAGTCAAAGCAGAGTGTGTGAATAGTGAAAAATTCAAATCGTGTTAAGTATTTTGAAATGGAGGAGGTATTGACTTTCTTTTTTCTAAAGAATGCAATCCTCTAAAAAGCGGTGACTCATTTTTTTAGAATGTCCACAAAATTACAAAAGATTACTAACGAGTAACTATTACTCAACCTCTTTTAATAATATAGTACAAGTAGGCAATGGGAATTTTCCGTGCTCCCATTATTCATAAGTTTGGTCCATACACTAATGACCAAAGGAAACCGAAAATTGAGGCTTATCTTATTTGCTTTACTAGTAGTTAGCTAGATGTTTAAAACTAGTCGGTGCGTTAGTCTTGCTCTTTATCTCACATACTAATCAATATCAGCACCATAAAAAACATATTAAGCAATATTTCAAGGGAAGAAAGTACAAAAAAATGAAATAAGGTGAGAACTGAGAAGCGAAGAAAGGAATAAATATCTAGTAAAAGTCGTGGAAAATTAGTGCGTCTTTTACAAGCTCACACAAGAAACTACTAGTTGGATTGAAGTTTGAAAGAAGGTGGTTTTTTTTTTGTGTTTGTGTGGACCTTCTTTTAGAAAAAGAGCCTAAATTAACCAACAAAATGAGTGACAACGTACCCTTTGTAAAAGTTTATTTTGCCGGCTTGTTGACTTGGGCAATACATGGGCACTGAAATAATAGTCAAGACAAAAGGAGGAAGTGTCAAATGTTTATGATCTTTCTTTTTTAATTCCCACTTTGTTGGCTTAAATGGTCAAGCATCACCAAAATGTATGTTGATGAATGCATCAACTCCCCATTAGGGGTATTTGATATTTCTATATTGGGATATATCTTGATTTATAGAATATTTATCTCTATATTATAAGGGAAGAGGGGAGCAACGGTGTCCCCATCTGAAATCACATTTTTACCCCTGTTAAATAAATTATATTTTAAGAAAAAAACTTTAAACAACACTCCTAAACAATTCAAAGTCAGCACAATCAATGCATATTAACAAAAAATTGACAAAATTATTTTATAAAAGGAAATTCCCAAACAATTCAAAGTCATCGCAATCAACATAAAATTGACAAAATAATTTTACATAAGGAAATTTACCATAAATTTAAAATGACACATACATATGATTATATATTGATTAGAAAAGTCCATAAACAAAAAATTAGAAGTGTGTTATTGAAATACTTTATCGACAATAATGTAGTATGTAAAATCTTGATGATGATTTATAATGTATTTAGAAACTTATATTTTTTTTATCAATAAAATAAGGCTCTTTATCTAAAGTAACATTATCGAACCATCACATAGTTTTAACTCCAACTTTATGTTAAAACAAACAAAAGGTTAGTGATATATAATTTCTAATTGCTTTATGCATTATACGTGCTTCATTGATTTCAAATTATTACTCATAAAATTGCACAATCAAGAAGAACTGAAGTTATATAAATGTCGTAGAAAATTGATTTGAAAAGAAAAAAATTCAATGAGTTTACTGCGAAAGAATAACCAACAAAGAAAATAATTAAAGGACGCATCGCGTGCATAAATTGCTAATATTTTATATTTGAGCGGTTTAATAAATGAAAGAAATTGGAACACTTAGATGGAAAAGCAATACAAGTGTCTAGATGCAACCATGTTCTTGTTAAGATAAGTGAAAGAGAAGTCATGACTTAGTTAGTTAGATTGATATTAAGATTTGTCTTGCACTTTTATTAAATCTAAAGCAAGAAATTATAATGATTAGTTATGCCTTATCTCCTTTACCTAATCTTCAAATAATAATTGAAATGATTTATAGACAATATTGTTCTTTTGGTAGTTTAATTAATATTTATGGACAACCATCAAAATAGAGATGGGAATGCTACAAGTAGATTACCACATATATTTGAACAATCGTCAACTAATCCAAGTACAAATGAGTTAATTTAACCATCCTGTGTTGAATCAAGATTAAGAGACAAAGCTTCTAATTACCATCTAAACTTTCAAGTTGATATTAAACTTTTCAACCTCATAAAAATAATTTTTCTCAAATAATATGTGGGGGCTAAAAATATCATTTTAATCTAGATTAGTACGATACTTATGGTGATTGGTTGGAATACACTGAAAGAAGCAACAAATTATCAATATTTGTTTATTAAGTATGATGATTTTCAATAAGGGGAGACAATGCTTTTGTTATTGTTGAGTGGCCATCTTGAAACAAGAAGAAAAAATTGGGCATTCATGTAAATGAGACTAGTTATTTATTGATCAAGCATACACTATGTTTGAATATTCAAATAATGAATTAAAAACTATCAAGGATATGTTTCATGAATTTAGTGATAAGTACGAGGACTAGTGAAATCTCTTAGAAGCTAAAATTGAATGTATAATGACTTTTGTGAACGAGTTTAGTCTTTACAAGGCATAACAAGTAGCGGTGTTAAAAAATATCTGATCCACAAAATCCGAAAAAAGCAAGTTATTGTTTACATTTTGTAAGGTTATTTTAAACTTCAATGTACAAATTAATTTTCTCATCGTTAAATATTTGATGTACTATTCTGTTTAAGAGTTTGGCTTTGACTTAACTCGAACCCACTTAATCTGAACTTTAGATCCAACACTAACGTTTGATGTACACTATACACGTACATATGGGTACATACAAAATGATCAATCTCATGTACAGTGCCATTGTTATGGATTTACAAGCACAATTTAGGGAGTTAAATCATGCAACTTTTAAATCTGATGAATTGATTATTCTACGGTGATACCTCAAATTCGTACATACTTTGAAAGTGCATCTAGTTAAGTTGTATATTTTAGAACGTAGTAGCATGATGGATAGATAAATTTGGGTTTGTCCTACTCAATATTAAAATTCTAGAACAGTCATAGCTGATAGGAAGAGACCAAGAGTACTTCACAAGTTCACACTGGTGGGCCGATGGTTGTCGCATGATGGGCTGCGGTTAGGACGTTAGGTAGTGTGAGGACTAAGACGGTAACTCGTTACTCTAAAATAGGCCATCGTTTGGGTTTGCATGTAAGCCAACAATATCCACATTAACATTTAACTGAGAGGTTGTCATTTACCTTTTCATTGCCAGCAATCAGCATGACCAAACACAAAAAAAATTATAAGTGCGGTGTTGTTATTCGGTGGTTGGCTTGCTTGTTCAGTTTATTAGGCCCGTGCTATGCTCCGGGTAAGGAAAATTATCATTTATTAATATTATATTTTGAGATGATAACACTAAATATCACTTAGTCTAGTAGTTAAGGCTTTATTATATAAACTTCAAGTCACGAGATCGAACTCTATACTATACAATCTGGTGTAAAATGCTAAAAAGTATAGATAGACATATGATGTCCCTCGAGATAACTTCCCTTCATTCATTTCTATGCTATTGCCACGTATCATTCCTCTAGAATGTTAACCACAGTATTATAGAAGTTTGATTATATCAGTTGTAAGAGCATCCATCACCATAACATTAAATTAGTTTATGGGATAAAAAAAATCATCACCATCATGAACAACATGCAAAATATATTTTGTCATATTGTGACTAACCATGGAATTGGTCACGTGGTGAACAAAAAAAAAGTGTTATGAGAAGAATAGGTCTTACCAAATGGTGGGAAAACGTGTAACAAAATGTATTTGCCAAATAAAAATGGCTATATTTCAAAAAATACAAATCATAAAAAAAATACCAATGGTCATATTTTTTTGAGATCTATAAACTGATATCCTTTTTGTCATATTTGAAACACTTTTAAAAAAAAAATTGAAGTAAAATGTAAGGGAGGGAAAATAGATGGACTTTTTTTTTATGTCATGGGTGGAATGATTTTGTGAATTTGTTCATGAACCGTGACATTTTTTTGAATGATGAGAGATAAAGTTGTTGATAGGGGAATGAACATTTTTTGTTTATGGTGGTGGATGCTCAAACACGATATTCTCCTGCAAAAGTTTATTTTACTAATTGAATAAGAAACAAAAAAAGAGGTAAAAACTCCTCAAGCTCATGTCTTTAACTTTAACTTAAGCTATATCGATCACACGACCACCCAGTAGCAGCTTCATTTTATAACAAAATTTGCAGGTTATAACAAATTTTTCAGGTTATAACAAATTTTTTTTGTTCATGTCACTTCTCCCATGCTTTTGAAAATTGTGGATGAGTGGGGGTAAGCAACTAACCTATTGAGAATTTCTAAAATGTGTACAAAGTATTGTCCCACATCTATAGAAGTAGGGATGAGGAGACTAGTTTATAATCTAGTAATCTACTCCTCCTACTACCAATTGATTTTAATATGCAATCTTATTACTGCTTGAGGACCAACATGTATGATAATTCTAACACATATATTCATCATATTAATTGCAATAACAATATAAACCATCTTTATTTTATATTGCATTTTTAAAAACAAATGTCAATTATAGCAAGTATTATCAATAGCTACTAACACTATCAACTTTTTTCTCACTATCACAACAATCAAAGATCATGAGTTCATTTATAAGCTAAGCGAAAGAATTGGAAAGACAAAAACCTTAGACATGAAGGAAAACGAGAACCTAGATCGAACCCATAATTTATCTACCCAAGTCAAACATACTTTTTAGTAAACATGTGTCATCAATATTCATTAACATGCAACTCAAACAATTGTCCTATTATACAATCAAAGATACTTTTTAGTAAAAATGGTGAAAAACCTACAACAAATAAAGAAAATCTTCCAAATTACATACTCAAGGTTTTTGGTGGGTAAATCTTCTAATCACAAGCTAACACATGTCCATTTGCTTTAACTTTTTTTATTTTTTTTTATTTTCATATAATATAGAAGTATACTATAAAGTGTATAACCTTATATTGTCATAATAATTAGAAAAATTTGCGAGAACAAATCTTTTAATTTTTGCGAGAAACAACCTTTTAATTTTTTTTTTTTGGCAACTTGAGACCTTAAGCGAAAAAATATTTGCGAGAAATAACCTTATGCCACTTTTCAAACATTTACAAGGGTTGATTATCAGTGCAAATCATGTGCTTTGTTATTTTCCTAATTCCACCATTTTCCCTCCAGTTCTATCACTTTAAATATTGGAGGGAAAAGACTTAGTTAATGAATGAAAGTGACATTAGGTTGTTTCTCGCAAACAAATTTTGTTTTAAGGTCTTAAGTTGCTAGAGAAAAATTTAAAACGTTGTTTCTCTCAAAAAGTGTCATATAAAAGGTTATTTTTAACAAAGTTTCCTAATAAATATTATTCACAAAATTCCCCAAAAATAATAAGTTACTCATTATTATTAACAATTTTTTTTTAGAGAAAAGAAAGAAAAAGAAAGAAAAAGAAAATGAGTTAATTGGCCTGCCTTTCTGGTGGGTGCGGTGATCTGTCGGCTGGCTGGTGCCAAATTCATGCACTCTTTGTCTTTTCCCTCTTTGCTTTCCTTCTTTCTTCCTTCCTCTCCATTTTCAGATCTTCAATTTTGATCTGGTGAGCTACTATTTCTTAAATTCCATCATATTTGCATCCTACATTTTGATATTTATTACAGATTTCGCGATTAATTTTCATTTGATTGCATGATTCTTTTTCAATTCGCAAATTTCTCAAATCTATAGTTGGAAACCCTAGATCTCGTGTTGTGTGAAATTGCAAGGTTTGCGTGTTAATTTTGTGATTACTATTGTGTTTCAGATGCTGTGCTTGAAGGTTTTGATAAATGTAGCTTAATTTCATGTTGTAATTAGAAAAATAAGATAGTGTGATAATTTGATTTTTTTAAATTAGGCATTTTCGGGTTTGTTATTTGAGATTTTTGATCAATGGTGCTACCTCCATTGCCAATGGAGGATCAGAACGATGAGGATTTTTTTGATAATTTAGTGGATGGTGAGCTTGATAGTGGTGGATGTGAACCTAGTTTGTTGAATAATGTTGGGAGTAATGATGAGCAGTCGTTTGCGAATTTGAGTATCGATGAAGTTAGCACCGAGTTAGATGGTTTAGATAATGTAGATAGAGTTGAAGGGGATCGTAGTGAAAAGGGTGGCATTAGTGATGTCGTTTCGTGTAACCTCGATGATGGTAAGGTAGAAGAGTTTGTTGCTGAGGGGGCTGGTGGTGGTACTGGTGTTTCGGGGTTTCCGGAAGCAGTTGATGGGGAGTGTGGTGATCATGTAGTGGAGGAGAAAAATGAATCTGATTTAAGGATTTGTGGCAATGGTACAACTTCTAGTGTAGGTAGTAAAGAAGTGCAGGGGGGTGCATTTAATAGTGGTATACCAGAGGCTCCAGACGAGGATTTCTTTAATCAAATAGGAGATAATTCAGCCGATCCTTTCGGTGAAGTAGCTGATAGTTTTATGGGTGCATCAGGCACTTTGGATGGTGTTTCATCAAATCAAGCTACCTGTTCAAGTTCATATAATTTTGGACAAGATGGAGAGAATATTCAGCATGCTTCATCTATGGAATGTAGTAGTGAGATGCAAGACCAAAGTAGTGTTGCATACTGGGAGAACCTATATCCAGGTTGGAAATATGACCCAAATACGGGACAGTGGTATCAGGTGGACGGTACTGGTGCGATTGTAAATAACATTGACGAAAGTAATGGCATAGTTAAGTCAACAGGTGATGAAGTTGATGCCAATACGACATCTGATCTTTATCATCTCCAGCATACAGCTCAATCTGTGAGTGGAAGTACGATCGAGGAAAGCTCAGCAGGTTCCTTAGCTTATGGGAATCATGCCACATATGGGAACACTGAGTATCCTGCAAACATGGTGTTTGATCCACAGTATCCTGGCTGGTACTATGATACAATTGCACTAGAATGGAGATCATTAGACTCCTATACTCCATCGATCCAACAGTCATCTAGCTTCAACCAAAACCAACAATTAGTCTATGGGAGTGCTAGTGCTGTTAATTACTACCCTGAACAAAATTTGATCTATGGTCAAGGTGGACAAGTTAATAATTATTCAGCGCAATTAGACCAGCCAGTGAATTGGAGAGGTTCTGGCAGGGATGCTTCGAATATGGCACAACATGGTATGAGCAAGGCTTTTAGTTCTCCTGAAAATACACAGTATGGTAGTGGACCTATATTGAGTGGTGCTGTTAGTTACCCTTTGGAACATGGAACCGGTGCCGCATCATATGATAAATCGTTTTCATATGAACAACCAATACATGGTTTTGATAGCAGTAACGGATTCAACAGATTTCAGGGCCTCGGTGCTGGTGGCACTGGCTTTCAAAACTTTGCTTCTGCTGAAAGTCCTCTGCAGCACAATAATCATCATAACAAATTTGACCAGCAGTTCTCCTCTGCTGGCTTTAATGGTCCAAAAGTCCTCAATTTTACTCCGCATCCCCTTCAAAATACCAGAGAATCCTATTCATCGGGTGGAGGAAGATCATCAGATGGGCGACCTTCACATGCTCTCGTCTCTTTTGGATTTGGTGGAAAGCTCATAGTAATGAAGGATCATAGTAGTTTACTCACTCAACCTGCATATGCAAGCCAGGTGAGGTCTTTACAGTTTCAATGAATTTAATATTGATTTTAATGTACTAGTTGAAGATAAGGAAATTGTAAAATTGTCAGTGATTTGAAAATGGAAAAAAGTTGACAGGGTCAAATATGCTTCCTATAGAGATTTTGCTTCCTTCTTTCTCTCTTTTGCTCATCAAGGGCCTTATGGTTATTTACATTTGATGTGAAGGATTCAGCAGGAGGTGTGATCAGTGTTCATAATGTGATGGAAGTTGCCATGCTGAAGAATGATAGTTCAGATTTAGGATTTGATGATTGTGAATATATTCGTACTCTGTGTCAGCAATCATTTTCAGGCCCCCTGGTTTCAGGCAATGTGGGAAGCAAAGAGTTGAATAAATGGATTGATGACAGGATTGCGAATTGTGACAGTCAAGATGCAGACTACAGGAAGGGCGAAACCTTAAAAATGCTTTTCTCTTTGTTGAAAATAGCATGTCAATATTATGGAAAGTTACGATCTGCTTTTGGTGCAGATCCTGGTTCAAAGGTATTGTTTTGTTTTTAATATCGTATTTTCACTTTTTTCTAACATATGTCAAGCTTCATGGCTTCATCTATCTCTTGCTCTGATAATGGAGAGTGTGTCATGAAGTTCTGCTGCCTTACCGTGTCAAATGAACATACTCTTGTATATGTATTCTGCTTCCCATATTGTGTTCGTTCAAACCTAACTGCAAGGATATAATATTTATAGCGAAGTGCAAACCAAAAATTCTGGCCAAACTAAACAAATAGGTAGAAGCATAAAAATAAGAGCTCATAGTTTAATTTTATTTTTGTTTTTCTTTCCTAGAGTACTTGCAGTATACCATTATGATTTGTGTGACTATTGTTTGGTCGTTGACATTACAAAATACTTACTACCTTGTGGCATCTTAAATATAATCTGCTTGCATTAAAGGGAGATTTGAGAAGTCGAAGTCATTACATCATCTTGGGATGTCCAATGGCAATGAGGGACAAAAATTATGAAGGGAGAATAGAACTGCTCACCCATAACGTCTTGGGTGGACCGGGTTCACAATAATTTATTGTGCACCCAAACTGACTTTATCACACAAAAGCTGTCTATATTAGAAAAAACCGACTATGTCATACGAAAACTGACTATATTAGATATTGACTGTATCATACAAAAATTGACCATATAAAAGGTGATTGTATCATACGAAAACTGACTATATCAAATAAAAACTGACTATATCAAATGAAAACCGACGATATCATATGGTTTCCTGTGCATAATAAGTTATTGTGAACCTAGTCCATTCAAGTTTTTTGCTGTTCACCTGCTGTTACTAAACTATTAATCAGAAAGGATTACAACCATATTTGTCAAGGAAGACCCTTACTGTATATGTGACACCTATTTTACATTGACCTTTTGGTGGTCTGATTTTCTCTAAGCCTTCCATGAAAGTGGTGCAGTTTGAGGTCTTTGGTATGGGTGCTTTATAGTTTATATATAATATAACCCAGGCAATGCCATTAGTTTAGTCGTAAAGCAGGGTTCTTGTTTACAACAAATCCTGTTCTGATATTAAAATGAGTGAAATATGGGGGGCAAGCATCATGTTTAAGAAAAATGTTTGAGAACAACCTTCTCGACCAGCAATGATTTTACTCCACATGCTGTATTTTTTTTCCTTGAATGGGGAGCTCCCCCCCTCCCCTCCCCTCTTATCTGGAATGAGAAATAACTAGTCTGGCTGTATTGCTTTGTTCCACCACCCCCTGCCCCAGAAAGCATCAGTTAATTATATGGGAACTAGTATACTTGGATGTATTTGCACTTGCAAGGCATGATGACTTTATTGACACAGCTCAGATTTAACACATGTTATATGAACACTTGTATGGCTGCATGTACTGATGTACTTAAATAACCATGCATGAACATTTGGCATAAGATGGATACATGAGTTTATATACTTAGAAGCATCTAAACTAGTGTCTAGTGTCGACGGGTGGTTCATATCATTGGAGGCTTATGAATCATAGGGTCCAAGAATGTTGTTGACTTGTCATCTCAATTTTTATAGGTCTTGAATTCATGAGTTGTTTTTTTTTTTTACTAGGAACATGACAGCCCAGAGTCAGCATTGGCAAAGCTCTTTTCATCTGCAAAAGGGAATGCTGCACAGTTCACTGCCGCCTCCCATTGCTTGCAGAACATGCCTTCAGAGGGACAAATACAGGCATGTCATCTCTCTTTGAGGTTGCCCGTTTTTATGTAGTGACTACCAGTGTGGCATGTCAGCTAATTTGTTTATCTTCAGGCAACGGCTGAAGAGGTTCAAATGCTTCTTGTAACTGGTAGAAGGATGGAGGCTCTTCAATGTGCACAAAAGGGTCATTTATGGGGACCAGCTATTGTTATTGCCAGTTTGCTTGGTGAACAGGTTCTTAAGGATGAAACTTCTTACTTTTATCAATTACTTGTTATGAAAGAATTGCTATTTATTTGTTTGAATTTTTTTGATGAATGATTGTTATTATCAACCTGACTTTTGGTCTATATGACACCCACAGTTTTATGGTGAAACTGTGAAGCAAATGGCTCTTCATCAGCTGGCTGCCGGATCTCCTCTGAGGACTTTGTGTCTTTTAATTGCTGAACAGCCTGCTGAAGTATTTTCCAATTCCATCTCAAGTAACTCACAAAATGGAGCAAATGATTCACAGTCTTCTTTGGTACTATTCTTATTCTTCTGCTAAAGTTAATTACTTATCTATGCTCTTGGAATCTAAAAACTGTAATTACTTGTATTCTTGACTTTTGCCTTCAAAGTGCTTGTGTTCTAGATTCTTATTGAGGATTTCTGCAGAATTGGTGCCATTATGTGAATTTGGTATATCTGGTTTTATTATATTTTTCTGCCTCCTATCATTTTTTCTCTTCTAATGCTGGTATGTTGCTTGTACTACAGGTTGGGCCTGGTTTTATGTTAGATGAATGGGAAGAGAATCTGGCTATAATAAGTGCTAACCGGACGAAAGGTGATGAGCTTGTAATTACTCACCTTGGAGATTGCCTCTGGAGGGAGAGGGGTGAGGTATGGTGCAGAACACAATATCGTTTTTCATATTTGAGGGTCTTCTATTGTATGTTTACCTGCTGATGATTAGCAAAGATTAAAACTTCGTGCTACATTTGTTAACTATAATTAGCATATAAAAGCTCTTTTCTGCTTGTCTACTCGTGCTCAGCTGAAGGAATTTAATTTGCTTACTGGTATGTCTTTTATACTTGATTGGTGGGTTGAGTATGCCTTTGACACTCCTGCAACAAATTCTTGTCATGTAGGTTATGGCAGCTCATATCTGTTACTTGGTTTCTGAAGCTAACATTGAGTCATATTCAGAGAGCTCAAGACTTTGTCTTGCCGGTTCAGATCATTTGAAAAATCCAAGAACTTATGCCAGTCCTCAGGCGATTCAGGTATATATTACTCTTTAATAGCTAAAATTCCTGTGAAGTTATATCTTCATTCTGTTTCTGAGAGAATTATAAAGAGAAGGAAATAATCTTGATTGGGATTTTGTGAATAAGATGTCCGTGGGACGATGCTTCAGATATATTTATTTGAACAAATAAGAAATTAACATGAGGCGAAAGGCATCTTAGAGGATTGAAGGATTTCGAAGTCATTGACACTGAAAAGCCAAATTACATATGTTTGTTTAATAGTGTACTATACTTCCATGTTATGCTGTCACCTTTCCTGTATTAATATTGGCTTCTGATTGGAATTCCAAGATGGCCGTAGTTAGAACGAGACTGGAATGGAGTACAATATGTCATTTATTTTTGGACCGGGGGGGGGGGGTGTTAACTTTCAATTTATTCTCCTTATAACCCCCTCCAGATAGATGTTACTGAGATGGCTTTTTGTTAATATCACAGAGAACAGAATTATATGAATATGCAAAGCTGCTTGGAAATTCCCAATTTGTACTGCTGCCATTCCAGCCATACAAGCTTATATATGCTTGCATGTTGGCCGAAGTTGGCAAGCTATCAGATTCTCTGAAGTAAGTACTGCTTACAGTTTAACCCTATTCCTTTTTTTACTTAGAAGTGTCTTTATCTGTTTACTTTTTTGTCTATTGGCATGCTGCTGGCCTGAGATTTACTTATGACCTAGAGTACTTTGTCTTCCTCAAAATTATGTTCTTGATTCATTTTTTAAATATGCTGTTTTTTTTAAAAGATACTTACAGTCTCTAAGAAATTACTGTATTCCTTTTTGGCCTGTCCCAGATCTTGTTTCCTGACACAGCTAGAAGAAAATTCCTTTCTATTGTGAGATCAGGCCACACTTTCACTTACTATTTTTTCTTCTTATTACATGAACCCTCTTTTTCTCTCACATTTCAAGCACCTTCTCTTACTACTCTTTCTCACTCTATATACTTCATTGACTGATTTACACGTTTGGGGATGGAGGGAATCAAATATTGTAAAGGTGGTTTCTGACAACTTATGTAGCATTTATTTTGGGACAGAGGGTATAACATATTATCATTACCATTGGCCGTTATTATTTCCATTATTGATTTCCGTGGTGTCAAAACAAGGCCACATCGTATCATATCGCCCGTGTTGTAAAGTTTTCAAATCTACCGAACCGATATAACCTGCATCGTAAAGGTGTAAAAAACCGCGTTTTAGGCGGGTTCTCGGGATATCTCATGGTTTAAGTCGATATTTGGCGGTACGACAACCGCATCATCCCCGTTCCCGCATCCCCGCAACCGTAACCGCGATCGTGACCGAAACCGCATTTTCGAACTATGTTGCTTTCCTTTGTTTTGTTTGTTTTGAAATTTCTAACGTTTGCATTTTTTCTTCTTCTCATTTTCAATAAATCTATATATATGTATGTATCTATTATCATACTATTTAATTCTTTACCTTTGGTTTCACGTCGCTATTAGCCTATTACTATTCCCCCTCTTATTGTCGCGTTATGGTTTTTTCTTTTTCAAAAGCTGTTCCTTTGGGGTCTTTATTTAATTGGCTTTCTTATACTAAGAGCATGGCATATGCTTTGACCTATTCCTCCCGCTCTTATGTGTAATATGACCTCTGCTATTCGTTCTATTTAATGCAAACCTGAGCTATTAGAGCATAGAGAATATAATTCAGATGTGGCTAGTGGCCTAAAAAAAAGATCATATCCCAAGATAAAATTATGTTTTCTGTGATCTACATAAAATGACATAAACACTACTTGAGGTAAGATGGCTAGTTTAGTTTTTTTTTATTGAACTAGCTGTTTGCAAGTGCTCCCTGCACAATCTTTGATTAAATGAGGTCAGGTTGTCAACTTGCAATTTTCTGAGTTAATAGGAACAGAAAAGGAATTGAGAGGATGGAAAGATGTTTTTTATGCCTTAGGGTTAGAATGCCTGAGATTGTTAAATAAGTTTTTGATTAAAATAGCAGAACAAGTTACTCTTTGATACTGCTAGATTGTTACGTGGGAAATCTCATTTGTAAATAACATTTTACCATTTATTCAGATACTGTCAAGCAGTTTCGAAGTCTTTGAAAACTGGTAGATCACCAGAAGTTGATGCATGGCGGCATATGGTATCTTCTCTTGAAGAGCGCATAAAAATCCATCAGCAGGTATGCTTTTCTAATATCTTATACTTCCTCCGTTTCTTAATACTTGCAAAATTGCTAAATGACACATGAGCCAAGGAGGAAAGAGAATGAAACATGACCCATGTGCTTAAATTATAAAATAAAGCTTTCTTTGTATAAGGGTTTGTTGAAAAGAGAAATGCTGCCAATATAATGAAACATCCCAAAAAAGAATGTGTTGCAAGTATTAAGAAATGGAGGTAGTAGTTTGTGTTACTTTTGAAATGGTAATGATTACCCCATTTGCAGGGTGGATATGCGACCAATTTTGGTCGAGCAAAACTGGTGGGTAAATTGCTCAACTTCTTTGATAATACTGCTCATCGCGTTGTTGGCGGCTTGCCGCCACCTACACCTTCAACATCACACATTGATGGACAGCACAGTGAGCATGATCATCAGTCAAGGGGGCCACGGGTGTCTACTAGTCAGTCCACTATGGCCATGTCATCATTAATGAGATCTGCATCTGCTGAAGACAGCAATCACAAATCAATGCACAATCGAAGCATGTCAGAGCCTGACTTTGGTAGAACGCCCAGAAAGGTAGATTATGAGTATCTCTGTGCTAAACTGAGGTTCTTTTCCACTTATTCTCCATAGCTGCTGGGTGAAACTTGAATGCTTTTATTTCTCACGTGATTGATAAGATTGAGATCCATCTTTGTTTTTTCGGATGGGGCCTTAGAATTGGATAAAATAGTGTCTTGAGAATCATGAGACCCTGTAACTGAAGGAATATTCCTGCTTTCAGTAGCCTGAATCCACCCATAAGCTACCATTTTTGTGTTGAATAGTTCAAAAACATTCATATTAAGCTTCCAGTTTCTGTCACCTATGTGGCAACCAGGGAACTGTTTTGAAAACTATCTATTTACATTTTTCTCTCACTAGTTCTCACGAAGATCTTCATTTCAAAAGTTATTTTTCTTTATTTCTTTCCTTGACTGATACTCCCTGTCTTTAATAATTTTTACATGCACTTTTTGATTGCTGAATCAGAATTAGCTTCACACTTTTGTATTATGTTAACTTTTCCTTTTATCTCCACAGCATCAACCCTTTTTTTTTTTTTTTTTTTTTCTATAATAACAGCTTCTCTTACATTTTTATCTTCCTTATCAGTTGATCTATCTAGTATCCATTTACCAAAAAAAATTTGTATTCAATCATTTAACAAACTACTTTAGTATTTGTGCCAAACCCAAATATGAAAGCTGTTCAGGGATGGATGGAACTTTTTAATCTTCAAATGGATATTGATTATAAGAAAAGTACTTACGCCTCGTAGATAGGGAGTAGCTTATGATAATGTTTATATGTAAATATATGAAGAAAGTCTCATCCCAATGTCCATGGTAATGCTTGGCCATCGACAAATACTTTTCTTTTTCTTTCATATATTCCCATACTATTTATCACCACTTAAAGATGGTATTAAGTGGTGATGGAAATTTATGATGATTGATGAAAACACACATGTTTGGAGATGCAGTCCCATCACAATGGGATTCAAATGAGACTTTATTTACAAAATTTATTTATGAATTCATTATCATTACCACCATTTATTACCGGCGACTTGACGAGTTGTTAAGTGTTTAGAACATATTTATCTGTTTCTGTGTGTAGCTTTTCTAGGTTTCACTTTCAATTTCTGCAAGAGCACAGCTTGATACTGCATCTTGTTGATAAAGAAAGGACTGATTAAATTCAGGGCTTCAGGCGTATATCCTTGAAACAATGGAAAAATATGCTCTCATGGACGCATTTTCTTAAGCACACCCCAAAAATGGAATAAGATTGCTACTTCATCCGTCCCAAAATATAGTTCCCATTTCCCTTTTTTCACGGTAATTTATGCAAGTAGAATCTAAGAGGAATAGTAAAGATTTTTTGTTTATTTAAATGAATGTTGTATGGGAAAAGATGATTTTAGGAGAGAGAATGGAGAATAATTGGTGAAAGAGCATTAATTGTAACACTTGGGTTGAATAAACAAAGCAAAAAACAAAATTCAAGAAGCAAATAAATGATGAGACACGGTTTTTGTAGACAAATTACGGAAAAATGTGGAACTAAATATGGAAATGGGAACTATATTTTGGGACACCCAAAATGGAAATGGGAACTATATTTTGGGAAGGAGGGAGTAGTTTATACTTTTGTATCAGGCCAGGGTGGAAATATTTCTCCAGTTAGTTGCTACCTTGCTGGTGGTGATGGGGTCAGTGGGGATGACTAGTCCAGTCTTTAGGGTAACTGTTTATGACACAAATAGAATTTTATCAGTATGGCTGTGTAAAGACTAAAGCGAAGCTTTCCGTGTTCCTCACCAAGCTAGCTTGGTCTAGTGGTGAGGATTGTAGTTGTACCTTCGAACTTCAAGGTGTCTAGCCTGCTAACCCGGGCCGGGTTAACTTGCGAGAGGTTCCGGCTCGATAGGGCCCTTCATCTTACCTACCTAAAAACAAATTCCCGTGTTCCATAGAAGACTACACCATTTCTACTGTAGAAAGACGTATGTCATGCCATGTCTGTAATTGTGATTATTATGTTTTTTAATCTCTCTTTTGGTTTGCTAGGATGTATCACCAAAATCAAGCTCATCGAGTCCACGTGATAATTCATCGCTCTCAGGTAGTTCCTCACGTTTTGGTCGAATTGGCTCACAGATCTTCCAAAAGACTGTTGGCTTGGTGCTAAGATCTCGCCCAGATTGTCAGGCAAGTCAGAATGAAAGTTTTTTTTAGGTTCAGACTTTTGTGTAGATTGTCTTTTTCTATTCTGATATGTATTCTACCCTGCTCCTACTACAGGCCAAGCTGGGAGAGAAGAACAAGTTTTATTATGATGAAAATCTAAAGCGTTGGGTTGAAGAAGGTATTGAGCCTCAAGCTCAGCAAATGACCTTGGCTCCACCTCCAACAACTACAGCTTTCATGAATGGAACTCTAGATCATAACAAAGAAGATGAATCTGTTAATGCTATGATTCATGCAAATGGGGAACCTCAGTACAAACACACAAATTTTAATGGAAAGGGTGCTGAATTACCACCCATTCCATCTGGTTCAAACCATTTTTCAGCTCGTGGCCGAATGGGTGTTCGTGCGAGGTATATCTCTCTGTAAATAGAATTAAAGTAGGCCAGCGATTATTAGTGGGATGATGCAGGCACAAGGAGCTAGGAACTGGAACAAGGCCGGCTGAAATGCCTGGTAGCCCTTGGGCTTGAAATCTCTCTCCATGTAGCAACCCTTATAATTAAATTATTTGGTGTCAGGAAATAAACTAAGAGGATAGTGTTGGTGATAGTTGCTTATTGAGATGTTCCAGAATAAACTTCACACTTCTATTTTCTGCTGTTCTCACCATCCCTAAAAGAAAATATTTTACTCAACATTTTCTCCTACTTTTTCTTTTTTTATTTTAATATTTAGGTTTACAACTATTCTTAATCTCCATGCCAAATCAAAGTGTAAATGTTATTTGTGCACAAAGGGAGTATATATATTAGATACATTACCTAGGACTACCATGTGAGACATTTCACGCCACTTTCTACACAAACTTCAACCAGGTTACTTCCTTTTACCAAAAAGAGCACCACACAATAATGACATTGAGCCAGGGGACTCTTGGCATACATGGTACCTGAAATAAGATAAAATATTATGTGCTTAATGTTTCACTTTTGAATGTTCTTTTTTTCCTTCTTGTGCTGTCTTATTTATTATTCTATGATTCGTGTGAGCACCAATTTTTCTTCTAAATTCCTTTTTGTTATCTTGAAACAAGTGGTTAAAGCTTCTCCTCATCACCTTCCTAACTCCTTAATTTCTTAATTTCTCTCTAATCTTCTTTTTGCTGAATTGTTGAACAAAGCTTATGATTGCTTATGACTGTTTTGGAAGTTGATTAAAAGTTGTGAATGATTTAGGTATGTGGATACATTCAACAAGGGTGGAGGAACTCCAGCAAACTCATTCCAATCACCATCGCCTTCAGTGCCAGCTATGAGACCTGCTGCCAGTAATCCCACGTTTTTTGTCCCAACCCCAGTTACTGGAGGACTAGAAACTGAGAGTACCCAAAGCACACAACAAACTGTTGGTATGGATCAAGATACTACCATGTCTAATGGCCACCATTCATTTTCACCTCCTCAAATGCTTACACCACTATCTACAATCCACCGACATCCAAGCATGGACAAAGGGATGGGAAGTATGGTAATTGGCAATGTCCCATTACCTCCAAATTCAAGGCGAACACTATCGTGGGGCGGAAGTCTTGATAGTTCAAATCACTCTAGCATGTGTGAACCAAGACCTCCCGGGGAGGCACCAGGTTTTCCCGTATCTACTTAATATGCACCATTTACTAGATCCACCGCTGGTGGAACCTTCAAGAGCTTGAAAATGATGGGAGTCCAAAACCTGTCAATTTCAAATGTAAAATATGGCGGTTATACCCTTTCCTGAACTTGGTGAATGTGGCGAACAAGATGGTATATTGGTATGAACTAGATTCAGGTTGGAGGGACGGTGATAAAACTAACTTCAGAGAAGTTATGGGTTTCAGAAACAGGTCATTCAGATCTTGTAGTTTTTTACAGCCTCTCAAGATTTTTGGGGTTCAGGAGGAAAGGGTACTTCGGCGTCGTTGTACAGATGAATTTGTTGATTTATTGGGAAAAGATTTCCTTGAGAAAGATGGGTGAGAACTTTAATTAAAGCCTCTCTCTGACGCATTCGCCGGGAAAATTTCCACTGATCGAGAAATTGCATACTCCATAAAGATATCATTGTTAGTATTTTACGGGTATTCCCATTTTGTTACATCATACGCGTACTTGTAAGTTGTACTGAAATGACATCTCCTTGTCGAACAGTTCTCAGAAGAGTATTTGTAACAAAGGTTTTATTATGTATAATTCAGGAGTGTAACTTTGAGGATATGAGAAATTGTATACTTCACATTCATTTTTAGTCCCTCATCTCTCTCTCTTACTTGAGAAATCTTGAAGTATCCAGATGTAAATAGCTCGTTAAATTGAAATTTGGACACGAGGTTTAATGTTTGTATTAATTATATTGAAGTTTATTTCGATATTACTGTGCATTGCTCATCTTTTCGTGTTATGGACTATGGACTGGTTTTGGGATGATATTTAAACCTTCTATGTATAGTAGATTAAAGTTGAATGATTTTGTGAAAGCTGTTTGCTAAATGAGTTTAAAACAAATATTTTCTTTATGTATGATACGTTTTCATATAAACTTATGAACAACTTTTGTTTGAACATAAGGACTCCATGAAAGCTCATTTACATTTCACAATACGAATCTATAAAACCATCGACAACTTGCGGCTGAACTACCAATCCGTTCAATTCTCTTCCATGCCCATCTTTGTTATCAAACTTACCACTCAACCACTTTTTCAAAATAACATCTGTCAATTTAACACGAAGGACGAAACCTATGACATACCAAAAAAAACTACGGCCGTTTTGGTTTATGTAAGATCTATTCTTTCTCATATTAATTATGGTTTGACTTTCACACATGTTAATAAATAACTTAATTATTAATAATCTTAATTTTCTATTAGCAAAAGTTACAAAAGGTTGATATTTTGAAAATATAATCATAGACAGATCCAACAGTATCTTAAATTATAACATTTGTCTTTAGATATTAGTCGAAAAATAAGGTCAAAGTAGGTCATGTGAATAGTCGACATGGTCAAACTGTATCAATTAATATGAATCGGAGGATGTAGTTCGCAACTAAACTACAGAACACTGGTACATACAAAGTAGACCCAATAAATAAGAAACAACTGACACTAATTCCAATGTAAGCAAAACCTATGATTTCTCTCCCTTGATAAGTTTTTATTTTTAAAAGGCCTCCACTATTAGGAATTTTTAAAGTAATTAAGAATAATTAATGCTAAGTGGCATTGTGGATGTTATTTGATTTTAAAAGCAATTTTGAATATCTAACCTTCACTTGAAGATGGTATATGGTTAATAAACCCTAAAGGTGATATAGACAACTAGGTTTAATTTAGAAAAAAGCAAACTTGTCAATTACTACCTTTTTAATAGATCATATTGTGTGTTACGCCTTTTTTTTATAAAGTTGTAATTTACTATTTTTTCACGTTGTGTCTTGCCTAAAACCCAATGAATTATTTTTGGAGGAAAAATCGCTGCAATAATTTTATGCATTCAATTCATATTACTACGCCATCATTTTAGAAAAATTATCAACCTAAAAATCTAACAAGAGGTGGCAATAGGGTGCTTATCACACGAGGCGAGCCCGAATTGTACTGGGCTCGGCTGACTCGTTTATCGTTTAGCTCTGCTCGACTCGTTAGCTCGACTAGTGAAGCTCGGCTCGAGCTCGATTTAAGACAAATTAAAAATAAACCAACACAACATTAAACCAAATAAAAACTTCATATTCGACATTTAAATTTTTTTTGACAGATCTTGTAAAATTATAGATTAAATTCAAAAAGTAACGTGAATAAACATATGTTACTTCATTTTTACATGCTAACCAAATGAATTACTTACAAATATACAAAAAATTTCGACAAACTAGATCTAAAAGGATACAAAAAAAAGACTTGAATTGTTCAATGTAAAAAATTATATAAAAGGATACCTATAATAAAATTTTTACAATAAAATTTTTATATAAAAATAAGTGGTTCGAGCTTGGCCTAGTTCTGGTCGAATCAATTCGAGCTACCACAAGACCGAACTTTGACCAAACCGAGTCAGAACTGTTTTGCGAACAAGCCTAACTCAATATCACCCTAGGTAGCAATATATAACTAAACCGTGCAAGAAGTTAGAATTTTACAACCTTTCTTTTTCGATAAGGCAATAAAATTAGACATTGCCATCGAATCGGAGCCCGAATCCAAGCTGGACCGTTTCGGACAAGTTATATTCGGATCGGATCGGACCGGACCGTTTGATAATATTATTTGGTTTCGGATTATGATTTCTGATCATCGGATCGGATCACATCGGATTTCGGATTGGACAAGAAAGATTTTGAGCTTTTTTAGTAGGGTAAGGGTTGTCAAATGTAAATAAATTTTATTCTACACTAATCTTTTTTTTTTATATTTTTTAATTAACACCCTAGGTAGCAATATAAAACTAAACCGTGCAAGAAGTTAGAATTTTACAAACTTTCTTTTTCGATAAGGCAATAACATATCAAAGTGACCTATTAAAAATATAATTCTACACCAAATTTTTCTAGAAATAAAATGTAGTAAAATAAGAAAACACACAAATGCTGAAATGGAGTACGGAAGGAGTATGTGGAATTAGACAAATGGCACTTTTGCCTTTTCTTTTTTTTTTTTCCGAAAAGGAACAAAATATATTGCACTTTTGCTTAATTTACATCCACAATCAGTTCTTCTTCCGCGCAACCCCAAATTTTTGGGGATTTAAAAACCACAAATCAAAACCCTAAAATCAAAACAACGTTCTTCATCTCATAGATTCATTAGTTTGTAGGATAAACTGTTTTTTTTTTTTTTGAGTTAGCAACATACAATGGAATCTCAGCAACATCAACAACAACAACAACAACAACCATATCATTATCAATATCAAACTCAAAATGATTCTTTAACATCTCAATCATCATATGATCCTACCCAGATTCAAGCATATGATCAATCTACTCAAGCTTATTATGGTTATCCACACACTTCTGCTCATTATAATCAACCTCAACAACAACAACAACAACAAGAACAAGATTATTCATCTTATTATTATCAAGATTATGCATCTTCTTATCAAACCCAGGTTCAAAATGATCCCAATTCGATTCACCCACCCGGGGTTCCAATTTCTGTTGATTCTCAACAAACCCATCTCCAGAATCCCCATAATTTGTATTACCCACATGGGGTTATGGCGTCTCAACCTCCTCATCAAGGGTTTTATTCGGTATGATTTCTTTGTCGAGTTTTCGTTTCGCATTCTGAATTTGGATTGTGTTTTTGTTTTTGGTGTTCGTGTTCGTGTTTTATGATTGTGTTTTGTATGTTTTTGTTGTTAATTTCTTGTAGGAATTTGGATTTTTGTATGAATTGATTTATTTTGGTTTGTTGAAATGAGTGCATTTGCCTCCTTGAGATGTTTTTTGTGAAGGAAAGGGGGGGGGTCTTGGGATGGAATTGTGGATGAGGGGAGCTAATAGAAAATGCAAGTTTGGAAGAGGAAAATTTGAAGTTAAAGAATGGTATACTCTTGTTAATTGGATTAGGGTAATGCCTGGAAGATATAGAATGGTTATAATGCTGCCTAAAGCGAGCTTCTAATTTCCAGCCAGCAACTTTCCACGAGCTTTCCTTCATTCACCGATGACATAGGATTAGAAATTTAGAATCAAGAAGCTTTCTTCTTTTATGAGAATGTAGGGAAGTTACTCTTGCTAGCATAGCGTTGGAGTCGAAACTATGTAAAAGGCATATTGAGCTAGAGTTAGAGAAACATGATTAAGGTCACATTTTTAGAGGAAGTAGCTATAGGTGCTTTCTCTAGAGACGTAAGGGGTTGTTGATTGAGGACATCTAAATTGTGCCTACTTTTTGGGAGCATTCTAAAATAGTGCTATTTGTGTATTGTCTTCGGCCTAAGGGTGTACCAATTAGCTTGGTGCTATATACCTTGTTGATTTATAAGTAATACCTTCTTTTGAGTCTTGACTTTAAGTAAATTATTTTAAAAATAGGCCAGTAATTTGACAAAAGATAATTTTTCAATGCAAGCATTTATTAATCAATGTCTAACAATAATGAGATCCTTACGCATATTTTCAATGTAGACATTTATTAAATTTTGATACATCTAAAAGAGACTTTAGGAGGGAATTATGGGAAGGAAGCTAAGTTTAGTGGCTTTTGTTTCGTATAGAGTATAAATTATTGTGCAGGATATTATACCTACAAAAGAATTTGTAGGATATTTTGATGTGATTAGTGTAACGCATTTCACTGATGAGGTAAAATGGGTAAAAAAAATGCATAAAGAAGCCTGAATGTAGGACAAGGAATTTAGGTACCCGATTATATTAGTCACCCTAACCAAACCCGACTCTAGTTTGTCGAAAATCATAACCCAAGACCTACCGATTGGTACAAACCAACCCAAAAGACCAAATGAAATCAACTATACACGCGAGTTATGAAAGTATGGGTTAATGACCCAAATAAATTTAGGTGATCCAAGAAATGGGTTTGCCCAATACAAATAAGAATAACAACATAGGTTGTATAAGTTATGAAAGTGTTAATTGTTGACCCGATATGAACATAATCCAACTCCTAAATCAGGTTATTCGGTTCAAAAAGTCAACCAACCAACCCATTATAATTCAGGTCGGGTGGCCGACCCATTTTTATTTCAGGTCGAAAATCTCAACCCAAACCCGGAATTTCAGCGGTTCAGGTCGGGTTATCGGGTTGGGTCAACTTTTGTCAGCCCCACCTAAATGTACTCCAAATGAGTGTACAATGTCTATATTCTATCTGAGGATACTCCCTACCTTCTCATTTTGACTTATAGAAAACTAATCAAGGCCTTGTGACTCAGCTATTAAGCCCAAACTTGATTGATTTTGACATGCTAATTTTTCGGTGTATACATCCAGGTAATTTAGGATTTTGCCTTCAAAATCCAGGTCATAAAAGTACGCTCAATCTCTATTCTTTTGAGGTCGGATAAATTTTCTTGACGTCAACTTTTGCTAGCTCTAATTGCTCATATCTATCTGCTTCTTAAGTAACCTGAGCTAGAAAGACTGTTACTCTCTCAATCTCAAAATAGATGCCTGTTTTCTAGATAGAGTGAAATTTGAGTTATGGTCGAAAAGAATACTTAAAAATTCTGTGGAGAGATATTATTGATGTCATTGTCTTTCAATCATTTTAAGCTATGACATAAATAGAACAACTTACCTGGCAAACTTGTGCTTCAATTTTAGTCTTGGGATACATATCAATAAATAGCTTACAAGTATTCCTTTTTGCCCTGGGATACAGTTTCTGTTAGACGTGGTTAGCTTAAGGTTGTAAGAACTGAACGAATAATAGAAGTGATGATTGCATGTGTTATAGATGGCTGAGCAGAGGGAAGCAGTATAAACAAATTTGATCATAGTAAATTGGATATTGCTGAAGCTAAGTAGCTAACTAAACGAGGTTGCATGGTGATCAGCTAGTTATTCTGAAATTTGTTGTGGTCATAGAACTTATATATATTAAGATTTAAGCTATTCTCCCACTCCTCCACAAAGTTGTTTTCTATGCCCAATTGGCTTCCTTCATGATTGAAGCCGTATGAACCAAAAGCATCAAGTGTGTGCTGAGGGATGAGTTGCTTGGATTTGGCTTGTACATATCTCTAAAAGTTTCATTTTACAGCCATTACAAGCTGATGTCAAACAACTCTAGAGTGCTATTTTGCTTTCCAGGAACTTGCTTCTTCTATGTTCTTTTGGTGGCCAATGCAAGTGGATTGGTTATCCTGAATAGCTGGCAAATTCTCTGTACAGGCCAGCAGAATAATTAGAAGTTGCAAGCATGGTAGGAAAGGGATGGAGTTATCCAGATTTTAGTTCCTGTACTTACTTATATGCTGCTTCTTTCCTTGCAGAATTCTTAGTCACAGCCTCAGAGGCTAATGCAGGATTGGAAATGTTTTGACATCAATACATTAGTAAGTAGGGCTCACTAATAATGAATTTTATTTTATCTTTCATTTGACTCGGGAAGATGAAGAAGTAAATTTTGGGAAAGTGGCTCATAAAACTCTGAAGGACCACTGGACTGCTTGATACCATTTTAGATGTCAATGCGAGACAGAAGACGCTTCATGAATGCTTGGACCAGTGTTACCTAATTCGCGGTATGAGAATAGGTATTGGGAACACAATTCACTATTTCACTACCTACTTTTGTTAAATCCGCCCCAAATTATACCACTTGCGTGTACAAATTCGCCTTATATGGGTCGCAGTTTGTGGGGGCTTCGCGAACTAGATAACACTGACGTAGACCAAATAGTCCTTGGTCACTATAGAGTTTTTTTGGGCCATTGTGCTTTCTCCTCTTTTAGTCTTCCAGAGGTTACCCGTACCTCCTTTTCAAATGTAGCTTACATTTGTCAAAATTGAAGAACCTTCTCCTACTTTTTCTGCTACTTCTACTGTATGGCCCGACAGATACAGTTCAAGAGTGTGCCTTACAGTGAAAGAGAAAGAAGTATCTCTTGTAACAATTCTCTTTTTTCATGATTATGTACTTTTCTACAACAAAATATAGATTCTGGGGGGGAGGTTTATCTGGAGGAATCTTTTTGGTTTGTTCTCTCCTTGTCAACTTAGGTGAGCATGATCGCATGCTGGGTTTATTAAGTTGAGTCTTCACAGAATTGCTAGTGGAGTGATTTGCTGGAGCTGTCTGATTTTTGTAGACAGGTGGAAAAAGATTTGAGGTAATGCAAAAGACTTGGTCTTTCCGTTCTACGTGCAGTTGCCATCGAAGACGGTATAGTTTTATAGTTTGTGAAGGTTTGGCCGGTTCTTGATACCATAATGTTGATACCTGCTTCAGTATAAAAACATACACCTTCAGTATAAATCGTACAATTTTGAAGGTATCAATCAATCTTGAAGTTAAGGATATCCTACTTTCTCTCTTTAGAGGAGACTTATGCTATGTGAAAACATCTATATGGTTGAATGTAGTTGTTGACTGAGTAAAGTGCTTGATCTGTCGTTTGGGAGAGCAACTATCTGGAGTTCAATTTGTTGTTGTACATTTTCTTGGGAAAGCAACTCCAGCTGTTCAACTTCCAAAGACCAGGCATCTTTGTGGTTTTTTTTTACCCTCAACCTAGCTGGTGTTTCACATATCACATTCTCTTCTACATGAGTGCTTCTGCATCTAACCTTCCGTTGTTAGTGTAGGAGTGGTCAACCTTAATGACCACCTGGATGATGGGCATTGCTCACCCCCAAAGAACTGGTTTTAGGAGGTCTGCCTTTTGTCCAGACAGGTCTTGAACATACGTCCATATTGGGTTTGGCTCTGGGTGCAGAATCTTCACTTGTCAAATATGCACTTGGATCCCTGCCTGATACAAAACAAATTCTTCTTTTGATTTTTTCTGTTGTTTGACCTGGAGCTGACCCCATCTGGCTTAAATAATCTCAGTCCAGATTACTGTAGTCATCAGCCGATTGGATTTGCTAGGAGTCAGTTTCTTGTGGGAAGATTGGTTGCTCAAACCTGAAGTTGACTTGTCTCTGGTGCTGGTTGTATTATCTTTCTCACTCATACATTAAGTTGAAAAATGACTTTAGTTCTCAAGAAACTGTTGATGGTTTTAAGGTAATAAATTCTTCTATATCACTTGAAGTTTGTGGAACTTTTGAACTGCGACTTTTTTTGTTTTTTTTTCATGTCTAAAGTAGCTTATGATATTATTTACTGTTCAGGATAGTAACAAAACCTACACTAGCAATCATCCATTGTGACTCTGCTGAGGCAGAACAAAGTTTTGTCTTTATGGATGGTTTGTCAAAATAAATGTTTCTTTAAAGTCATTAGTTAATTTGGCTTGTCATTGTCTTTACTAGATCTAGATATTCCTAGCTAAATGTTTGTTGTTCTGCCTCTTGCTTTAGCAGTGGATCTGTTATGCACAGGATCTTTGCTGGTCCGATGTAGATTTATTTGCTTAATAAGCTAACATGTTAGTGTACTGAGATCCATTTAACAAAGCTCAGTATGTATGACCTTTCCCTTAATGATTCACTGTCGTGCAACCTGATCATCCTGCATAACAGGCTGGAGGCAGTCAAGCTGGTCGGTCTGTGAGGGGGCGTGGCACTTTTGGTCGTCATGGTAGAGGGAGAGGGGGTGGCCGTGGTAAGTCTCAGAGTACAAGATCATCTGCTGCTGCTTCTGTCTCTGGTGGTGTGCAATCGTCTTCCGTGGAGGGCCAAGCAGCACCAAGCAAGCCACCACCTCGTATGGCATGGTGTGAACTTTGCAGAGTTGATTGTACAACTCTTGAAGTCCTTGAGCAGCATAAGAATGGAAAGCGACATCTGCGGAACTTGAAGGTTCATGGGGAGTTGCAGAATTTGAGCAGACAATTTGCAATACAGAATCCAGCTATGTCTGGGTCTCAGCCTAATTCTGAAACTTTTCCTCCTCCAAATTACTGAAGGATCCAACACAAACAACAATGTTACCCCTGACCCTGCAGCTCTGGAGAGTAAAGTTGAAGCCACAGTAGAAAAGGAGACAGCCAATAAACCCGAAGCTTCAGTGGCACTACCATCTCAGGAGTCAGTTAGAAAGGACCATTTTGGTGGTAGGGGTGGTTTTAAGCGGAAAATAAGAGGAGGGGGCCGTGGCGGGAAGTGGATGAGAGCCTTTGACGGGTCAAGAAGACTCATGGAGCCTCCAAAGCCTAAACAGGTGGTACCTTTAATATGCGAATTGTGCAATGTTAAATGTGAGTCTCAAGTCGTTTTCGAAAGCCATATAGCAGGTAAAAAGCACCTCTCAAACGTGAAGCGTTTCGAAGGCCACAAAGAGGCATTTGGAGATGGAATTCAAGCATTATACCCTACTATCTCTAATCTTCCACCGACGACGATCATTCCACAGGCCAATCAACTGGGGCATTCCCCCGATGCTCAAGCCCTTGCATCAATGATGCTCAGTCAACAAAACCTGCAAGATCCTCAAGCTGCCCAGGCTGCTTTGGCTCAGCTTCTCCATCAACATGGTATCCATGATGCTCAGACTCTTATAACCCAGTTGATTCCATATTTGCTTGCTCAATTCCAAGCACCCGGATCATTACCCG
Organism: Beta lomatogona; assembly: GCA_947646795.1. Classification (NCBI taxonomy): domain Eukaryota; kingdom Viridiplantae; phylum Streptophyta; class Magnoliopsida; order Caryophyllales; family Amaranthaceae; genus Beta; species Beta lomatogona. The sequence goes on along the minus strand of CANSNZ010000139.1, from coordinate 1,357,066 downwards.
TCCCAGCAGCAGGATTCGGGATACATAACCCGAGTTCTGTGAGCCAAGGAGCACATATTTCTGTCGGAGCTGAGAGCCATAACGTTGCTGTAGAAAGTAAAGATGAACAGCAAAATGTGACAAGCAATTCTGAACCTGAAGCTGTTGGGGGAGCAAACGACACCACTGCTGCAAACGACAAGCCTGCTGCAAATGATAAACCTGCTGCAAACGAAAAACCTGCTGATGTCCCACCTGAAAATGAAAATCAACAGTGAACGACGAGGAAGCTTCTGTTTCTGGACATCATAAGGAGTCCATCTAAGATGAAAGACCATATAGAGAGGCATACAAGTTGATGATGCAGCGCTGGCATTAAGTCATCTGCTCCTACGTGATGTTGGGAAAATCCAATGACGGATAATAATCGACGTCCCTAGGTTGTTGCAAACTGACACATTAACTAGATTACATGTTTTTAGGTATACCAAATAAGAGTTGGATGAAGTTGAATGGTTGAACTTAATTAGTAGGAGCTGTTTGTACTCCCAGGACCAACTTCTATTGCAAGAAATTATGTTAGATAGTCTTCGTACTTTTAAGAATTTAGACCGGATGCCTTTAGGCTAATTTTTGGTCTTTGCATATGTAGTAATTAGTTACTCTGTTTTTTGAAGTTGTTCTCTTGAAAATAACGACAGGTTGAGATTTTGTTTTCGCCTTTGGCGCATATTCTTAATATGACGATGGGAGTCCATCGATTCAGAATGGTTTGGGATTTTTAAGAAGTGAGTTCAAATTCATTGTGAATCCAACCTTTTAGCATGTTCTGCTCATATTGAACCGTAATATCGGTAACCTGTTGAAGTTGTAAAATTAAATATTTTTTTTTTATTTTTCAAGTTTCTCTTTTCTTCTCTAATATGTTTCTCCCTTTTGTTTTTCTCTTTCACCTCCCTTTCTCAATTCCTCCCCCTTACAACCCCTCTGTACTCACCATTCAGCAGCGCCCCCAACTCCGCCTGCGAGCATCACAACCTCATCCTCGAAACCACTTTTCCGGAACACCCTAAACAACGCAGAGGAAAGAACCAAAAAAGTTGCACAAGGTAGAAGAAGTGGGCCCCCTTCGTTGGGTTGAAACCTCTGAAACAATCTCCCGCCAATTTCACTTCGACCCACGGTCGCTTCTCTGTTATTCTCTCTCTTTCTCATTTTTTGTGTTCTTTTGTTTCTTTTGTAATTGCAATTGCTAAATTGCACGTGGAAAAGTAGGGTTCTTTGGAAATTTTGGAATTGAATTCAAATTCTGCATACTGTGAGTTGAAAAGATAGATATTTGAGAATTTGGGGTTGGGTGGCTGAATTTGAACATTATTAATTCCATTTCTAATAGCTTGTATGAAGATTGTTTTAATTCTACTAAAATTTACTGCTTTTTTTTGGTAAAATGAAGGGTCTTTTATTCTTGCTTTGTTGCAATTTGTATTGTTAATTGTGGAGTTATTGGGTTGTAATTGGGGGTTTCAGGTGGATTTTTGTTGGTGGGGGTGGAGTTAAGGTGGGTTTGGGTGTTGGTTTGTGGTGGGGAGGAGAGAGAAAGAGAGGTTGGAGAAGGTGGTTTATTGGTGGTGGAGTCAGAGAGGGGTGGAAGTGGTGGTTGACTGGTGGTGTTGTTGACAGTGGTGGTGGACTGGTGGTGTTGTTGACAGTGGTGGTGGTGGTGTGTGTGTGTTCACAACAGTGGTGGTGGTATACTGGTATGGTTGGTAGTTGGTACTTGGTACTTGGTACTTGGTACTTGGTACTTGGTAGTTAGCTTAGTGGTGGGTGGTTAGATTAGTTTTAGTTTGGTTAATTAAAGTTAAAATTGATTAATTAAATAAGAACGAGTTAGAATAACACATGTGTACAATTAACTCATTCTACTGGTCACCAACTTGTTTCAACAGGTCACGGTTCAATATGAGTAGATCATGTTAAAAGGTTGGATTATTAAATAATAATCAAAATGTGGGATTAATTTGAGCGAATGGTCCAAAGGTTGGATTATTAGAATCAATTTTTCCTTAGATTTATAAGTTTATTCTATTAATATATTTAGGAAAATGATATATGCACCGATTATCTTGTGACTTTGTCATCTATCTCTATTATATAAGTAAAGGGGTAGCAATGGTGTCTCCTTTTTAATTTACAACTCTACCCTCAATAATAAGATATAACAATACCATACATACTAATCATATACAAAACATTCCAAAATAAATTTTCAACCAACTCAAAAACTTCCTCAATCAATATATATCAACATATTTAAACTTCAAGCACAATCAAGACATATTTTACAATTGAGTGACAATACTAAGTAAAAAATGTCACCGCACGCAAATCGTGCATAGAAATTAGAAAGCTAGTATAAATATATTAAAAGTCGTTCCTATCAAATTATCAAAGGAATGGTGCCATGTGGAACTCTTCTCAAGCTTAATACACATGTTTATAATCTCATTTAAAAAATATTAACGATTTGTGAGAGTTTAACCATTAATCCACTACAATTTCAATGCTTAATGTTTCAAAGTAAAACATAATAAAGTCTTATAATTATGTATAATTATGAAGACATTGACAAACTTTTTAATCTCTAACACTTTTATTAAGTAATAATATTTGGTTACCCCAATCTATTGAAATTGTTATTTTTATCTCAATTCCTTAGAAATTTTTTTAAAAAAAAACAACTTATCATGTCATAACGTTCATTTTTCAATTTTGCACTAGACTGAATATTACGAAAAGCTAATAAAATCAATTATGAAATTTACGAATAATAATATATTTGATAATTGTAACTGACACGAGACATTGCCCAGGCCAAAATAATAGTTTACTCATTTTAAAAGTAGTATGTATCATAATTTTCCACGAACCTGTCAAAAAGAAATAGTGAAATGCATTACATAGGAATTAGGATACACATACACTTGGTTTCTTTCTCCCAAGTCCATAATTTCATAAGACTGTTTCTATCTGTATTTCTATGGCAGTTCAAATGGTATCACTCCAATCATCACCATACAAACTTCAATTCCAACACCATTTCTCCTCATTACCACCAACTCTCTTTACCCATCAAAATAAATTTGCCAAATTTTCAATCTCTTCACTGCAAATACCTAGTCATTCTCTTAGCTTTGTGAATGGAGCAAAAACAATAAGAAGTTCAGTGCCCTTAAAAAATGAAATTCCCCCAAATGCCCTTCGTAGAAAAGAAGACCCACTTTGGAGGGGAGGCTTCAGCTTAGGGGTAGATTGGGGATTGTCTCATACTGGTCTTGCCCTCAGCAAAGGCTTCTCCTTTCGTCCCTTAACTGTAAAACCCCTTTTTTTTAAATTTGTTTATGTTAAATTCAGTTTTAATTTATGGGTTTTCTGTAATTATTTATTTACATTAATGGGTTTGTCTTTTTTTTTTTTTAAAAAAAAAATTTCCTAGGTGGTGAATTTGAGAGGGGAAAAGCTTGAGCTTCGTCTTATTGAGATTGCAGAAAAAGAGGTTCATTTTTTTTTTTTGGGATTTGAAGGGTTTATTATATGGTTAATTTCATTATTTGATTTTGAATATGAAATATTGTAGGAGGTAGATGAATTTATAATAGGATTGCCAAAATCAAGTGATGGAAATGAGACCCCTCAATCTAATAAAGTTCGAAGTGTTGCAGGAAGGCTGGCTGTTAGGGCTGCTGAAAGGTACTTCTTTTAGCTATTTTTGGTTCTAATATGAACTTTTATAATACTTCCTCCGTTTCATAATACTCGCTACACTCCATTGTGGAGTTTCACATTACTTACTACACTTCCTTTTTTAACAATAAATTCTCTCTATCTCTCTCCTCTCACACGAGTCCTTTTTCTTTTTACTCTCTACCTCTTTCTTCTCCAAAAATTGCCTAGGACTCCGTGAATTGAAAAATGTAGCGAGTAATATGAAACGGAGGAAGTATCAACAACAAAAAGCCTTCGTCTCAATCTAATTTGGAGTCGGCTAAAAGAAATTGTTTCCGTGACAAATGACACAATAAAAGTGTAGTTGAAATATATCTTTGGATAACTCATTGATTAGAATGTTGAAATGGGTTTGGCTGGAACTCATTTTTTAGAATGTTAAAATGGGTTTCTGACTTTGTGTGCGGTGATGTGTGTGTGTGTGCGCGCGCGTGCGTGATGATATTATATACTACTTGTAGAGGAAAAATTTTCAGGAAAGGGAAAGTTTTAGTGTGCTGAAGATTCTTTTGTTTGTGACAACGAATCTACCAGTTTCCTTTTCTTTTTTGTAACTTTGAGATGGAAGGAGCAGAATATTTGCGAAATTTGTGACGATTAAAGTACCGGGAAGTAGGATTAGCCTTTGCTTTGGAGTTATTGATGAAACATAAGTTATTGATGTTGCGTAAAGTTGCCTCTGCTTAGGAGTTGTGCATTTTCAAATTTGCCCCCTCAATGTAGAACAAGTTCTTATGGTGTTGGTTTCTCAACAGTTTCATGTCCTTTCAAGTGCTTAGCTACAAACTTTCTATTGAGCAATAACATGGATAAGATAGTGCATCACGAATGTTTGAACCAATGAGATATTCTATTTTATTTACTTTTACTTATTAGAACAATGTGTAAGGGTAACATGGGTGATGTGGTGTTCCTGTAATACCTGATCTTCTAGTGCTTCATTCGAGTTTCATCGTTCCTCTATCCTTATTCCTGCTTCCTCGACAACACCTACGAGTTATGATTGACATCTTGAGAATTATTGCTGTAGTCCAACAGATTGATTAATCACTTCAATTGACATTCCTCTTTTAATATCTGAAGGGGCTGGAGAGTATATTTGCAGGATGAATATGGCACATCAGTCGAAGCAATGCATCGAATGATCAATACGTGAGTCTTTAGCTACAATGCCAATATACACTGGCACCTTTTGAGTTTTTTTTGCTCTGGAACAATAAGAAAGTTAACGACATTAGTTGAAACAAATTAATGTACATGTTCCTGAATGTAATTTATTGGTTTATGATCCACATAGTTTATTTTTTGGTTTATGATCCACATAGTTTATCACTTATGGTTGACATCACATAAATATCTTCAGGGGTGTTAACAAATCTGGACGTGATGGAAAAATCGATGCCTATGCAGCTATGGTACATTCTACTATCATCTTATTGTGTTTTAATGTACATTAAATCTTGTGCACTTCATGTGTGTTATGTACAAGCATACAACAAGCTTAGTTGCCCCAAACACATAAAAGTCAAACTTTATAAAGGTGCCTTTTTGTAATTTTGGGTGATTAAACCCAGTTGTATAATGTATTTGATACACCCGTTGTATTCAAGTTTTGTGTTTAATGTATAATGCTCTCTTCTATGCCCCCTACATTTTTATCTTCAATGAACGAGTGTGTGGCTCATTCATCACATGTGCTGATGTGCATACTTCGAACAGATGGTGCTAGAGAGATATTACTCCAAGTTCGGTGAAGAAACTGAACTTGTATGGCCGAAGAATTTAGAATTACAAGAGAAGATTCGGAAGGGTCCTCCCGAAGATGTTGATTTCCTGTCGTGAATTGTTACACTGCCACATTTGTTACGTGAGCAAGCCCATACGCATTAAGCGGAAGTTTTAGAGCAGAAGAGAGATCCATACACAAAAATCTCGATGCATGGAAGTGTTCCCAATTGGTGTTAAATCTGAAGAGAGGGCCTAAGAAAAGAAAAACCCAGCAAGAAAGGATCCATATTTTACCTCAATTGATCATTTAGGCAAGCATCGCCATCTTGTAAAGCATTCAATGAATACGGCTAGTTCTTGATTTCTATTGACCAACGCTGATAGTTTTATGCGCACAATCTATCTAATTATGTTCATTGTCTATTTATTGCTTGAAAGTAGTAATTGTAAAGTAAGCAACTTGATGTCATCAAGTTTCATTATGAATCTGTTATGATGTCTGCTCTTTTTTTCTTTTCCTTTCTGTTGACCCAAAGCCAAAAAAATAAGATATAAGAATGACAGTTCAGACTTCTTTTTATGGTATATACAAAAGTAGTCAAAATTACAACCTAAATTTTGGTTTGCAAAAACTCTAAAACCAACTCAATAGAAACAAAAGACTATCCAGAAACATGTTTTAAGTTTAATGCTAGACAAGCTAGTCTTGTCATGGAAGCACATCAACCCGGTGACCCAATTCAATGGACTTGAACATAGTTGCCTGCTCTGCGGCTGCAGTCGCAACATGCCCTGGTAAAGCCTGAGGCAAAGAAACTTGAGAAAAATGAAGCAACCAAATTTGATCAAATAAAGGTCAACTTAAAAGAGAAAAAATAAGGTTGACCAATTAACTTGGAGCAATATACTTCCTCATATTTTACTTGTAACATTGAAGTATCGCACAAAAATTTAGAAGAGGAGAGATATAGGAAGAGAGAAAAAAAAGACACCACGTACTAGGAGAGTTAAAGAAAATATTGCAAAAAATGTCAATGTTGCAAATAGTATGTAATTTCCTACAAGAAACATTGGAAGTAAAACAAAAGGAGGAAGTAACTGCTTATAAATTTTATAGAGCTGTTTTAAGAAAAGAGAAAGTGGAAAGAGTCATACCTATGATCAATGCTTGCTGCATATATATAGCTCGCATTCAGCACCATCTTATTGGTCACTTTAGAATGCATAGAGTTGCACAGCTCGGAATTCTTTCAGGTCAATAATCCTCCTCCACATCTACATGAAAAGATATGCACCAATGACAACCACACAGAAAAAAGGAAGAAAAAGAAGACTAACAAATCTAAGACCAACTCATTAGCAGAAGTATCGGAGTCAACCTGTAACATATAGTAGTACTTGCAAAACCGAATGGTTACACCAGGGAACTATAAAGCATATTGACGGGTAATAATTTATTAACTTGTGACATGTGCATCTTTTCAGCCCACCAGTATAGCAGTCTGAAGCATGTGGCCTATACAAATGGTCAAGGTAGTAAATGAGAAGCTCGCCATCAATTTTTTTATAAAAAATAACAATATTCTGAAGGAATACCTCCTCTCGTCAACTTAAATTGTCTGTATCAGAGATCTACACTGCAAGTTCCAAGAAAAAAGAGAAGGAACATGCATCTTACAAGGTCGTGGATCTATGCAAACAGGCCAAGCGTTAAGTTGCAGCAATGCATCTGTACAATCCAACACATGTACGTCATCAGACAGGGGTAACTGTTATGTTCCCAACAAAGATAGAACTATAGATAAATTACCCCTCTAATCATCAAGGACTATTACTACATTAAATTCTAAGGCGTGAAATCATGAGTGATACAAAAAGCTGATGTTCTAACGTCCAGTAGTATCACACAGATATATCAGGAGCAAAGGCAGGAAGCTCACAAGAAGGTCTGATGATTTACTGCATCCATATCTCACCTTTCACACATTGCAGATGCGTGATAAACTCCAACTGTAATAAACAACATACCTTCATCCATTAACATTTTAGCCTACCAAATATGTGAAATTTAGTCATCAACCAAAGTCCAAAACTTTGACAATGAATAATTCAAGATATTTGCATGCATACCTGAGAACAAGTGACCTGGGGCTGGGGCCATGTTTCAGAGTACTCTTTGAGTACATTGGAGGAACCGGCATCTACAAACATTCATATGTGTCCATCAAGTAAACAAAACAGAACAAGAGTTTAAAGCATAAAAAGGGGGTTGGGGTGGGGGGGGGGTTCATCTGGATTGGATATTATTGTTCAGGTTAACATGAGTTCACAAAACATTCAGTTTGGTCTCTGGACAATTTTGTATATCAGTTCAAGTCACATTGGCATCAATCTCAAGTAGCTGGAGAAGGGGGGAAATAATCAATATTGTCAAATTAAGTTTGTTAATTGTGGTTTGGCTCGGGTCTTTATATGGGTTTAGTTGGGAATTAGATTACCTTGTCTTGAGAGTGACTGAGACATATCGCGTGTGGTTCAGTTAAGTCCAATATAGGTCAGTTTTTCCAGATTAAAATAGCAAAACACCTAAAACAAGAACTGGAGGGAAATGAAAGAACTGAAGGAGCAGAAGTGGGTAGAGAAGTAGGGATTGTCATAGACTCTTTTTTGTGAGAAACCAGAGGGAAAAAGTACTTCCTTTTTCGTAAAAATAAGCATTACAGAAAAATATACCATAAAGCCGTGGAAACACAAGATGGAATCCCTATGGAAGACTTATGCTTGGGATGATCTTTGGAAGCAATCTGTACTGCTGTATCGTTTCCACATCACCCTCAGCTGAAAGGCAGCTGACCTCATTCTCCAAGGTAGCATAAGCATCTGCAAAGGCCTGAAAAGCACCAAATAATTTGGAGTTAAAACAGATAGCATTGAAACAGAAAACAAACACCTTCATATTTTTCCATTAAAAAACACGAATATTAAGTGGAAAACTTGCTGAATACTAAAACGTCAATTGTCAAGGTACCATATTTGAATTATTCAAGAAAGTTATATGATTCTTCATTGGAAAACAATTACTAAATATCATTATCATAGTTAGATGGATGCATACTGGACCTAAATGATCTCTTACAAACCACCTGGTTCAGCCTCCATCCAAAAAAAGCAGTTGTTGCTAAAAGTACTTTTCAGTTCTTATTCCAGACAAAGTTGATAGCAGACTACTCATTTCATCGTTCTTCTGATAAAGAAGAAAGGTGCAGTATTTTATGTAAACCCCCTACAACACAGGTTCCTCTAGCGCATATCAATTTATGAGTTACTTCATGCTAGACGATAATAAAAATAGTTATTACAATACAAAAACAAAACACTAGCAAGAAACCAGGGGGTGCCTGAAGCGAACCAGCCCTGTTCTTCCAGCGCCATCAATTACCCCACCTTACTCGCGCTTCATGCAAACCAGTTTGGGGAAAACCAAGGGAACTTGCCAGCAAGGAATCAACCATGTATTCAACTACTAAAGTATTTATATTATTTCATGAAAATAGAAAACTTGATTTTGCACGAAGCGATATGGATAAAAACAAAACCCCTTTTATTAATATACGTCCCAAAAAATTTTTGATGTTGTATTGCATGTTGTCACAACCTAAGCACCAGACCAAAACGTCCAGAACTAGAAAGAACATTAGAAAAAGATTAGCATCAGTTAAAGAAAAAAGGATGGCAAAAGAAGTAGAATTTGACAGCATCATAGGATGAAACAGTGTCTTTGCAGACAGGATCGGTGTTTGTGAACTGATTTGGGGGGGGGGATATAAATAACTCAACATTGGCCACCAAGTTATGGCATGCAGCTCACATTCTGAAAATTTCAAATGAATGATTGCATATACGTATATATAATATTTAAACACACCTTGATACACTGATGAATCCGGAAGCAATTCTTCCCCACGTTATTTGTTGGAAAAAGAGGATCATCGATGTAGATTGGATCAATGCTACAGTTTTAAGAAGGCAATTAACATCAAGATAAGACAATCACCATGAACTCAGCAACTTAAGATAGCAAATCAACTAAGTATGAATGCTGATGCTACAACAGTTACTTATACCCTCTTTCTCTATTTATATATAACCCACTCCCTTGTATTGAGACACGCATTTGTCGAGGATCAAAAACATTCCTGCATTCATTTTATTTAAGAATTAGGAATGTAAAGTCCCGAACAGCACCATACTATAATGTTTTAGACATTGAATTCAACAAAAACAAGGATATACATATACGACTAAGCATTCTTCAACTCACCCAAAAAAGTAAAGGAAATCCATAAAAAGGCTGCCAAGGTTCTGCAAAATTTTACTCGTGTTAGTAAGATCAGGTACTTGCCCGAGTTCATTAAAAATTGGCAGTACAAATATATAATTATAGCTCCAGGATAATTATCTTTGCCAACCTGTCATCACAAAAGATGCACCCTACAAATAAATCAGTTACTCATGTCCAAGCTCCAAACCCGTCTAGAATTCCCTTCCCCTCTCTCTCTTTCCCCCACTATTTAGGGGCTAGTCTTAATATATGATGCTTTGCAGATTTGGAACTTTAAAGCCATTCATCCATTCCAAAATTTGTAATATTGTGGAATATGGATGCTAAGTTATAATTGGTTCATAACGGTATTGCCTCTTAACCGTTACAGAATACCAATTTCCCTTTTCAGTTTCAAGAAATATGGGGATTATAGAGGGCACATACACTCCATCACAGAATTCTCTTCACTTCTCAGTATATCACTGCTATATCAACCAATTTTGCAGTAAGCTTAGATAATTGAACCTGGAAAGAGAAGAAAGTAGAAAATAAACCGATTTTTTGTTCACCACAATAATTGATTCTTGTGTGCCAATGCATGGCTATGTGTCCAAGTGTCCAACTCCACTATTTAGAAAAAATGAAGCGTCCATACCCATGTCGGAATGTCGAGGATCCAATGAAGAATCCGGGTACACAGGTCAAAGATATGTTATAATTTCCAACAACGTTAGCATCAATAAGGAGACTCTTCCACACTGATGACATCGAGGATCAAACTAACATGCCAGTCGCGTGTGTACTACCTTGATGACATTGATGGTGGAACTGACATTCCAGACAAGTGTATAGAATATAGATGTCTATGTCACATCTATGAACTAACAAGTGCTTCTTCAACAGACTGTAGCCCCTGCCTGCTTAAATAATTTAAGAGACATCTCAAGTCTATAGCTAGGAACTATTTTTTTATATAAAAAAAAAAAAAAAGCGACTCTATGAGATGAATATGGAACAACAATTATTTCAGTTGGCTTCATACTTGATTAATAGGCCGCCCATGATGATGTTCATGCTGAAGAAAACGTGTTATTAACAAAACCTGCAACAGATTGCAAAACTGCTCAGCATTGAATGGGAAAAATTATCTTGAAAATGGGGCCAACAAGTGCGAGTAATACAGAAAATTATGTAGGTCAATTACAAACATAAACAGCATAATTAGAATACATAGGCTAAATTGAGTTAGTAGAAACACAAGCCAAAACATATCTCCAGATTTCAGTTCTCATTTAACTAATGCGTATTATTTCCTCCTAACCAACGTCAATATGAAATGAGGATGCACAGAAGACAAGGGCAGGGCGCAGCTAAAAAAGGTCAACAATCTTCTCTGCAGGCAGTTATGAATATGTAGCATAATAGTCAACTAGATAAACTTACCAAACAGTAGGAACTCAAGCCCCCTGAGTATGATTGATCGAGGCTACGGTCTGATAAAAACTGCTTTAGTACCAAAGCCAGGGGAATGGCTGCAGGAAACTGGTCAGTAAGCTGTTTAACCTGCATGACAAATTTTGGCATGAATATGAAGAAAGAATGCCTGATAGAAGAGCCTATAAATAACTTCATCACAAGATAAAATACTACTGATTACTTCTTATTAAATGACTACCAAAAACAAAATTAGTGAAAAACTGAAGCAATTGCTTCAGCATCAGATTAACTATTATACTTGGCTAGCAGAAAATTTATATTTATTTTCTCTGGTTGACCATCATTTTTACAACTGCACCCAAAATCCCAAACACATTACTGCAAGCTACAGGCTTGCCTTTCAAATCAGCCTAGCTATAATTAACAAGCTTTTTATGTGATAAAATTGGTAACCAATAGATTTCACGCGATAGCATAAGAGAAAAGCAATTAATAGGTAATCGAATTAGAATAAATTACCAATTCAGTGGTTTGCAACCCTGTGTGCGAAGGTGACCTGAAACTAATGTCAAGACGAACTGATGTAGAATCTTTGTCAAAGTTGTTGATAAGTTCTGAGCATGTCGGTGAAGGAGAACTGTCCGAACCAACAGTATCATTTTGATCAACAGCTTGTGCATCATGCAGCTGATTTTGACCACTTAAAGGAGTGTGCACACTGGGCGCAGCAATAGCAGTCACAAAATCATGTGGAACATCCACCACAAGCATGATAATGGGAATCTACAATGAAGGGAAAAATTACGTTTTGCGAAAGATGACTCGTCAAAACTCACAAAGCAACCTCCACCTGAAGAGAGATAGTAAAGAGAGTACTTACCGCTGTATTCTCCACAGTCTTCAGAGAATCTGCTTTTACCCATTCCTGATTTCCCAAGTACCTAGCAGCATGCTGCAAGATCAATATTGTCAGATATACGATTGCTTTCATAAAAACACACAAGTATCGGACCAGTATAAAAGACACATTAACCCAACAAAAGTATAAGGACAGGAGTGCAGAAGGAAAGAACAAGAAGAAACAGCAGATAAAAATCGGCAAAAGATAACAAGATTTTGAAAGCAGGATTAGTGGAATTTAACACAAAGATTTCTGCAAATACATGTATCGAAACTCAGCACATACAAAAATGGGCTAATACTGATAGGACGAGTCTCATCTGAAGGAATAATGTCACTTATCTAAAAAGTGCAAGGTCCATATGTGAAGCCAAACCAACAGCAAGTTATCCAATTTATCACATCATTCAATATCCATTACATCACACAAGCATGTTAGAAAAAAGTAAGGCAGCAATTTTTTCAAGCATAAAACAAAGACATCAAGCAGCACAGAGTTCCAAATGTTAGTATTAACTTGCAGCTGTAAACTGTGAACCTAAAACTTTAACGTATTTGGCAAAGCAGTGTTTTCATGTTATTTCATCTGCAGCAATATGACGGAGCGAGACATGACAAAACACATTTAACCAGAGAGAAAATGAGAAGGAGCAATGAAGAGACATGGTTTAGAAAAAATCATAGAATAATTTAGTGCTGCTTGCTCATTACAGCTTCTACCACAAAACTGCATGCCAAAATAGCAAAAGTATAAGCAATAACTAGTGTAACAAAAGACGGACCAAAACGAAGTAACAAATAACAACCACAGCAGGAGCACCAATTTCACTATTTTGTCAACTATACTGTCTATACCTGTAAACATGTTTCCTTTATGCTATTACGACCCTCTAAGATTCCAGCTTCTTTAATAGGTTCCTGAAAATAAATAAACATAAAAGTCATGCCATGGCCCATGGTAGAAACAAGCACAAACTTTAACAAGAAGAACAGTTAAGATAAAAACAAAGTAGTGCTTACCAAGTTCCTCACTGGAGGTAGAGAAACCACAAGATCAACATCACTTGTTGGAAGGGACAAGCCAGTGGCATTGGAACCAAATATATTGGTCCTGGAACGAGGCCACAGAACTTGGAGAGAACGGGTGACCCGCTTCACCGCCCAATTAACATAAGGCCTCCTAATTAAATTACCAGCAGCAACCTTTTGATCACATCGGGAAAAAAATTAATAAAAATATTTATGCAGCCTTGACGAAGCAAAGAGAATGAAGACTTAGAGGCACACTGATATATAAAGAATCCCCACCAACCAGGAACGGTACTTTAAAGATAAGATCTCAAGAAACTACCTCCTTACAGAAAGAATCAATTTCCTCGTGAAGAAGATTGTGCATCACAGGCAGAGACGTTTTCCATGTTGCGCAATTTGCCAATTCAGGTGGTTGCAGGGGAAGGGCAACATCTGGCTGCAGTCAAGTATGGACATATGGTAACTGAAATTGACGTGAACACAAAACTAAATGCAACCAAGAGACTAACATACATGTTCTTGATCAGGTGCTATCTGAGAGATTGCGATTAGGCGATCCTGCAGTATTGCTCCCGTTAAAGGCTGAATCATTTTCCGAGCAGAGAAGTTCTTATTTCCCCAAGACGGCCAAACTACTTCAGCCCCATCAACACGTACACAAGCTTCTTCAATGTTAGTTCCATCATGAAACCATCCTCTTACACCCCACTGCCTTGGGCTGGAGCTACCAGATCTAACAGTTGGGAAGCCTCTATGTTTTCTTGAATCTCCTACAGGAGAAGGTGGAGGAGGACGAGGAGCACGTGGAACACAAAGCACCACGGGTGAGGGTGGACGCTTAATTCGAGGATGTTCGCGCCTGTTTGGAGGAACATGAGGGCTTCGTAGTTCATGATTACACTTGAATTCAGATCTTGACCTTTCTCTTGACATATTTGGAATTATAATAGGTCGTAGAATCGGGTAAGGAAATGAATCTCCAGAATTGGCATCACCATCACTAGCTATACTTGCCAAAGATCCAGGAACTTTTTCTTCAACCTCCAAGTCTGCCATTGTTGGAGAGCTATGTACCAATTTCCCTTCGTTCCCAGACCGAACATAACCAATTGTTTGGTGCCCTGGAGGCAAAGACTCAAACGGAGAGCAAAAAGGAGCAGCAGATGGAGAGTTTAATCCATTTGTACTATAAGATGACGAAAATGCAACCATGTCATCAACCGTCCTATTCATGTCAGCTTCACGCCAAGCCCATGAACTATCATCGGAACTTAGTGAAGGGGGGCGAGAGAAACTAGCACCTCGATAATCAGAAGGATTCCAATACATAACACCACCACCAAAGAATTGATTATAGTCTTTGCCAGAGACAGCATGGACTTCATATTCTTCCTCTGATACCCAATGACTATCATATTCATCAGCTAATTCTTGTGCGCTTGATGGTTCAGACATGTCAAAGTAATCTGTAAAGAATTTTCTTTCTTCTTCATTACTCGGAGCACCTTTATGGGGACTTAGCGCAGTAAAGCTTTGTTTTCCAGCTGGACGCCTTGAAATAAATGACGAATCATATTTACAAGTCGGTACAACAGGAGGCCAATCTAAACTTGACGGTAATGGTTGTGAAATAATCCTACCAACCTGCCCTCCAATCGTAGGATTTGTCTGATGCATCTGTTGTATGAAGGAATGTTGAGACTGGTTTTGCCAATTGTGGCCAACCTCCAAATGCAATCTGTCTGTTGCAGGTGGAAGATGTTGTGAATTAAAGCTTGCCAAGCGAATAGGAGCCACAGTAGGCCACTCATATGAGGGATAATATGCAGGAATTACAGCTTCGCCATTATATCTGCTCCGTTTACCTCGTTCACGGATAAGGATAGTTTCAGTTTTAGCATCCACAGGTTTTCCATTTAAGACTGATGTGGAAACTTTGTTGCTGGAGGCACAGTCCTCACGACATCCGGCATTAACTGGGGTACCGTGGAACTCCGTTACAGCCACAATAGCAGGGTCTCCATTAGAGTCAGCTTCATGAAGACTTTGAAACTCCTTTTTTGTCACCCTAACAGGACATATATCAGAATCTGCTGAATGATTTACAGTCTCCATCTTAGGAACTTCAGTGTTCCTCTGATTGTTCAATAATAAGTGACTCTGAATCCTGGGACTATGTCTGTCTTGGAGAGAAGATACCAAATCACCTCGTTCACTATTACACAAATCATCCTCTTTAGCACCAACCTTACAGTTGCAAGGTGATAGACTCTGCTGAAGATTCTGATAGCCAGTAGAAGTGTCCTGATGTACAGGTATATGCTCCTCCCCACATTGAGTGGTGATACTGATACAGGAAGAGAAAGCAGTCTGTATTCCAACTGAAGCGTTTTGGACTTTATTTGAAGCATCAGACTTCCCACGTGACTTCTTCTTTTTCTTTTGTTTTGCCTTCTTTGCAGGAGAAGTTTGTGACGTCTCAGGAGCAGTGTTTTGGATCTTTTCCTGTTTATGTCAGTGCTTCAGTATGCTAACAGAAGAAAAAGTGCAATATTTCAAAGATCAGGAGGACAGTTGACAGCAAAAACTACACTGAGCAATGTACACTATAGTTACCCCTTTTTCCGAAGATAGCATACTCGTCCCACTACATCCTTTAAGATCCTCGTCCACCTTGCTCAACAGGTTATTATCATGCACCACTCCAGATTCATTGCCCTGAAATATCCTAATTCCCATGTAACCAAATCATGCTTTCTCTATGTTAAAACTGTTCAATCAACAAGAGCTACAAAAAGAGAGGAATACCTCAAGAGTTTTGTCCACTCCAAAGTCATCACTGCAATTCTTCAAAGCAGAATTAAAGTTTCTAACACTACGATTTTTCCCCTTTTTCTTACGTTGAGATGCAGCCTGCTTAACTTTTGTTTTGTTTGCCACAAATTTTTGATTCTCATCTTCCATTAGTTCAAATTTAGTATAATCAAGTGAAACAACCATAAGCAAGCCTCGCAATTTCCTTAAGATTCCATCTACTATTGTATTTACAGAGTCTACAGAGCTGAAAAAGATCTTCTCTTTATCCAAGTCATCATGAGGGAATTTTAGTGCCATAGCTATGATGACCTGAAGCACAAACAACCTGTTAACTGCAGACTTTAATGTGGTAGGAGGCCTGGAAGAAGACAAAAGTAAATCAGATGTCAAGCCAAACTGTGCACGTCTTTGTGAATTATCTGCAGTAAATGTATTGTGATCTCTGTATCTCAAAGGCTCCTCCTCTAAATCGAAATTCCACAACCTGTCCTCCACAATTCCATCAGCGCCTGTTACGATGTCACCGGTCTGAAAACTTAAAGTAGTCAGAAGTCAGACTATAGTTTCGGCAATGGCCAACAAGGCAACACTTTCATATTTGTCACGATCCCTATACCAAGTGCCTATATACTTTTACAGGAACAAATATGACCTCTTCCCCATCAATCCATCATACACTCGAAAGAAAAGAGAATGCTAGGGAATTTCAAAGTTGTATGGTGGTAAAGTTATTGTCATATCTAACCTCCAGATTTCCAGCCTAATAAACAAAGATTTTGCTATCGTGGAAATTGGAGATGAAGCTTCACCATCAAAATCATAGTATTCTCAAAAGAAGAATAACCAGAAAAAAGTAGTTTAAAAAATAAAGCTTACATGGACTTCCACAGTCAATGCCTATGTTCTCCGATCCACCTCCGTGCTCTAAGAGCCGAGAGCGTTCTAGATGAACTAGACTAGTCATACCAGGCAACCCACAAAAAGATCTGTAAGATTGCCCTCTCAAACTTGTCATCTGCCTCTTCTGCATCTAAGAATGGAGAAAAAGGAGGGTGGGAGAATGGAAAAGAAGAAAACTAACTCTTTTGGGACTTCAAAAGACCAGTGTGCCTTTCTAGCAGCATTATCTTTCATCTCATATAAAAAAAAAAAAGTCCTTGTTTGTTTACACAACAGGTAAAATCTTAGATTCTAAGAAGAAGAAGAAGAAAAAAAAAAAAAGCATGCTTTCCCTCATCCCCTATAAATGAAAATTTCTACAGTTGCCAATAATGGCAAAGACAGTCATAATAGTACACTACTTAAACATTAAACACAGTATAGGTAGGTTTACATTTACATTTACATTCTCACCCATTAATTTAAGTAGGCTTTTAGATATTTTGAATTCACTTTAAACAAAAGGAAAGGTCATGGGTGGGATCTATAACCTTAACTTCACATGCTTCAAATTACTATACCAAATGAGTCCGAGTTCACCCACAAAACCAATCACAGGTTTCGGGTTGATTTACAACGTAGAGCAAAATTGGAATCAAAATGGTTCAATGACTACTAATCATGTTAAAACAAGCAAATCTAAGTTTAGTCCAGAATCTTTAGCTGCAACTTGCAAGATCTAAAGGCCATTTCAAAGTCTCAAACATTAAATATCAAACTTTTGACATTACCATTACAGCCTTAATCCTAAAAGAATGAAAAGAGATACATGATGTCATCCTAATGAGTCACTCAAATATATCCTTCTCCATGCTACATTATTTAATGCAATATGATCCTACAGAGTACATACCCAATTCTCTAATATGCTTTTTTGCCTCTTCCGTCTAGGTCAAACTTCATCTAATGATAGGAGACTATTACGTCCTGATGTAAGCGTTGGATCTGTCTAACACATCGAAGTGATTTCTCCTTCACGAAAAAGTGTCCATCCATGAACAAGGAATGCCCTTTTTTCTCTCCAAAATTTTCGTCTTTAGTCAGACAATACCATTTTTCCCTATATATGCCATAAACATCAGAGAAATGCCTCTATGCATGGACCCAAGGACCCATGAGTCCACTACCTGTGCGTGATCCATCACCCTCTATCCTTCATCTTATCCTTGATAGCTCCCACTTCGACTCTACTTTCAATCTCACCAATGGATTCTATCTCTGATTTCCGTAGAAAATAGATAATCGATATGGGTTCAGCATAATATGTTACATTGAGTACATAAGTCTTATTAGTTTTTAAAGTAATCTGTTTCATATTAGGTTCAATTTTGAGAATCTCCTCAACCTACTGTATTTATCTTCTTTTTATTTTTTGAGGGAAATCCTACTGTATTTATCTTCTTTTTATTTTTTGAGGGAAATCCTACTGTATTTATCTTGGCATAAGCATGTATATAACCAAATTGACACACTTGAAAATGAACACTGCTAGGCTGCAATTTGCATTTTATATGATTAGCATAGATAAATGATTTTCAAAACCTTTACATTCCTCAAAAGATGTTCCCTTGGATTAACTCATGCTTCAAGATAAATTAATATCACCTCATCAGAACAGTGAACAGTCCATAACTGCTTATTTCATCATTCTGTTTGCTCCAATGAGAATATTCTATCTCAGATAACTTATAATCATGGATTGTCATGAGAAGCTGGATAACTAATATGAATTTTTTTCATAGCCAAACCCCTTCTATTAGATTCTGTGAGAGGATCATTATTATCGAAGAAAAAAATCACTGCTGATAAACTAAGAAGTATTCTAGGCAAAGTATGGAAATATCTGGCAATCTCCATGGAACATCTTCTCCTCATTCTAAGGTAAGGTTCTAATCATTGGATACGCCCTATACAAGTCATGCACTTCTAGAATGTGCATATGTTATGTGATCACTTAGTTAACATGGAAATATAAAAGTTAACTTTTTGGGAAATCTCTGATTCCTACAATAACATATAAAGTGGATTAACCAGCCTCGCTCCCCTCCAAGTATTTGGGATATTCTATTTCCTGATTTCAGCCAAACAATTGCAGGCAATTAGAAGGAAATGCAACTCCATGGAAATTACAATCCTCTAGATAATGCAATTTCCTACAAACTACAAACCCTCTTCAATTTCACAAACCAATTGCCAAGTAACAGTTATTCAAGTAGTATAACAACGCAAAGAAGCCACAAACGTTTTCCTACCTATTATTATGCCACTAAAAGAAAGCGAGACATCATCTTTTAAATTATGCGCGAAAAAGGAACTATTACCCAACATTCCGCATTTGAGTTTTCCTTACTTTCCAAAAAATCTAATTATAACGCAGGCTATCCAATCTAGAACTACTAATTTCCCCCATCATTTTAATCATTTCACCTAAAAATACAAGACTGCATTTTACTCTTTCCACCATATAGTCATATACCACAAAAATAAACCTTGATCATGCATAACATTCTTATATTTACAACATAAATGGGTACAGCTAAAGCAATCAGCAGAAAACAATACTCAAATTTAAGTCATTCTACCATATCAGTTCAACATTACTACTATTACCATTTACCAATATAATAATAGCAATGCAACATCAAGTACCACCACACTACAAAGTACAAACCAATGCAATTTCAACAAAACCAAATACTAAAAAGCATGAAATCCCATACCAAAGATTTGGCACCCCGGGCCAAAACCATCCGAAACACGGTCCGTTTCATCCGATCATCCAACCTCTCCCACCAATCAACACACCCTTTCTTCCTCCAATACACATTAACCCCTAACCCAACTACATTCCTTGCTTTCTCTTTCAATTTCACCCCTCTCTTCTTCCCACCACCACCACCACCACCATTCACCCACGCCAACCTCAACGCCACCTCGACTCGATTCGCCACAAACTCCTCAAGACAATAATACCCTTTATCCTTCAACCATCCCAACTCGGCCCACTCGTTCCCCAACTCAGCCCAATCCCGAGTCGACCCGTTTAAAAACCCCGAGTCAGAAACCCGGTCCATCGTCTCCACAAAACGCGCAAAATCACCCACAAAACCCTCCTTAAACGACACCGTATCAAGTGACGTGGCGTCCGAGGAAGTAACCGACTCGTACGAGGAGAACAGAAGCAGAGACGACCGGAGTCGGTGAGTCGACTCGTTGGACTCCGCGAGTCGGGCGAGTAAGCCGCGAGATCGGCGTGTGCAGAGGGTTGGGAGAGAGTCACGTGAGGGGATGTCGGGGAGGAGGAAGAAGGTCACGTGAGGAGAGAGAGTAAGAGAGGAGAGCATGCGGAGGAGGAGCTGTGTGAAGGTGGGGTCCACGATTGTTAGGTGGGCCACTCTTTGAGGAGGAGAGAGAGTGCCGAACCATTTTAAGATGGCGGATTTTTCTGGGTTCGGGCTTGGGTTCGGGTTTTTGTTCGGGTTGGAGTTTTTGTAGAGAGAGATGTAAGAAGGTAGGACGTCGATGATTTGTTTGGCGTCCATTGATGAGGAGGAAGGTTTTTTCGCCATTGATGAGGGTAATTTGGTAATTTTAGTTTTGCACGGAATTGCAGGTGAATGGAGAGAGGAAGAAGGAGGAGTGTTGTGTTTGTTTTGTGTTGTGTTGTGTTGTGTTGTTTTGATCGTTGAAAGTAAGGAAGGAGTGTTTTTTTGTTGGTTTTGAGTCACAAATTATAATTTTTTCCTTGTCTTTCTAAGCGTCAAAAGTTTCAAATTTTCATTTTTTGTTTGGTGTAAGGAAAGATTAAGAATGATACTTTCATGGTTTTTTTTGGGAGTGAAAAACCCGGGTGAGTATATTTATGTAGACAATATTTGATCTCAAGTTTTGTGTAAGTTTTGGTACTCATCTTATAAAACTTTATCAATTAAGCAAGATAACCTTTGCAGAATGATTTTTTATTTTGAGATATACTACCCCTGTTTCTATTTGATGGTTACATTTTGACTTCTGACGATATTCACAAGTTTCAATTTGGCTATCGTTTGTGATTCATGTGTAAGGAAAAATATAATCATGCAGTTTGATTTATCTCGATATGCACTTTTGCATATCAATTTTTTATAATTTTTATAAATATAGAATTAGAGATATTATTGCCCAAAATTTTACATTGGCATGTGTGAAAAGTGAGACTGTAAGTGTCTTTTAAAAGTAGAGGTAGTAGAATAATGTATAATGCTTTAAAAATAAAAAAATAAAACCATAGAAATAAATTAGAAATTGATTTGTGAAAGATTCAAAGGAGTTTTTGGAAGAAAACCTATTTAGACCGACTTTCCCTATCAGTGACATACCTAATAAGCTAATGCTACTAATTTTCAAAAGCATCATAAGTAAACATCTTATTATCTTTTGAAGTTAGTACCCATTATACTTTTAAAATTTTATTTTCATATAGAATAATAAGTGTGGATTTTTGTCGAAATCTCGATTTTTTTTAATTTACTTAAATAGAAAGTGTTTAATAAAATATAAATATTGGAAAATACCCCTAATTCTTTTGAGTCTAAAATATTTGTAAGCATTGATTGATTTTAATATGGCGAAAATTAAATACTCTGGAGGAGAATTTCCTTTTTATGTTTCACTAAGCAAATTCATACACAATGTAGTTAACATCAACAATCTTTCAATAACTTTGTTGGGCAAAAAGTGCTAGTGGATGTAATTAAGAATATAAAAAAAATCTATGTGGATTTTGAATTATAATCTTATAGTACGAGATGTTTTGATTACAAGTTGAAGCCCCGCTCATTGATGTTCTAAAATTCACTACTAATTGAGATGAATCAAACAAAATCTCACATAATTATGTTTTTTTCTTATATATTGAAAAGTATTTAGAAGATTCTATGTTACTCCAAAGTGCCAAGTTTCCAACTAGAAATATGGATAAGGAATGGAGGGAGTAATTTTTAGTATGGTAGAAAGTCATGGAAAATTGAGTTTTACCTTGTTTAAATATAAAGTTAATTATTGGGAGAAACATGGCGGGCGGCAAGACGTGGTAGGGACTTATGTTTCATGCAATTTTGTGGTGGAATATGCTACTTGGCTAGCTAGCTCATAATCAAAGATATGTTGTTGTGAGTTGTGACAAATAGCCAAAAAATTAGGTATCGACCCTCTAAAAAAATGTATGGCAATTGTTTCATGATAATGGAATCCTCGTTACACGTGGAAACCTGCTAATAGTTACCTCAATTTTAAATTTGAACATCTTTTTGTTCGGTGCCCTTATATGCTCTCCTTTTGGTAATATTCACGAACAATTGCTATGCCTTTCTACATGATTAGGGTCAATTTTGCTCACTTTGAACCTTTTGTTACATAAGTTCCACAGGGAAGTGTTCGCCAAAATTATTCTCTATGTAGTATATGGAAGGATATGTTCCCTTTGATTTTATTTTTTTAAAAAAAAACATGTAACTCCTAATATTTATGCAAGAGGAAATTATGGAATGGCAAGCAAGGAACATGACAAATTGATCATCGTTAAGCGTTGTTGGAGATCAAAGCAACTATTCTAGTCAAATCTTACAAAAAGAGGTTATTCAAACCATTCATTTTTGAAGTTACCATTCTTTGTCATTATAAACACCGGCATTAACATTTATTCTTACTTGTAATAAAATTAGACTTTTTAACAAATTTTCGTCTCGTCTTAAACAACCCTAAAAACTCTCTCTTCTCTCTACCCCAACCACGAAACCCTAGCCTCCCTCCACAAAAATCCGCCGCAGCAGGCTCGCTGGTGGCCGCAAGTCGCCGGCGAGCCTGCTGCTTGTTGTCTTCATCTTAGTCGGTTAGTCGCGTCGTCGGATTTCTTCGTCGCCGGTTTTTTTTCGCTCGTGTTTTGCTTCTTTCGTTTCGCTTACACGGTTCGTCGCCGCCGCGTGTAGGCTTAGGTCGCCGCCAGTTAGGGTCTTCCCTCTCCCCCCTCCCCATCCGCGTCAGTCAGGTATGAGTTGCCCTCTCTCTGTTCCTTCGCCGGTCGTTTTTTCTCCATGCCCTATTCCTTCGTCGGTTATCCCCTTCCCTTCCCCTGTTTTAGTTAGTCGGGCTTCCCCTCCCCTTTTCCCCCTTATGTTCGAATGGTTCAGTCAAGTTGTAACCCCATCCCCTGTTCGAGTGTTCGGTCGACTCCCCCTTCCCCCGTTGTTGTTTGGTTTTGTTCGGGCATCCCCTTCCCTTACCCCTAGTAGTTGGGCTTCCCTTTCCCCTTCCCCCCTAGTTGTGTTAGTTATAATTTTTGAGGTTTTTTTCTCCGTCGGTATGATTAGTTGCTTAGTTGGTGTTAGTCGGGTCGTCCGAGTTGATCAGAATTTAGTTTGTTGTTGGGTCTGGCTTCTAAGAATTATTTGCCAGTTGCATAAGGGATGGTGGTGTAAGGTTGTCGTAGTTACTTCTGTAGTTTCCTTGACATGTTTCTTGAAGGACCGGGTACATCACATGGATGAGAACTGTGAGTATGGCTGAGGCAATGTTCGTTATTCATGGTTGGACGTTAAGTTTTCCGGTTTCCCAAACCGGTGGTATGTTCGAGAGCTCCCCTTGTTTAGCTCTCCTTTTCGCTTGGCAATGATCTTCACGGTCTTTGCCTTGAAAAATCAAAATCTGCAGGCGGCACCCCAGTTTCATCTGGTGGATTTCAGCACGCCCCGTTTCTCCTACTTTCAGGGGAAACCTGAAGTACTCTCGCGAGAGAGTCATGAGTCACCTAGGAATGTGACTCTTCTACAGTTCATGAGCCCAGAATCCCACGCGTCAGAAGTTCGTTGGGATTGCTCATGCGGCAAAATGCAAATCTTGCCTTTGGTTTGTTGTCCGGATCGTGATCGACATTTGCTTCTCCTACCACATCCATCAGTCATCAGCGTTTTGCTTCCACCAGCACTTTCGTCGCCCACCGGCGCTCTACTTCTTTGGCGACTCTTTATCAGCTTTGCTTCTTTATGTCTTTTAGGACGTGTAAGAGCTCATAAAGCTCCTTTAGGTTTTCTTTTTCGTATGGTTGTATTAGTTATAGGTTGTACTTTGTTTTTTTAATCAATGCACGTTTTCTTGATGTCAAAAAAAAAAAAAAAAAAAAAAAAAAAGTTTAAACACCGTCATTCATTGGTTAGTTTTAAACTCGTTATTATTGCCATATTATCTCAACTTTTAACTCATTATCTATCTGTTACCTATGATTACATAAAAAAAACTAATCAAGTCATTAACAAATTAACTAACCAAGACATGTTACCATATTCACGGCCTAACGCAAGCTAAGACATTGAACTTCAATCTGATAGGGGTTTGCTTTCTCTTATTCATTGCTATCGACAACTTAAGTCGAACCGCTAGAGAAGAATATTATAATCTTTCTTGATATTTTTATCAAAAATCATAATATTACATTATACTATTATAATATGATGCTGAATACTATATCAATCATGTTAATTGTTTGTAACATATGGCGTGCGAGTTGCGACAATGCGCAAGATATATCTACAGAATAAACATGATCATTTTAGTGATGATGAGTCGTCATGGCTTTCCAAGCATGCATGCTTTGCTTTGAAACTATGTCATGCATGTATGTATATTATAACATCATTTGGTTTATTCCTTAGCTTATATATTTGTTATGGCTGAATTTTACAGGATGTCATTGACACAGCAAATAAGTGACGTTGACGCAGGCAACCTTGTCATGACGTATGGACTTGGTCAAAAGGTAACAAACTGCCGAAGGATGAGGAAGACTAAGTCTTAGTTAGTCCAGTCAGTCCAATTGGTTTATTGAGCAGTCAAGGATAGTGTCAAAGAAGCGGAGAATGGAGCCAAGATTCTAGCTAACAGTTCCCTATATTTTTGGGCACGTTGAGATCGAAAGGTGGCTATAATAAGACGGCAAAGCTGAAGAAAAAGCACAACACATTCTACCTGATCTACACAAGCTAGAGCAATTGCAGTTTATCTCATTTCATCAAACACTTTATATTTTGAGCTATCATTTACTTTACATTGCAATCGAGTTATTGTACTTAGAACAATCATCCTAGGGTGTATTGACTGTCGTTCACTCTAAACGTCAGTTGCATATAGTGGATTGGTGGACTCATATCCACCCGCGGTTTTTTACCCATCTTCATTGGGTTTTTCCGCGTCACCATCTCTTTGTGTCATTTCCCATTGATCCCCCGCTGCATTTGCATTTATTCAATCGACTTAATCTGGTTGTTGTCATCCCCACTTGATAATTGTCGTTAAGGCAAAAATCTGCATAAACAATATCCATGATTTCCTTCTACGTTCAGATGTCAAAGTAAATTTAGCAATGTCTATTAACTTTTTATTGTTAATAATTACTTTACATCTGCAAGTATTTATTTATTATCTAAATTGTTCGGTAATAGTTGCTATATATGGTGGTAGTTGTTAGTGATCACAGTGTTTTTTTAATAGAGATTGGATATTAGATGTTAGACGCTAGCTATTAAAATAACTATAATTATCAAATAACTTTATAAATTCCTATTACCATACTTTAACACTTTAGATATGGTATTGAACAATAATATAATTTAAAAACATAATTGGAGTCTATAACCATTAATAATTTGGAAAAATTGTAAAAAATAATCCCAAGTTTCAGGTGTCTTCCCATATTAATCCCAAGTTTAAATTATTTTTGAATAATCTGAAGTTTGGGAGTCATCTTCCCATATTGGTCCAAAAGACCTATAATCGTTTGAACCAATTTTAAAAAGTTGATAAGACACCATTTTATTTAAAAAAATCACCTCTAATCGCCTTCATCACCACTCCACTATTAAAATGAAAGGCAAACGGAAATGTTTCACGCGGCGTATTGACCTTTAAAACGAGTTTTAAACCGACTTTTTTCACTAGGGACCAATAAGGGAAGACTACTAACAAACTTGAGATTATTTAAAAATAATCCAAAGTTGGGATTAATTTGGGAAGATGGCCAAAACTTGGGATTATTTTTGACAATTTTTCCTAATAATTTTTGTACAAACTTACATATAATTTTTTCCTTATTACTATAACCATTGTTTTTTACCAATAAATTATGGTTGGTTACCAAACCGATTATAAGATATGCTCCTATATAGTGGGGTATATATCAACGTCCCTAGTTCATGAGCAAATATGTTTTTCTAATGTAAGGGGTGAAGGATTTATGTCTTCGACTTAAATGCAATTACTAATTATATTATGGATCGTATTATAGAGATAATAAATTCGTTCTATTGGGTCGTCTATACGTCTTGCTAGAGAATGCTATAGAACTTTGGGCTAGGAAATAATAAACCCAAAGCCCAATATAATGGATCCTATTAGGTCACACAAAATACTTGGATCAACAAAAAAAACCTAGAGCCCGTAAGGGGCCCTAGGGTGGCCGGCCAAGAGGAAGGGAGAGGAGAAGTGATTCTCCTCCTAACCTAAATATATCTATATATTTGGTTAGGCAATAAGGAAATATACTAGATATCTTTCATTATTCTTCTCTCTCATATTCTTTCCAAAAGTCACAAAAAAAACTCCATTAAATTAAAGTAGAAGAATAATTTCTTCCTTCCAACTAGCATTGGTGGAGTGTTGATCCGGGTTGGTGGACCAAGTAGAGGAATCACAATTGAGGTTCTTAATCCGGGTTATTCAAGCTTTGTGGAATTCACGCTTCAAAGGTAAATTCCCAACTATTATGTGATCCTTGAATGTATATGCATGAGATCCTGTTTTAAGTGCTTATGAATTTGATTCATGAAATTCCGCTTAGAGTACTTATATAATCCTACAGTGGTATCAGTTTTAGCCTCTTGCATATAATTTTTGGTCATAATAATTATGTGTTCTTGACTAATTTTAATTGATTAAGGGGAGGAATTGAATTATAGATGTTTTGTTTAATTGGATTAATTAAATTTGATTTAATCTGCCTAATTAACGATTTTATTTTCTATAATTCGACCTAAATTTTTTTTTAATTATTCGAATTATTTTTCTTTGGCCGAATTTTATGAAAATAAAATCATGATTTTCGAAATTAAAATTAAATTTTAGATCTCAAATTTTTTCGAAAATTTCGAGAGTTAGATTTATATTTTTAATCTGTTTTTCATATTTAAATTGTTTGTGTATGAAAATTAATTCATGTGAAAAGAGTTTTGTGTGAATTAAAGGTTAATACATATGAATAATGCTAAAATTAAATTAAAATAGAGATTTTATGTTAATTTCGAATATTCAACTCATATAATTAATCTGAATTTTCATATTTATATTGGTTATGTATGATAAATTAATTCATGTAAAAGGAGTTTTATATGAATTTAAGGTTAATTGATATGAATAGCCCTAAAATTAATTAAAATGGAGATTTAAATTAATTTGCAGAATTAGGCATAAAGGAGTTTATGTTTAATTTATTTTGATCATTAAATTAATTTACAAGAAGTTGTGATTTAATTTATTTCCCAAAAAAAAAAAAAAATAATTAAAACAAAGGAGGGAAGAGGAGCAGCCATGGCTGGGTGGCGCTGCCACCTGCTGGTGGGGCCACGGTGGCTGCTCCAGGTGGTCCTTGGTGGGCTGCCGGGGCTGCGGCGGCAGCAGCGTGGCTTGCTAGCCACGTTTTGCTGTTGCCCAGCAGAATTTTAAAAAAAAAAAAAAAAATTTTTTTTGGAAATCATTAAATCAGATTTTCAGTATATTGAGCAGATTTTCAGTTAAATAATTCCATAATTTTATTCTTTAATCTAATTAAAATTAGTAGGAAAGTATAATAGGATAGAATCTTTAGGTGGTTAGGAATTACTTAAATGTTTTATCAACTTGCTATAATTAAGAATATTTGATATTTTGATTGATGGCAAGTATAATGTGTGATATTATGATGTGGCTTTTATATATATTTTGATATAATTGCTATGTATGACTAGTATGGCCCAAATTAAGTTAGAAAATACGATCTGCGTATCGTGATGTATTCTTGTAATTTTAAATACGATCTGCGTATCGTTAAGAATTTTTGTAATTTATTTAATTTAGTTATTATTTAAATTATTTTGATACTTATGTAATCCAATTAAAGATGAAGTCCATCAAGAGAAGGCCCATCGATAAGGTGGATGGAGATCCATGAAGAGTCCAAGAATGAGCCATTGATGATTAGTTCTTAGGATTAAGGGCCATACTAGATCATTTTATTTTCGCATTTTATTATTCTTTAAAATGCTTATAAGTTTATTGTATGTTGGTTGATGATGCGCTAGAGTTCACTAATTCATAACAACATAATAAACTTAGGTTCCGTAAATATTAAGGTTGCTTTTCCAAACATAAAGTACTTATCAAACCCTTAATTAATAGTAATAGGTCATGCCTCCGCAGGGTGTTATCATTAATTTTGGGAATATAAGGTAAAATTGCGAATTTTACAACTTAGTTTGGTTGTCCTTAACAAAATTATCAAAAGCGTTTTGAATTTTGAAGCAAGAGATAGTTAAGCATGCGATGTTTATCCATCTAAACAAGAGTTATAATTTGTTATAATTAGTAAAAGAGTTTACTTACCTTGATAATGTAACGTTAAAGATAAGGCCTCCGTCTGCTTAGTGTTGCATGTTGATAGGATCTTGTAAAACACTTATTCAAATGGGACATTGAAATTGAATAGGTGATCAACCTAGAAACCTTTGCGTGTTTTAGGTTACTTTATAAACATAAAATTGAACTTTACTTTATTTTTCTGTCTGTAGATACTATGTCTAATAACAACAACAACAACAACTCCGGTTTCAACATTCGTCCTTTTCTGGAAAAGGACAGACTGAATGGTAAAAATTTCCTTAATTGGGAAAGGACCTTAAGACTTGTTTTGAGGTCTGAGGGTCGAGAGGATGTCTTAGAAACCCCACATCCTGTGATTACTGATGAGTCGACTGAAGCAGACAAGCGTCGTGCTAAGCAGGCCAATGATAGGTCTATACCGATCACTTGCTTGATGATAGCAGCCATGGAGCCGGACCTCCAAAGGAGGTTCGAAACCAAGGTTGCTTTTACCATCATGCAAGAGCTGCGGGTTATGTTTCAAACACAAGCCCGAGTTGAGCGGTATGAGACTAATAGGGAGATTCTTGAATGTCACATGAAGCCGGGTCAAGCTGTTGGCCCCCATGTTTTCGCGATGATGGGTCTTTTCGAAAACATGGAACGACTTGGATTCCCTTATAGGGTTGAGTTGACTACTGACATTATTCTCCACTCATTACCTGACAGTTTCAATCAGTTCAGAATGACCTACAATATGAATAAGACTGAAAAGACTTTGCAAGAGTTGCATGGATTGTTGGTCAACGCTGAAAGGAACATCCCTAAGGTTGAACCAAAGAAAGAGGTTTTGATGGTTCAAAAGAGAAAGGGTTTCAAGAAGAAATGGGCAGGAAAGAAGGACAAAGGCAAGCAAGTTGCCACTGTTGCTGAAAAACCTAAGCCAACCGCCAAGCCAAAGGTCGCTGCGGAAAGCAAGTGCTTCCACTGTCACAAGATAGGACACTGGAAGAGGAACTGCCCGGTATACTTGGAGGAAAAGAAGTCTGGGGATTCCACTTCAGGTATATATGTTATAGAAATCAATTTGACTTCTACTTCTTTATGGGTATTTGATACCGGCTGTGGCTCTCACATAGTTAATGATGTGCAGGGACTAAAAAGAAGTAGGAAGCTGGCAAAAGGCGAGGTAGAGCTATGCGTTGGAAATGGAGCACGAGTTGCTGCACTTGCTATAGGAAGCTATAGTCTACACTTGCCATCTGGGCTTAATTTAGAACTAAATAATTGTTATTTCGTTCCTTCAATAACTAAGAACATAATTTATGTTTCAGTTTTGGATTTTGAAGGGTTTTGTTTTGAAATAAAGAACAAGTGTTGTTCCATTTCTTACAATAATATGTTCTATGCCAATGCTAAATTGATAAATGGCTTATATGTGCTTGATAGGTCGTTACAAATCTATAACATAGATTGCAAGAAACAAAAATCAAATGATTCCAACCTAACCTACATTTGGCATTGTCGAATGGGTCATATAAACCAAAAGCGTATTCACAAGTAACAAAAGGATGGTATAATTCCATCATTTGATTTTGAATCATTTGATGTATGTGAATCATGCTTAATGGGAAAGATGACAAAATCACCATTTACTGGAAAAGGTGAAAGGGCCAGCGATCTTTTAGGACTCATACATACATATGTGTGTGGTCCTATGAGCACAAAGGCAAGGGGAGGGTTTAACTACTTCATTACATTCACTGATGATTTGAGTAGATATGGATATATATACTTAATGAAACATAAGTCGGAATCTTTTGATAGATTCAAAGAGTTCCAAAATGAAGTACAGAATCAACTTGGTAAGACAATAAAAGCACTACGATCCGATCGTGGTGGTGAATATTTGAGCCATGAATTTGATGATCATCTAAAGGGTTGTGGAATTCTTTCACAATTAACTCCACCAGGAACACCACAGTTGAATGGTGTATCTGAAAGGAGGAACCGAACCTTACTAGATATGGTTCGATCAATGATGAGTCTTGCTGATCTTCCGATTTCTTTTTGGGGATACGCTCTCAAAACTGCTGCACACACACTAAATAGGAGCCCGTCAAAGGCTGTAGAAAAGACTCCATATGAGTTATGGAATGGAAAAACTCCAAACTTGTCTTTTCTTAAAATCTGGGGATGTGAGGTCTATGTAAAGCGGTTACTATCAGACAAGCTTGCACCCAAGTCAGATAAATGTCTCTTTGTGGGATACCCAAAAGAGACAAGGGGTTATTACTTCTATAACCGTCAAGAGAACAAAGTGTTTGTTGCTCGTGATGGTGTCTTTCTTGAAAATGAATTTGTTTCTAGAAAGACAAGTGGGAGTAAAATAATTCTCGAAGAAATTCGAGATGAGCAACAAATAGACGTGGTTCACACCATGTCAGAGACGGCCCGACAAGACGAAAGTCTAGTTCAGGAGATGATCTATTCAACGCATGAACTTCCTACCGTCCCAATTGAATCAAGTGAAGATCTTCAAGGAGTTGAAGAGAACACTTCTCTTGATGCTCAGGCCCCGCGTAGATCTAGTAGAGAAAGGATTCCAAACAAGAGGTTGGTTGATTTCCTGTTAACTGAAAATTCTAAAATTATGATTTTGGAGAATTCAGAGCCTACTACCTACAAACAAGCTTTGGCGAGCCCAGACTCTGAGAAATGACTTGAAGCCATGAAATCCGAGTTAGACTCCATGTCTGAGAATAAAGTTTGGACCCTGGTCGACTTGCCTAGTGGGGTTAACCCTATTGGATGCAAGTGGGTGTTCAAGTTGAAAACAGACAAAGATGGGAATGTCTATGTATATAAAGCAAGACTGGTTGCAAAAGGATTCAGACAAATTCATGGTATAGACTATGATGAGACCTTTTCTCCAATAGCAATGCTTAAATCAATTCGGATACTTTTAGCGATTGCTGCAGATGGATGTCAAAACTGCATTCTTGAATGGGTTCTTGAATGAGGATGTGTACATGACACAACCTGAGGGTTTTGAGGATCCAGAAAATCCTAAAAGGGTTTGCAAGCTTCAGAGATCCATTTATGGATTGAAGCGGAGCATCTTGGAGTGGAATCTTCGATTTGATGAAGCAATCAAGAAATTTGATTTCATCAAAAGCGAAGAAGAATCTTGTGTCTACAAGAAGTTTAGTGGGAGCGACTTAGTCTTCTTGGTATTGTATGTAGATGACATACTACTCATGGGAAATGACATACCAATGCTTGAGTCGATCAAGGAATGGTTAAAAAGTTGTTTCTCTATGAAGGACCCGGGAGAAGCCGAGTACATACTGGGAATCAAAATCCATAGAGATAGGTCTCGAAGGATGATTGGACTAAGTCAAGAAACTTATATTGATAAGGTTCTTACAAGGTTCAACATGGAAAACTCGAAGAGAGGTTTCGTTCCCATGTCACATGGCATATCGCTTAGCAAGAGTCGGTGCCCGACCGAACCCGATGAGTTAAAGCGAATGAGTAGCATTCCTTATGCTTCGGCTATAGGATCTATCATGTATGCCATGATAAGTACTCGACCGAGATGTTGCATATGCCTTAAGCATGTGTAGTAGGTTCCAAGCAAATCCAGGAGAAGCACACTTGGACTGCAGCTAAGAGCATCCTCAAGTACTTGAGAAGAACTAAAGGCATGTTCTTAGTTTATGGGGGACAAAGTGAGTTGGTTGTTGAAGGTTACACGGATGCAAGCTTCCAAACCGACGAGAGATGATTACCGCTCTCGGTCGGGGTATGTCTTTCGTCTAAATGGAGGAGCAAGTGAGCTGGAAGAGCTCAAAGCAAAGCACTCGTAGCGACTCTACGACGAGAATCGAGAATATTTAGCAACGGTTGAAGCGGCTAAAGAAGCGATTTGGATCAAGAAATTCTTGACAGAAGTGGATATCATACCTAGTGCTCGGAAGGGATTGAGTTGTTCCGTGATAACAATGGTGCTATTGCGCAAGCAAAAGAACCGAGATCACATAACAAATCCAAACATGTAATGAGGAAGTATCACCTCATTAGGGAGATTGTTGACGGGGAAGGATGTCGGGATCTCGCAAAGTTCACACGGATGAAAATGTGGCTGATCCGCTCACTAAACCACTACCTCAACCCAAGCATGAGTGTCACGCTAGGGCTATAGGCTTGAAGCAAATGTTAAAGTGGCTTTAGATTGTACTAGGTTTAGAGAAACTTGCTACAATGTAAAGACATGGTTTTGCTATTTATGTTTATGAGAATAAATTTTACATTATTTAATTATTGGTTTAGTATTAAATAAAATGTCTAAAATATATCTTGAATTATATGGTTTTGTCAAATATGTGATTTGATAAATGAAACACCATAAGTGAACAGAATTCATAGAATATTAAAAGTTCCTAATCTAAGTCATTAAACTGGACATGAATGACTTGTTAAAGGGATTAGCATATAAGATTGATTGATAGCACCGTTTCATGGGCTATAGAAACATAGAGATGTTTAATCAATCATATGGATATGTATAGTTGATACATAGTCGAACTAGACCTGCTTAGAAGTTTTATAACTTCAAAATTATATTAGTAGATTCCTTAAACATGAGTGGAACATTACTTAGCTCAATGATTGGTATAACTTTGATACTGTCAAACGTCATGCCGTAAAAGGGGACTATAAAGGCAGCATTCGGGTTGTGCTAAAAATTGAGTGGGAGTATTGATTACCATAAGATTGAAAAGGTCCTCCTATATAAGATAGGATAGGTGTCTTGGCCCCTTGAAGAGCGAAAATTGAAAAATGCATGGCCATGCTCAAATGGATCATTCGAATGATCATTTGTTTGTCAATTCGAACTCGGATTTCAAGGATTAATTTGAAAACTAGTATGGATGATATGTAAATATGATCATACTATCAAATTAAGACATTAAGAGACTTGAGGAAATTAAACATTGCACACTCGTCTCGGACAAGTAGGAGATTGAAGGATTTATGTCCTCGACTTAAATGCAATTACTAATTATATTATGGATCGTTTTATAGAGATAATAAATTCGTTCTATTGGGTCGTCTATACGTCTTGCTAGAGAATGCTATAGAACTTTGGGCTAGGAAATAATAAACCCAAAGCCCAATATAATGGATCCTATTAGGTCACACAAAATACTTGGATCAACAAAAGAAACCTAGAGCCCGTAAGGGGCCCTAGGGTGGCCGGCCAAGAGGAAGGGAGAGAAGAAGTGATTCTCCTCCTAACCTAAATATATCTATATATTTGGTTAGGCAATAAGGAAATATACTAGATATCTTTCATTATTCTTCTCTCTCATATTCTTTCCAAAAGTCACAAAAAAAACTCCATTAAAGTAGAAGAAGAATTTCTTCCTTCCAACTATCATTGGTGGAGTGTTGATCCGGGTTGGTGGACCAAGTAGAGGAATCACAATTGAGGTTCTTAATCCGGGTTATTCAAGCTTTGTGGAATTCACGCTTCAAAGGTAAATTCCCAACTATTATGTGATCCTTGAATGTATATGCATGAGATCCTGTTTTAAGTGCTTATGAATTTGATTCATGAAATTCCGCTTAGAGTACTTATATAATCCTACAAGGGGCTCTCCCTTCTCTCTAGAAACCCTAGGCCCTAAAAATCAGAAATTCACCCTAGCCGCCACCTTCATCTCTCTCTTTCCCCATAGATCTAGCCTCTTCCAGGGCTAATTAATATTTTGTTAGCCATTTCATCTTGTCCTCAGTCTAGAGTATTTCTATTAGCATCTCAATTCATCTTTCTCTTTCCGTCTACGGTTGGCCATCGTATCGCTGGAGGTTTTCCTTGGGTCATTGAAGCTGATGTACTCCAACGTCAAGGCTGCTTTTGGGCAGCTAGCGCTGGCGGTGGAGGTTTGTTCGACAGCATCGTGTTAGGGTTCACTACTGGGTTGTGGGCTACGGGCTCATCTCCTTCTTCCCTGTTGGTTATCTCCTTGTCAGTAAGTTGGGTCTGTTCTTTTGGAAGATTAGGGAGCCTATTATGTTTCAGTGGTGTTTGTCTTGCCCCCCGTGAAGGGTTACAAGAAGTTGCTTTCGGTTGGACCTGAGGAGAAGGTGTTTGTGCCACGGAGCTTCCACTTGTGTTATTTTGTGCTCCTTTTCTTCTTTCTGTTTACTTGAAGGTTGTATCTTATAACATCCTCCTGTATGTTTTAGGTGGTGTTTCATTGTAGAGACACCTCCTAATTTTCTTTCCTAATAATAAAAAAAAGAGCAAATATATTTTTTTTTTTTTTTTTTTTTGACAATGATGAGCAAATATGTTGCAATAATCAAGTAAACCAAAAGAAAAAGATAAGAAAAAGTGAGCTTCTTGGGGGGCCCTTGAAAGAGAATAAACTTGGTATAGGAAGGAAAAAATACCTCTGAAAAATTATATCACAAGTTATTCCTTTAAATTTGCTCCGCATAAGGCAAACTACGACCTTGACCAAATATTAAAACAGCAAAATCGAGAAAATAAAATTATAAGTTAGGAGATTCGAAGCAGATTCTTTGGAACAATATTTCATCAAAGGCCGAATCTGAAAAATGGCCACTTTTGTACTAACGCCATGATGTCACTGGATTATCTTGTCTTCTCCAATAGCATATACCCAACATGAGAGCTAAAGGTTACATTACATAATTATAATATATTTAATTTCTTGACATAATTTTTTAATCAATTAAATATATCAAACTCTCTATTTTCGTAAATTTATTAGTCCATTGTCACAATCATTTGGATACATGTGTGCTCCATGCTTTTATTGTTACAATCAACTAGATACATGTACTAAATTATCTTCAAATATTGTAGATTTGTTTTCTTCCTTTAGATATGAATTTCAAAATATTGAGATCTTTAAAAGATAATACAAGGGCTAGCCATTTAATAATAAGGTCATATATTCAAACTTTTTTCAAAATGAGAGATAGCATATATAACAAGAATTCCACCTTAAATTAAAACTTAAGATCGTCGAGTCTATATGATATTTGGCTAAAAAATATATTAACTTTCATTGATAAGTGTAAAACAATAAAAATTAAACTATGAATAGTATATATGCGTTCTACTATATGAAAAGTGGACAATGTTAAAGATTTTTGAGGAGCAAAGGGTGTAGAAGATACGTGTGACATTTGTGATTAAGCTAGAGACTACTCACCGGTTTTTATTGAGAAAAAAGCTAATATCTTCCATGAAACCATCTTAGCAACTTTATCGAGAAACCATATTTTATCGAGAAAGTTTGTTTTAGCAAGAATTTTTTTAATAATCCAAGTAGTGCATTAGATTTAATGATATGACTAATACTATCTGAAAAAATAAATTAAAATCTACTATACTCCTATTGTCCCAAAAAAGCTAAACTCATTTTCACTTTACACGGTCATCAAGGCATATCTTTGACCAATACTAACTTTCATTGCATACAAATAAGTTTTCAAAGATTTGATTTTTAAACAATCCATTTAAATAATTCTAACAAAATATTGCATTGATAGAGTTTTCTCTTATATACAGTGAAAAACGTGGTCAAGTACTCAAATTGATGAAATTTGACTCTAGAAAATGAATCCAGTATGTTAGGATAGAGAGTAGTATTAATCACATTATATGAATAATGACAACTTATAAAAAGCATATACTCCAACTCAATAAATCACTAACTTGTACTTTCTCTAAAAAAAAAATCACTTATACATATAATAACATCCACATCAACAAAAATGGAACTTTTTACTATAGGTAAGTACTTCAAGATTTTACTTTGTCCCTAGAGAATAGAAATATAAACCCATAAAGTGGTCTCAAACTACAAATTAAATCTTTTTTGAGGGGACAAATTAAATCTTCATGCACCATTAGTCACCTAGATTTCTTTCGTTTCACATCTTACAATAATATGCTAATTAGATGCTCTCTCTAAAGTACAATAAATCACCTAATCCATCTTCTCACATGGCATAAACTAAATTTGCTAAGTCATTTTCATGCCTTCTCGTTGAATGTTGAATTGTTGACGCATTTAGACACGGTACAAAAGGTCATTCAATATATAGTAGTAATAAACCGAATATACCGGGAAAATCCTCTTTGCTCTTAACACCTCTTTTAACTGTTATTTTCTTTACTCCTACTTAACTTCATCACCTAAGCATATGCTCTTCAATATTCTTCTTGTTACTTGTACCTCTATACCCTTTTTTTCCTTTATAAATCTCCTCATTTTTCTCTCTTTCAAAATGCTACATGAGTGATCGTCACATTCAAAGGGCAGTTTTTCTTTTGCACATAAATATTATTTTCGATGTCGAATTTTAATGTTGTTATGGGCGGCAAATAGCGTCACATTTAATTAACTTCACTCTAAATTTTTACTTACAAAAAAAATTATGAAGTTTGGGAAGCGGTTGAAGCAACAAATTCAAGAGACATTGCCTGAGTGGAAGGACGAGTTTTTGTCATACAAGGAGTTAAAGAAGCTTGTACGTTTGATCTCGTCGACACCGCCACCGGAAAATTGGTTGAACGGATCACCCTCACCGGAGTTATATTGCAAGCCTGAATCTGAATTTGTCTATCTATTGAATAATCAGATTGATAAATTCAACACCTTTTTCATGGAGAAGGAAGAGGATTTTATTATTAGGCATAAGGTATACAATATTCAACCCTCATTTTTAATATATAATTCATGTTACTTTATATTTGAAAATATTTTTTGTAAGGGAAGTAGGTAAAAAGTTAGTAATATAGACTAATCAAAGTTTCTACTGATGTGGGAAAAACAAGGTTAAGACATTGATATTATTTGAGTTGGTACGGAATTCTAGAAACACAAGCAAGTAAAATCATTGGTCCACAAACTATTGTTGTTGAAATAGTATATATGTATTATCAATATATATGCTCCTAAAGTCGGTGATGGTTATATGGAGATTTCTATAGGTGGGAAATAATAATATTTAGATAGTGTGGTTTTTATTGGATATAGGAAATGTGTGGTTTTTATTGGTATATAGGATTATTATTTGAATATATATTTTTCTTCATCACTTCCGTACGTTATAGATACTTTAGTTGGTAGAGGATTTGTCAAGACTATTACTACATTTTGCATAAAACTGTCTGTGACATGTCTATAACTTTATTGAAGAGGACGAGATTTACAAGTTTCATTTGATCTTAACATACTGATCTCGGAATACCATGCAAAATAAAGTATCTAATTCTTACTTAGTATACACTCCAACTATTCCAACCATCATAAGTTAGTTTCACTGAGTTATGTTTATACTTCTCATAATATATTTAGATAATAGGTAAATACATTTGAAGATGAGAGTTGAAAAGTGGAACATAAGCTATATTATGTAATTGAGAAGGATTAAACACTACCCTAACTAGAACTGTTACAATTACATATATCTTCATATCCCACATGTTTAACTAATGACATAAAGTTAGGATTTATGACTTATGAGTTATGGCCAAGTTAGGACAAGGAATTAGTTTGTATTTTCTTACAGCTAGCAGAGATATCTCAATTGTTTTAGAGTTATTGCTAAGTTGATTTTTTCGGTCCTTTTATTTTCGGATTCTCCATAATAAGTTGAGTTGTTGGTCACAAAAGGGATAGAGTACTAAAAAGGAAAGAAGGATATGCCATGTTCCCTATTCCCAAAGAGAATAAAAGGACCCTTAATTAATTACCTCTCCCCTCAATGTCTTGCTTGCAAAAATTGGATTAAGAAACCATAAGGATTGATATTCGATTGGTTAATGTCCACTTCAATTATTTCTTTTAAAAGCAAATGAGTAAAAATAAATAGCCTAATGTGTGTACCTCATTCACTAGCAAACTCTTAAGGCAACTAAAGATTTATTTAGCAAAACCTTTAAGCTATGAAAATTATTATGGACTTACGTATCTTTATATTTAAAAAAATGCTTATGTAATACTCCAACTTGAAATTCGTTTTACTTAGGTAAAATTTAACATCTCCTTTTCAATTTAATTTGTTTCAATAGCATTTTGTTTTGGAGAGAAATTATTTATCTAAAATGTTACTTCAAGTGTCCTACATGGTTTATGATCGGAATTCTTAATATGCCATTAAATTCAAAGAGGATAAAAAATGATATCATAACTACTATATAAAGGATCTATTGTAATAAAAACATGTCGCATCTTTAATTATAAGGATTGTATTGGAATTATGAGTTGGGATAACATGCTAAATCTTCACCGAGGGAGTATATCATAAATTTATAGTGCATACATTATATGTTTTCGGACTACTATAACACTTTAACAGTGTATACTGAGTACGTTGACCTTGGAAATGAAGTTACCAACTATATAGTGGTAAATCATGTACCACATACTAATTACTAAGTTATATTTAACTTATGTTAATAATAAGTAGGAATTTATTATATATTTGTATTTGATGGCCAAAGATTAAATTAAGCTAAAACTGTACATACACTTTATGTATCATGCATTATGAGCTCACAACTATAATAAACTCAATGGTCTTCCCAATTATCCTTAGTTATGTAGAATAAGTTTGAATCCAAAAGTTTATTTGGTACCCCTTTTTAATCAAAAACTCAATGGTCTCTGGAATATGTTTACCATTTAGCACTATATTCTCTTTGATGACACTAAGATTATTATGACTTTTCGTGGATGTTAATGGCCGACTGATCTATACTCATGCATATTGCTTCCCAATTATCCTTAGTTACGTAGAATAAGTTTGAATCCAAAAGTTTATTTGGTACCCCTTTTTAATCAAAAGTGTTTTTTTTTTTTAACAAAACAATTAATTTTACACGTATAATTAAAAGTTCTCAATAACCTCAAATGTATAAATCCTTCAGGTTTAGAACTCTTATGAGAGAGACGACGAATAATAATATCATATGATGTATATTAATGTAAATTTAATTGTTTGCACATGAAATTATGAAGGAGTTATAAATCCTAAGAATGTATGGATCAATATGCCTTTTTAATTATGCCACTATTTAGGTGTTCTGTGCTTCAATAAATGACTTTGTACAACTTTTGGCTTTTGACTTTTTAGTAGCCAAAAGGACAAATTTTCAACCAAATTAAAAAGCTACTTTTACTGGTTTCTGTGATATAGCTTTTGGTTTTCTTTACAAAGTTAAGAACATGTCCTTAAAGGTTATTTTTACATGATATAACCAACTACTGATTTTACCAAAGGTATTTATAAACAACCAATAATCAGTATAATAATATAAATAACCAATACGAACAATTGATCAACCAATCAAGTACAAAAAACAACCAATATCCGGTTGATAATGAGATCTCAATCTATATGAAGATCTTTGCCTTTTAGACTGATGATTAAGATTTTCACTAAAAAAGAAACCATCACATGATTACTCCAGAGTGATACAATTTTAACTTCCCATATTTGGGAGGTGAGGGCTCTACCATTACACTTTATTCTATGTAACTAGTGTGTAGCTCGGGCGATGCTCCGAGTTTTTACCTTAAATAATACTTCTATGTTTTGAGCTTTTATTTATTTCAAATTAGTTTATTATATATATTTATATTCCAAGTTATATATATTTATGTGGAATAAAGAGCATAGCTAATAGTTGGTTGAGATGGTAAGATGTCTATGATACAACTTATTGGTTGCATGTTCGAATCTTACTACACAACGTTTTGTAGTACATATTTCTTGTTAAGCATATGATATTGCATGTTCCTAGTGAGGAGGGTTCCACGTGGCAACATAAACTTTATTATGAACGCATTTTTAATATATTAGTATAGATTAAGAGGTTCTACAATTATGTACATAGATATAAATCTTTGGTGTTATATTAAGTAATATTCTCTAAATTGGAACCAAATACTCCAACAATGCAGGAATTACAACAGAGGATTCAGAGAGTTCAGAACACATGGGGGCCAAATGGAAGTAATCCCTCAGAAATATGTTACAAAGAAGAAATGGGAAAGATTAGAAAAGACATAGTCAATTTCCATGGTGAAATGGTACTTTTAATCAACTACAGCAACATCAACTACATTGGTATATTTAATCTCTTGACATCACCCCATCATACTCATACTTTTCCTCTTTATTCCACACCACATAAGAAGAGAATTTTAGTAGTACTATTTATCAACATCATTTATACTCTTTTCTAATCATTGATTAATTCAACTGTACATACATGTTATTGGAGAATCATATTCTAATATTACTATAATTATCAAAGTAATCCTTTCTTTGCCTCTTTCTTGGTTCCAAAGGTTTGGCTAAGATCCTGAAGAAGTATGATAAAAGAACAGGCAGTTTGTTGCGGTTGCCATTCATACAAAAGGTGCTTGAACAACCATTTTTTACGACGGATCTCATATCGAAATTAATCAAGGAGTTAGAGTCTACAATAGATGTAGTTTTTCCTGCTGGTGTTGCTCTTGAAGATGAAGATCAACAAGTAGAAGATACTAGGAAAACAACTAATAAATATGAGATACAACTAGTGGGTGAAGGCATATTTAGAAATACAGTGGCAGCATTGCTAACTATGCAAGAAATAAGGAGAGGAAGTTCTACTTATAATCATTTCTCTTTGCCTCCCCTTAATTTGCCTGATTGTGAGATTATACAATCCATCCAAGTTTCTTCTTCTATACCACTTCTCTAGCTAAATTTAGTTTAGTCTTCTTATTATATTAGATCAAGTGCTGTCATGTTGATGACCAAAAAAAAATGTTATATAAACCTTAGTGTATAAGTAGATTATTTTCTTTATACTTTTTAGGCCAGGGGAACTATTGCTTAAAGTATGTGATCTTGGAGATAATTGTCATGAATATAAAAGTATTGATGGCAATTCTCCTTTTGATCTAGAATGAAGTTCTATGTCATGACTCATTGGAGAAGTCCTATTGCTTAAAGTATGTGATCTTGGAGATTATTGTCATGAGTATAAAAGTATTGATGTCAATTCTCCTTTGATCTAGAATGAAGTTCTATGTCATGACTTCGTTGACTTGTGAGATTTTTGTTTGTATTACTAGAGTACATATCAACTTTTGTTGTCTTATTCAAGTTCATTATTTTGTGTGTTTAGTCAAAGTTTAGGTATTTCGTGTTAATTCTCTAGGTACATGGTTAACAATATAGTATTCTCATTAACTATATCGCTTTGGGAGATATCAAATGACCATTGTCACTAGTAAGGGAACTCTCAAGTTTATCCGTTAGTTGGATGCAATTTTCTAATGATTGTAAATTAGATTATTAATTTAAAGTGATTATATGTAATTTCATATGCGTTTTCATCAATATCAACATGTCATTTATATGTATAGACTAATCCAAGATTAAACATGTGAAAAAATGAAATTCAGCATTTTAACACCATTTGTATCACCCTCATTGCTTTCTTTTGAGCTCAGGTCTATAACTAAACTTTATTCATTAAGAGAAAAAGATACAACCTAAATGTGTTTGATTCTATTACAACTGAATGAATCTAACATATTAAGGAGAACAGAAAGAATAAATCTAACTAAGCTGAGGTGGTAGGTTGTTATAATAGAATATAACAACCACTGAGCTGTTAATTGAGCTGCTGAACTTGGGCTTGATCTGCTGGAGTCTTCACTTAGGATGGTTGAGCCTTGATTGATAGGAGATTGTCAACACCCCCCCCTCAAGGTGGGCTGTGGAATGAACAACCCTAGCTTGGAGAGTAATTCTTGAAACTGAGCTGAAGGGAGAATCTTAGTGAATAAGTCAGCCAGTTGCAAATGAGTAGGAAGATAAGTCAATTCAATCAAACCTTCCATGACTTTCTCTTGTGTGAAATGACAATCTATGTCAATGTGTTTGGTCCTCTCATGGAAGACCAGATTCTTGGCAATGTGTACAGCAGATTGATTGTCACAATGAAGCACCACAGGTTGCAAACTAGTAATGCCAAGTTCATTGAGTAATCTGACCATCCAAGCAGATTTCTGATGCAAATACTCCAGTTGAATCTCTTGCTTTTGCTGTGGATAGAAGAAGATACAATGAACATCAAAACAAAGTTTACAGACCTCCTTTTAACAACAATAAGAATTTCTCTCAGAATGACAAAGGAAAACAGTTGAGTGGTGGCTATAAAAGAAATTCTCACTTCTTTTGTGAGCATTGCAAGATGAGTGGGCACACCATTGATAGGTGTTTTAGGATACATGGCTATCCAGCTGATTTTAAGCCCAAAAGATTTGCAAATTATGCTCAGGGTGAAGATGACACTCAACAAGAGCTTGTTTCTGCTACTTTTACCAAGGAACAATATTCTCAACTGCTAGATATGTTGGGAAAGAACAAAGATCAAATTCCTGACAAAGATCCATCTGATGATGCTCCTGCTAGTAGTGCTTATTTGCAGGTAAACTTTGCCTGTTCTCTCATTTTTATTCAGGTTGGATAATTGATAGTGGTGCCACCGATCATGTTTGCCATGATTTATCACTTTTTCATGATTACCAAACCTTATCTGACACATCTAATACAATAACCATTCCTGATGGAAGAAAAGTCACAGTAACACATATAGGAAGTGTACAACTCTCTCCTCACATTGTGCTAAAAAATGTGTTGTTTTAGTAGAATAATTATGGCGGCTTAAGGCAAAAGAAAGAATAACTATGCGTTTAACCGCAAAAACACCTATTTTTACCAAAACCGCACAATAGGTCTTTTTTAATAAAAAAAAAACCTATTCTTTTTTGATAAAACAGCACAATATGTCAGTGGAGATTTTTTTCCAGCTAGCTAGAAAGGAAATGACTAAAAATACAAATAAAACTAGAGAAATCATCAACAACAAATCACGCTACCACCAGTGTACATATATATATATATATATATATATATATATATATATATATATATATATATATATAAACGATCGAAAATCAGTATATACAAAACAATTACAAAAAAAATATAAAAGCTAACAATGAAATTATGCAAAATAATTGTTACACTAGGAAAATCCATGTGATTCTTGCTTACACACTAACACCAAACAAAAAAAAATAATACAACCTAGCAAAAAAAGATAGATACATACAGCTAATAATACATCGTAATAGACCCACAAAATCAATAATACAACCTATGACATGCAATTTGATAAGAAGAATCAATTTGATACAATCTCAGATTAAAGTAAAGAAATTGAAAACGACGAGGGGAGAGAGGGGGACAATCTCAGCAGCGAAGGAGAAGGAGGAGCGCGCAAAGATCTGGCGGTGCGGCGTCGGAAATTTTGGTGAACGGCCGATCTACTCTCCTTCGAAGAAACGATCTACATCACAACCGATCTCGACGAATTTTGGTGAACGGCCGACAAAAAACCAAAAAAACATCAAAATCGTTGCTTGACTTCAAACTCGAACTTGTTTTCAACCATCAGTGGCGAACCTTCGAAGAATCGCACTTGTTTCATAGGCGGCGAACAATCGAACCTTCGAACCTCCGTTTTCTTTGTCGCGCCGGTGAGGAGGAGCGAAAGAAGCAGCTAAAGTGAGGACGAAGAAAGGAGGGCGAAGTGAAATGGGGTGAGAGGATTGAGAGGGAGAAGTAGATCTACCATGAGAGAGGGTGAGAGGATTGAGAGGGAGAACTGAGAAGGAGGGAGGCGCGGGTTAGATTTAGGGTTTAAAGAGGGAGGTGCGACTCAATTATTTATATATAATATTGAGGCCTCATTGCTGCGGTTTCTTTAAAAAATCGCAGCAATATATTAAAATATTAATATTTTAATTTATTGCTGATTAAAATATTAAAATTTTAATCTATTGCTGTGGTTTTAGGTGGAAACCGCAGCAATAGATTTGGTCAAACTAGTCAAACAATTTGGAAAATTTTCGTTGACGTCTATCTGCGGTTTTGACCCAGAACCAGCAATAGGTTAATTTTTGATTTTTTCTTTTCTTTTGATGTGGTTTATTGCTGTGTATGGGTAAAACCGCAGCAATTGAGGCGCAGCAATAAGCAATTATTCTACTAGTGTTTGTCCCTGATTTTCATTTTAATCTTGTGTCTGTGCACAAGGTTTGTGATGATCTTA
Source organism: Beta lomatogona (assembly GCA_947646795.1). NCBI lineage: Eukaryota > Viridiplantae > Streptophyta > Magnoliopsida > Caryophyllales > Amaranthaceae > Beta > Beta lomatogona. Next base: position 1,312,247 of record CANSNZ010000139.1, on the reverse strand, counting down.
AATGCAAAGCTATGTTCACTGATACTGAATGCATTTTACAGGGTCTTCCTGTGAAAAAGGATTTAGTTCTTGGTAAGGTCAAGTCAGGTTTATTCTATATCTGTGATGACTTGATTCAAAATTCACATGCTGCTGATCACTTTGCTGCTGTCTCATCATCTGCTGTTAGTGAAGAAGCTAAGCTTTGGCATCTTAGACTAGGTCACTTACCATTTAGTCAGTTAAAGCATGTTTTTCCTTCATTGAATATCCCAGACATTTCTGATCACACTATTTACCAGATATGTCCTAAGGCAAAACAGTGTAGACATCCATTTCCTATTAGTTCTATTAAAACCACTAGTCCATTTCAATTGTTACATATAGATATTTGGGGACCATACAAACATTGTACATGCAATAAGTGTAATATGTTCTTGACTATTGTTGATGACTTAAGCAGATATACATGGATTCATATGCTTAAATCTAAGACTGATGTTGTTACTGTTATTCAAGATTTCATTGCATATGTGGAAAACCAGTTTGCTTGTGTTGTTCATTGTGTAAGAACAGACAATGCAAAGGAATTGTGTGAAGGTTCTATACTTGTTTACTTCAAACAAAAGGGTATACAACATCAAACAAGCTGCAGTGATACCCCTCAACAAAATGGGGTTGTTGAGAGGAAGCATAGACACCTCCTTGAGACAACTAGATCCTTGTTCTTTCAGGCAAATCGTCCTGTGATATATTGGGGAGAGTGTGTTCTAGTTGCAGCCTACCTTATTAACAGGATGCCACTTTCAGTTCTGAATCACATCACTCCTTATCAAAAGATTTACACTGAACCTCCTTCATTAACACACATTAAGACCTTTGGATGTCTTTGTTATGTTTCAACATCTAAAGTTCATATAACTAAGTTTGATGCTAAGGCTGATGATTGCATATTTTAGGCTATCCTGCTCATCAAAAGGGATATAAAGTCCTCCACATTCAATCTCAAAAAATTACTATTAGCAGAGATGTTAAATTCCATGAAAAACACTTTCCTTACCATTATCAACCTTCTACTTCTTCTTCTTCTTCTACTCCATATCAATTTTTTCTACCATCCATCACACAAGACCATATATTCATAGATCCTTTTCTACATGATACTCCACCTTCTTCTTTCATTCCTTCTTCTACAACACCCAGTGAATTACATCATTCTTCTCCTCCACCTGGACTTGATTCATCTCATTCCTCTTTAGATTCTTCTCCATCTCCTGTCAACACATCTACATCTCTCCTATCTCCTTTGCCTATCACCATAAATTCTACTAGAGTCAGACACACACCAGCATATCTCTCAGATTATGTCACAGCCGCAGCTGTTCATACACCTCTTCCTACACCTCTTCCTGACCATTGGTGTAATTTGGTTCAATTTTCAGCCTTACCATCTATACATCAGGCTCATCTTTCTCATTGTACTTCTCTCACTGAACCAACAACCTATGCTGAGGCTTCTTTAGATCCAAGATGGACTGAAGCCGTGAACAAAGAGCATAAAGCTTTAGATGATAACAATACATGGGACATTGTTTCTCTACCAAAAGGTAAGAAACCTATAGGGTGCAAATGGGTCTTCAAGATCAAACTTAAGGCTGATGGAAGTGTAGAAAGGTTCAAGGCTCGTTTAGTTGCTAAGGGCTATAATCAAAGACATGGCATAGATTATCAAGAAACTTATTCCCCAGTGGTGAAAATGAGCACAGTTAGATGCATTCTTGCCATGGCAGCCTCCAAACAATGGCCTTTGTTCCAATTGGATGAAAACAATGCATTTTTGCATGGGAATTTACATGAAAAGGTCTATATGAGACTTTCTGAAGGATTTCCTAATCCTCACAATCAGGTTTCTAGGCTCAAGAAATCACTCTATGGTTTAAAGCAAGCATCAAGGCAATGGTTTGCCAAGTTAGTGACTGAGCTCCAATTTCAAGGTTTCTATCAATCAAAGAATGATTATTCTTTGTTCCTGAAGAAAGAAGTTCTTTAATCACCATTACTGCTGTTTATGTGGATGATATCATCCTAACTGGCAATGATATTACTACTATCACCAGCCTTAAACAGCATCTTCATTCGACTTTCAGCATTAAAGACCTTGGCCATCTTTCTTTCTTCCTTGGTTTGGAAGTAGGTTATCTACCTGAAGGTATCACTCTCACTCAGTCTAAATTCACCAAAGAGTTACTTGAAGAAAGTGGCATTTCTATTTTTAAACCAGTTGTCACTCCTTTACCTCTTAATTTAAAACTTTCTTCCACTGATGGTGAACCTTTACCTGATCCTACTCTTTACAGAAGTCTAGTGGGAAAGTTGAATTTACTCACTCACACTAGACCTGACCTATCATACATTGTCCAAAACCTCAGCCAATTCATGCAATCTCCAAGAACTCCTCATCTTTCAGCTCTTTATCACACTCTAAGATATGCAGCTAACACAGCTGGTCAGGGTATTCTTTTAAAGGGATTCGATCATCTTGAGCTTCAAGCTTTTTCTGACTCAGACTGGGCTGCATGTCCTGATTCCAGAAGATCTATTTCTGGTTATGTTCTTCAGTTAGGACAGTCTCCTATTAGCTGGAAATCTATAAAGCAAGCTACTGTATCCAAGTCTTCCTCAGAAGCTGAATACAGAGCTAGGTAATGTTATGCCTATGGCAAAGTCATATATTAGTATTGAGAAAATCAAATTTCAATCTACAATTGCACAAATAGATAAGTAGTTTTAAGGCATCATTACCTTGTTTTGCGAAGCATGTAGACTTTTCCGCTTTAAAGAAGGCTAATCTATTTCTTTCTACTTTAATTATGCAAGAATTAATCAGCAGACTGTTAGTTGTACTCTACTTCTTGAAAACAAGCGTACATGTACACCAACAAGAGATTGTACATTTGTACCAAATTAGATCTATTTTACCAATCATTTGGTTAACGGTAATGTACTTCACATGAAGATTTTTTTTCTTTCAACATCATGGATAATGTTAACAATCACAATATTGATCAAATCATATTCAGAGGAAAAATAGAGAGAGTCTTGTATTCAGAGAGAGAAATTTTGTGTATGAATACAATGAGAGTTAGCTACAATATTAATCTAATGTGAGCTAAGAATTACAGCTTGTGATACAAGCTAACTAACAAACTAAAACTAACTCTAACAGAATTATTACAGCAATAACATAATTTAAGCTAAGCTGGACATTAGCAATAGCTTCTGGATTGCTGAGTCAACAGTGTGAGCGGGAGCTTCATCTGAACTAGGAGAACTAGTCTTAACATCCCCCATCAAGCTAGGCATGATATGGGAGAAAACATGCTAAGCTTGGATAATAACTCATTGAACTATGCTGAAGGAATAATCTTGGTAGATACATCTGCTAATTAAGCAGTAGTAGGAAGATAAGTTAAAGATATGAGACCCTCCATAAGTTTCTCTCGTGTGAAGTGGCAATCAATATCTATGTGTTTTGTGCATTCATGGAATACAGGGTTCCTAGCAATATGAAGTGCTGACTGGTTGTCACAGTGAATAGCAACAGGCTGTAAGTGATAAACACCTAGCTATAGCCTCACCAACCAAGTGACTTCAGCAGTAGCATGAGCCATAGCTCGGTATTCAGCCTCTGAGGAGGACTTGGATACTGTGGCCTGTTTCTTGGACTTCCAGCTAATAGGAGAAGAACCAAATAGAATAACATAGCTTGAGATGGATCTTCGTGAATCAGGATAGGCTCCCAAATCTGAGTCTGTAAAGGCTTGTAGTGTGAGCTTATCATCACCTTTCAGCAGTATACCTTGACCAGCAGTGCTATTGATGTATCTCAGGACATGAGTCAAGGCTAACATATAAGATCAAGTAGGAGAGTGCATAAACTAGGAAAGGGTTTGAACACAATAAGCCAAATCAGGCCCGGTGTGTGTAAGAAAGTTGAGTTTTCCCACTAAGCATCTAAAACATTGTTGGATCTTTTAATGGAACACCATCATCAGCATCAAGTTTAAGATTAATAGGTAGAGGGGTAACAACATGTTTATGAATGTCAAGATCACAATTAGCCAAAAGTTCTTTAGTGAACTTTGCTTGAGTGAGAGCAATACCTTAGGGTAGATATGATACCTCAATGCCTAAGAAGAAACTTAGTGCTCCTAGATCTTTGATGCTGAAGACTTTGTCAAAATGATGCTTGATGTGTTGAATTGTAGATAAATCACTCCCAGTTTATATAATATCATATACATATACTGCTAGGATGGTGATGAGAGAGCCAGTAGACTTCAAAAACAAAGAATAATCATTCTTTAATGGCTGAAATACTTGCTTAGTGAGCTCAAAGACTAGCTTAGCAAACCACTGCCTTGAGGCTTGTTTTAAGGCATATAAAGACTTCTTAAGTCTGCATACTTGATTGTAAGGATTAGGAATTCCCTCTGGAAGTTTCATATCCACTTCCTCATGGAGATCTCCATGAAGGAAGGCATTGTTAACATCAAGTTGATAAAGTTTCTAGCCTCTATATGCTGCCAATGCAACAATACATCTGACAGTAGAGAGCTTGACTACTTGGGAAAAAGTCTCTTGGAAATCAATTCCATATTGTTGGGTATAACCCTTTGCAACTAGCCTGGCCTTATATCTTTCAACCTCTCCTATTGACTTGAGTTTGATTTTAAAAATCCATTTACTGCCAATAGGAGATTTGCCAGCATGAAGGTCAACAACATCCCAAGTGCTGTTAGAAGCCAAAGCTTGCAATTCCTTGTCCATTGCTGTAATCCACAAAGGATCTTTAGCAGCTTGTGAATAAGTAGCAGGTTCAATCTGAGAAGAAGATTGAGAATGAAGTATTTTGTGAGTAGAAGGAATGGAGTCATAACTTACTAGGTTGCACTAGTGAGGGATAAAAGAAGATGTAACATTACAAACATAATCTTGCAAGTAAGTGGAAGGATTGTGATTTCTAGAAGATTGTCTAGTTGTGATAGGAGGAGTAGGGATAGAAGTAGCAATAGAGCCATCAGAAGATGAAGAGAAAGAAGTTATAGAAGAATAATTGGAAGGCTGATCAGGAGATGGAAAAGAAAAACTGGTGGAGGGAGAAGAAATTGGAGAAGCTTGAGAAGATATAGGATCTATGTGAAGTGTTTGATTGTTATGAGTGAGATCTGTAGCAGGAGTAAATGGATCAAAGAAGATGTGATCATGATTGATTGTAGGAAGAAAAAATTGAAAAGAAGAGTTTGAGGTGGTGGAGGACATATGAAATGGGAAATGTTGCTCATGAAAGACAACATCCCTAGATATAATGATTTTCTTAGTGGTCAAATGATAGAGTTTGTATGCTTTATGATCAGGAGGATATCCAAGGAAGACACAAGCATCTGCTCTTGAGTCAAACTTTGATCTACCAGTTTTCAAAGTGGATGCAAAACATAAACCAAGCTTCTGAAATGAGACTTATCTAGTACAACACCATACATCTGCTCATAAGGAGATATTTTATTAAGAGAGGATAAGGGCATTATGTTGATAAGATATGCAGCACATAACACACTCTCTCCCCATAGAAGAAATGATAAATTTGCTTGAAAGAAAAGGGCTCGTGTTGTTTCAAGCAAGTGCTTGTTCTTTCTCTCAACAATGCCATTTTGTTGAGGAGAATCAGCACAACTCTTCTGATGAATTATGCCATTTTTCATGTAAAACTGAAGTATGGAACCTCACACAATTCCTTTGCATTATCTGTGCTAATGCACTTAATAGAACATTGAAACTGAGTCTTCACATATGAAGCAAAATTGATGAGAATATCCACAGCATCAGATTTAAATTTAATCAAGTGAACCCATGTGGTTCTTGTGAAATCATCACATAAGGGCCCCATGTATCAGCATGGACCAGTTGAAATGGCTTACAAGTAGAAATACTAGAATGAAAAGTCAATCTAGTTTGTCTAGCCTTATGACAAATCTAACACAATGAGTCACTAACATTCTTGAAATTGAAATCTGGAAATAGAGTAGCCATTTGAGAAAGGAAAAATTGTCAATAATAAGCTAACCTTTCGGCCATCTTCTAAAAATAAGTCATGCTTTTGATTATTTTATAATAAGTCTAACTTTCATACCCCTCAATCTTAAACAAGTTGAATGACCTGTGACCTGTTCTACGGGTAAGGGCCTATTATTTTTTTGTATTTATGTTCATATTTTCACTTTTTTTGTATTTTTGCAGTAGATTTTTTTTTTTGTATTTGTTTGTATTTTGCTATTTTACAACTTTTGCAATTTTTTTTATTTCTTTTTCCCCCCCACCCACCACTCTCCCACTCCCCCACTCCACCATCAACAGACCACTACCTCCACCCCTCGCTTTCTACCAATCAAAGACAACCTCTATTAAGGGTACGCGAGTCCGACGCACTGAGTTGTTCTCCATCTTCTGGCTGAGTTGGGTCGAGTCAAGTCGGGACATCTTTGTAGGTTCTGTTGCTAATTTCGAAATTGAAGTAGAATCTTTGGTGTTTGACGATGTGGGTTTTAATTGTTTTGGTGGGGCAATTCTTTCTGATGAGATTATTCTGGCAAAATTCTTGAATCTTGCAGTTGAAGGCAGTGACTTTCCAATCTAGGAGAGAGAAAATCTGCGGAAGTTTGATTGAGGGGTTGGAAATTTTTTGTTAAAGAAATCGTTTTATGGGATAAATGGGGGTTTAATTAAGGTTTTCTTTTGGGGGTGTAAAGTAATGTTATCATTTCTTATCTGGTTTTCATGGAGGAAAACTGGAAAGATTTGAGCTTTGATGCATTAGAAGAGAGAAAGTTATGCATAGATTTCATTGAGGTATTGCAAGATCCAACTCGATTTTTTCCTAACTCAAGCGGGTCGCGATGGCGAAGGTGGCGGTCATTCGTAGTGAAGGTGACGGCGACGCCGCAGAAGAGGAAGAAACATTGGGTGGCAGCTTAAAGGAGAGACAGAGAGATTTTAATGGGGTGGAGACGTCGTCGGAGGTTGCATTGTTGCTGGAGTGCAATACCAAGGAGTTGGGGTCTGACTGTCTGAGGGAAGGGATGAGTCAGGAGAGAGGAGGAGTGGAGGAGGGAGAAGACAGAGATATTTTTAGAAAAAATAAATATTTAAATTTAAAAATAATATTAAAATTGACATTAACATTAAAATTAAGAAGTACAAAATCTAGACCAATTAAAAAGTAACACATGTCATACATAACCTGTTTAAGAGGTAAACAATAGGTCATAACTTGTTTAAAATAGATGGGCATAAAAGTTAGACTTGTTAGAAAATAATAAAAAAATGACTTATTTTTAGAAGATGGCCCAAAGATTGGCTTATTCTTGACAATTTTTTATTTGAGAAAATGGCATATGCCCTAGTCTCAAATGCCAGAGTTTAATGCCATCAGCAGTATAGCAAGAAGTAAGAGAGGTAGGAATATATGTCATAGAACCGAAGTGTTGATCATAACATGAATCAACCATATTAGTAGGAGTGATAGCAACAACAACTTCAGAAGTTGAAGTAGTGAGATCTTCAACATAGTAAAGACCAGAGTACATCTTACCAAGAGCTATTGGCCTTGTCAAAGAAGGGCCTTGTAGAGTACATTAATCAACAGAAAATGTAATAATGCCAGAGAGATCATTGCACAACTTAGGTACAGAAGTCAAATTGAAATGAAACCCAGATACATAGAGCAATTGTTTGAGTGTGAGAATATCACTCAGAACAACAGTACCAATATGAGTGATCTATATCTTTCTACCATCGAGAACTGTTATATTGTTGTCAGGATTATCAATTACTTTGTAAGAATGAAAAAGAGAAAGATCATGGCAAATATGATCTATTGCCCCACTATCAAGAACCTAACCTAATCTGTATTGAGCACTTAGACATACTTTTATTGCAAAACAAGCATTATTCTTACCATCAGCAACATCTTTGCTGGTATCTTGGTTCTGAGTCCCTGATTGTCCCAACATATCAAGGAGCTTCTGATATTGATCCATGGTCAAAGTGGACTGAATCACCTCTGAGGAAGAAGATGAAGGATCAACAAGAAGATCTTCACCTTGAACAGCAGCAACAAATCTCTTCTGAGAAGGTTTATAATCAGCTGGATATACATGGACTTTAAAACACCTTTCAAGGTTATGTCCTGGAATTTTACAATATGTACAGTAATAGTGAGATCCCCTCTTGTTACCAACAACAGATTTGTTACCGAAGTTTCTATCATAATATTGAGGCTTAGAAGAAGAGTTATAGCAAAATTAGAAGAGGATGGTTGTTTGTAATTGTTTCTATTCGTGGAGAACCTTTGCCTATTTGCAGCAAAGGCCATTGTTTTTTATGAAGAAGCATGAATAGAACTCAACTCTTTGTGCCTTTGTTCCTGAAGAACTAATATATAAGCTTGACATAAAGGTGGAAGCTGAGGCATCATGAGAATATTAGTTCTAACTTGCTGATATCCTTCTTTCAGATTCATCACTAAGTGTACTAATCTTTGATCTTGTTGAATTTTAAGAAACTTTTGAGTCAAATTACGCTTGCAACCTGTGCATTCACAGCAAGGTAAAGGATTAGTGTTATCTAAATCATCCCATATGACTCTCATTCTGGTAAAAAATACAGCAATATCATCATTTTCTTGAGAAATATTGGCTAGAACTTGCTGAATTGAATACAATTGAGTAGTTGAAGATTGACCAAACCTTTCTTCAAGATCCTTCCAGATTTCTCTGGCTGACATTAAATGTAGTACACTTTTAGCAGTCATAGCATCTAATGACCGTAAGATCCATCTTGTAACCATATTATTGCATCTCTCCCATGCGTTAAGCTCTTTAGGTTCTATTACAGGCTACAGCAGATTTTTCAAGACTTCCATCAACAAAACAAACTTTGTTCTTAGATGATAAGCTGATAATCATCATTCTTTTCCGGTCAGCATAATCAGTGCCATCAAAAACAGGTGAAACTAGTTGAACTGAAGTGTTATCCGATGGATGAAGAAAATACACACTAGTAGGATCTTGAGTCAATTCTAGATTGGTACTCACAGTTTCAAGCATAATTTTGATTAGAATTTCAGAAATTTAGACAGATTTTCAGGATTTTGAAGATTATTATCAAGGATTCAGAATTTTCAGATGTATAGAACAAGATTTGGAAATTTCATAGAAATAGAGAAATCAGCAAGATGAATCAATCAACAAGATGAATCAAACAGAGATTTCGGAACAAGATTTGTGGGTTTCAGAGAAAATGAAGAATGAACAAGATGAATTCAGACAGGAATTTCAGAAACTTCAAGTTTTAATCAGAGAAATTCATGAACATTTGCAGATTAATTACAAATCAGAACAAAACTAATCAATCAATTGATATGACAAACAGATAAGAATTTCAGAGATATAATTTCAACAACTTCAGATAATCATACGAAAAACTTTAGAGAAATCAGAATTTCAAACCAGAATTTGTGAGATTGATCGGAAGCATCAAGATCGAAGTTCAGTAAGCTCTGATACCATGTTAACAATCACAGTATTGATCAAATCATATTCAGATGAAATATAGAGAGAGTTTTGTATTCAAAGAGAGAAATAATGTGTATGAATACAATGAGAGTTAGCTATAGTATTTATCTAATGTGAGCTAAGAATTACAGATTGTGATACAAGCTAACTAACAAACTAAAACTAACTCTAACAGAAGTATTACAGCAATAACAGAATTTAAGCTGAGCTGGACATTAACAATAGCTTCTGGATTGCTGAGTCAGCAGTGTGAGCAAGAGTTTCATCTGAACTAGGAGAGCTAGTCTTAACAGATAAAATTATAAAATTTCCATCCAAAACATATAGGCAAAAGTAGCTATTGAAGTATATCTTAATTGTCGCACTAACTATTAGAGGTCAATTGCCAAAATAGTTCATAAAACAGTTGCTAGTAGTATTAAGTAAAAGCAAGTGTCAAATTAGTCTAAGTATAAAGAAAAAGGAAATAATATTGAACATCGAAAGGAAATAATACTTCTCTGAATCAAGATCTTCTGTCCCACTATTTGTGTATTGTTTGTGTTGGTTGGTAATATCACTATAACCCATCAATTCTTAGTTAGAAATTTGAACACATTATGTACTAATGATGCAATTTACAACGACTATAAAGGATATTTTTACAACGACTACAGGGATATTTTTTTCGGTTTTTTCACCAAATGCCCCCGAATTTTCGGTTTATTCACGAGGTACCCTCGCACTTTTCAAAATACACGGGGTACCCCTCAGTTTCAACATAATACACCCAAATGCCCCTAGTGACTAACGGCGTTAACCGCCGTTAGTCATTAACCTTAATTTTTTGTTTTAAAACCTTATTAACCCTAACCTTAACCCTAACCCCTAAACCTAAACCCTAACCCTAACCCCTAAACCTAAACCCTAACCCTAACCCTCCCACCACCCCCACCCCAAAGCTCCCCCCCCCCACCCTCCCGCAGCCCCCCCCCCCCGTCGACCCTCCCGCAACCCCCCTCCCACCACCCCTTCCCCCACTGTCCCAGCGGCCCCCCAACCCACCACCGCCCAAGAACCCCCTTCCCAAACCCCACGCATCCCCCGCCCCCCCCCCCACCCAGTACCCCCTCGCCCTTCCCACCCCCGTCGAATTTCTCCCCCGACTCTCATCGATTTTCGCTCCCCCACCCCCGGCGTTGCTTTCTTCTCCCCCTCCTCTACTCACGCCGCGGAAAGCGGTTCAGCCACCTGCGTGGGCTGCGAAAATTGGCGGGGTGGGGGGGGTTTGTCGCGAAAATTCGACGGAGGTGGGGGAAATCGAGTTAGGGGGGGGGAAGGGCAGCGAGGGGGGGGGTGGGGGAGGGGCGAGGGATGCGCGGGGTTTGGGAAGGGGGGGGTCTTTGGGCGGTGGTGGGTGGGGGGCTGGGACAGTGGGGGAAGGGGTGGTGGGAGGGGGCCATGGAGGGTCGACGGGGGTGGGGGCATGGAGGGTGGGGGAGGGGGGGGAGGCTGCCGGGGAGGGGGTAAGTGGGAGGGTGGGGTAGGGTTAGGGTTAGGGTTTAGGTTTAGGGGTTAGGGTTAGGGTTAGGGTTTAGGTTTAGGGGTTAGGGGTTAGGGGTTAGGGTTAGGGTTAGGGTTAATTAGGGTTTAAAACAGAAAATTAAGGTTAATGACTAACGGCGGTTGACGTCGTTAGTCACTAGGGGCATTTGGGTGTATTATGTTGAAAGTGAATGGTACCAGGTGTATTTTCAAAAGTGCGAGTGTACCCGGTGAATTTCGTGAAAACTCGGGGCATTTGGTGAAAAAACTTTTTTTTTTTTTTTTTCCTCAAAACATTAGGACTTTTGAGTTTCTATTAGTAAAGCATCCGAGAGCTGTTATCGGTAATCTCCATTTATTTTCTTCCTCTTTATCGGAAACCTGTCGACGGGAGAGAGATTTTAATTTTTTTCATATTAACTCACTGAAATTAAAGTTTGAGTTTCATAATTATTTGTTATTTTCACTTTGTTTTCAGTTTTCCAGACAATCTAATTCCGGCTCTCAGCGTGATGATTTTGGGGTTTCCGATAAAATTATGAATAGCTTCAATATGCATCAAACGATATGAGCTACTGGTTAGTTTCTTAATTTGGCTCAGATGTTTAGTTTATTTTAATTGTTCTTAGTATTATGATTGTGGTTTTTTTTTTTTAGTGTTGCTGGACTAATTTAATCGTATAAATTGTGGATTGTGAGCATTTCTAAGTTATTTTTTCGTTTAGATTGAAATTTAATGTTAGTTCAATGAATTTGATGTTTAATTCTTGATTTTAGCATGTGAGTATAGCATATACTGCATATAGACTATAGTATGAATAAGACATTTTAAATGATTGTACCTTTTTACTAAAGTTTTCATCTTTAAATAAGATGAACTTTTACCAAGGTTCTCTTTTGATGAACCCTAATTACTAATTAGGCTTGAATGAAGGGGAGATGGAATATTTTGGTAGAAAGAAGTAAATTTGGTTACTTTTTTAGATGGGGTGTAGGTTTAATTAGTATTGCTGATAACCAAATACTTAGTTTTTTCTGCTCCTTTTACAAGGAAGATACAAGGGTCATTGGAGATTGATGTTTCCTTTTGAATACATATGATGCTCTATCAATCACGGTAAATACTATCATAAGGGTCGTCTTTGAGTAAGAGGGTTTGCTGTTGCCTGAATACTTGTGAAATCTTATTTTGTGGCACTGCTGTTAAAAATCTTTCTGAAGTTAGAAATCGACATAAAGCTCGGTGTGTGAGACAGTGAGATCAGAGTGGTAATTCGAAGAGTTTCTTCGTGGATAATTGTAATATGGTGCTTTCAGTCGTCTATCTTAGCTTGTGCTTCAACTCTACTAGTTGGAAACATTTTGAGAATTGTCTTTATTAGAGAGCTGAAGAAGGTTCGCTGTTGTGAAACTTTTTCCTGACCCGTTTTTTATAAAGAGATTTCTGGTATGATTTTGATGATTATTGAAGGAAGCTGCTGCGTAAGCATTCTTTGTCAAGTCATCTGCAGGTTTATCAAGTTTATGTCTTTATGCTACTTTTAGTGTGTTTCATCACATAAAAGATAATGTCTTTATGCAGGACAATCTGATCATAGGTTATTTTGTATGCTTATCTTCTCAATCTGATGTATATTCCCTCCGTTTCATTTTAATTTACTCACTTCATTTTGGGGGAGAACTAAGGAATATGTACAAAAGTATGAGAGAGAAACTGAAAAGGTGAAGAGAGAAACTGAAAAGTGAGAGAGAAAGTAAAAAGTGGGTTAAAATATTAAAAAGTGGATGACATGGGTGGAAAAAGAGGAGAAAGTAGATGTGATATGTTACCTAAAATAGAAAAAGCAACAGTGTGTAGATTAAAAAGAAACAGACCAAAAAGGTAAGTGTGTAGATTAAAATGAAACGGAGGGAGTAGCATTTTAGAGTTAATTATCTGGTGAAAAGGCTATTTTCTGTTACCTCTAGCATGGATTTAGAGGGGTTTTGAAATTGTAAACGCAAATACCTATGGCTGGAATAAAGGGCCTAAGGCAATGCTTTATATTTACCATACCCTGCTAGCACCTGCGTCAGACTACAGTTGTTGCTCTTCAGTCATTCTTCTATATGGTGTCAACCTATTGCGCAACTACTCTTTGTTGTATCTCTTCGGAAAATTTACAGTCAGGGCGTGCTTGGATTGGGTCAATGCAAAAAGGGGTACTAGGAGGCAAATTGAGGAAAACAAAGGAGCGTATAGCTGCATAGGGGGTGACTAAAGGGATGAGATTATGAGATAGTGGTGGTACAAGGATGGAGGGAGGGATGGGGGAACCATTAACCCCTTTTTTTTGGACTCCTAGGGTAGCTGTCATCCACAGATAGGGGTAATAATTCCCCCCCCCTGGGGACCTGTCCACCACTAACTTTTTCCCTCTCCTCCACCACCATTCATCTTCATTCTTCTTAGCTTGTCTCTTATTACCGCCTTGATGCATTGCCCCAACCCAAGCCATGCCCTTAAGCTTACTGTTCTGTCTGAGGTTGGAAATTCTAACCTACCCTTATATATGGATATCTTGTCGTCCCCTTTCCTTGCCCCCACCTCCACCCCCAGAAATAAAAACTAAGGTAAAACTCTCTATGCTGTTTCTGTATCCTCAATTGTTATGGTTGACATGCTTTGTTATGATCTATTACAGATAAGAATCAGCAGATTGCAAGTTCGTAAATCAAGTGCTTATAGTTGCCATGTCATCATCACTGATTAGAACTCCATTCCCGAACATTACTGTTGCTGGATTCTGTTACCCAAGCCAGAAGTATAGGAGGTTAACCAATCATCGCCATGGACTTGCTCTTCCAAAACTCAAAATGAACCGCCTTTCAGTTTGCTGCTCAAAGTTGACACCATGGGAACCCACTCCTATTACATATGCACCCACTGATGAGGCTGAACCCGAATATGTAGAAGAAACTCCCAACATATTTGATACCCTAAAGTTTGAGGATGCTACAGCAACACCAGCTGCTGATTCTGAAAAAATAGCTCAAAGCCAGAGCAAACCATCTAAGGAGGCAGGCTTTCTGAAGTGGCCATTGTGGATTCTGGGTCCTGCTTTCCTTCTCGTAACCGGCATGGTCCCCACTTTGTGGCTACCCATATCATCAATATTTCTCGGGTCCAACATTGCCAGCCTACTTGCCCTTGTTGGTCTAGATTGCATCTTCAACCTCGGTGCAACTCTGTTCCTCCTCATGGCCCATTCTACCACCCAACCAAAAGACCCAATGGAATCCCCTAAAAGCAAGGCTCCTTTTAGTTACCGTTTCTGGAACATGTTTGCTTCAATAGTAGGCTATGCTATCCCCTTGGCGTTGCTCTTTGGCTCTCAAAAAGGCTTCCTCCAACCACAGCTTGCACCCATCTCATACTTGGTACTTCTAGGCCCCTACCTCCTGCTTCTGTCAGTGCAGATGTTGACGGAACTTCTCACTTGGCATTGGAAATCGCCCGTATGGCTTGTAACTCCAGTTATATACGAGGCTTATCGAGTGCTGCAGCTCATGAGGGGTTTGAAGCTTAGCGCAGAGATTAGTGCGCCTGCATGGATGATGCATACTATAAGGGGGTTAGTATGTTGGTGGGTGCTTATTCTTGGTCTGCAGCTCATGAGGGTTGCTTGGTTTGCTGGCTTTTCTGCTAGAAATCAGAAAAGATCATACGTGTGATTATGTGAAGAAAAATCTACGCCCTGCTTTGGGTGAGGTTGGGATCTTCTATGATTAGGTTGGTAAGAATTAAGATAGCTAGAATCTTGTCTTCTGGGAATAGCTTTCCGTCCGTTAAATGTATGTAATGTTGCTCAGTTGATAGTAGTGAGTAGTGAGTGACGGGGGATTGTGTAGGATGAAAGCTGTTCAGATCTAATGCATTTTCTAGTTTGATTGTTGAAGTCTTGGAGATAGTATTGACGATCTCTTTGCACTCAAAGAAATCAAGTAATGCATTTCCTAGTGTTGTACTATGAATTATGATGATTGAACTTGAGCGACTTCCATTAAATTTTGAAATAAATGCCTCCATTTTAATTATGTGTCACATCTAACGTTTTTAATTAATCTGGTCGATTTTGGGCCTTTTATATGTAATCACTATATTGTCTACTTCATAGTGAAATCTACTCCATACAGAAAAGCTATGCTAGGAAAGTAAATAAAAAGATATATACCAACAGCAAATTTTTTTATGTATCTGAAAATTTAATAATAAGTACTTTAGCACTAGATCCCCCGAGCATTTATATGTTTCAATTAGATATCACACTTAAGGGCCACTTTTTACTCATTTGCTTATTCGAATTTTTCTCATTGTGCGAATTTTGCTCATTTGTAGTCGATTAAGAAAATAGTCTTTGGTGGTGTACCATACTCATGACTCATCACACACATAGATGTATGATAAGAGAATGAGGGAGTGGAAGGGTGGTAAGCCCTTTCATCTTCTACTCGCAGGTTGTGGGTTCGGTTCGATTCTCATCGGGGAAGGTTTTGGGGGCTTTGGGGTAGGTTGTATTTAGGTGCCTTGTGGGAGGGCGTTAATATAATTTATCGTAAAAACCAAATTTTTTAAAAAAAAAAAACATAGACATATGATAAAAGTTGTACTAAAATCAAAGGCATTATCTTGAATGGAGTTTATTCGATATACAATAATAAGAATGTAAAATGCATCTCATTTCTTTTAGCTATTTTTTTGTCATTTGATGAGAGATAGAACTATAGGAGTGACTACTTAATATCTTGATTGTTTAACATGAGATAGTTACAATTTTAGCATTATATTCTCAAAATATTCTATTTATCACTTATAATCTCATAAATATATGAAGGATTATTCTTTAATTTGCAAGATTATTGCTTTTCCACTCTTCTTTGAGCTATCAATACCTTCTTATTTCACATTTTCACCCATTTAACAAACTACTACTATAAGCTATACAAAACTTCTTTAAGAACACATTCCTAAGTCTATGTCCTAAGACTATTCCAAATTAATCAATGATCAGCAGTGCTTGAAGAAGATGAGTTATAATAGAAACTACTCATGTGGAGGTTAACTAGCTTAAATAATTAAAATCTTGAGACGTGGTGCCCAAAACCCAAAATCGAATCCCGTCGATATCATTTTGCCCTTTAGCTCTTTTTACACCAAAAAAATTGAAATCACTGACGTCAATAATTTCCTATAATCTTTTTGCTTTCTATAGCTCATTTTTACCACCTAATGATGTCTTATAATCAATCCCAGCTACTAATTTCACCAATCCCATAAATCAAGACACATCACTCCCAATAGCCAACGTTGAATCATTTACTTACCGTTGGTAAAAAGAACCCTACCTTTCTTACACACAGTACAAACTAAACTATTCAATCAATAGTTTATGCAATTATACCACCAAGTAAAACTAGACTAGAAAAAAACCCAAAAAAGTTCATTTTTTTCTAAAAAAAAAACCTGTAAATTCACTAATTTGTATGTATGATGATGAAGAGTGGGATCCACTACTTTGAATGAACACATAGAATAGTCGACAGTCTTAACACTGTTCCACGTCTCCCCTGTCCCTCTCCTTCTTCTTCTTTCTCTTTCTCTTTCTCTTTCTCTTTGAAAACCCCAAAAAAAAAACAAGAAAAACAGTTGGAAATTCAATCAAAACCTGCAAAATCAATCAAATCTTCATCACTCTGCTTAAATTAGATCTCTTTTTCTCTCTCCTCTCTGGGTATTTTACTGTTTCAGGTGATTTCTTCAGAAAAATGAATTCAGGGGAATTTCTCAGTATTCAACCTCAAGAACTTCAATTCCCATGTATTTTTTTCATCTCATTTTCTTCAATTTTTGGAATTTTGGGTTTAAAATTTCTTTTATTTAGCTCTAATTTTTCTGGGTTATTATGATTGTAATGATTTCATGAATTCATGCAGTTGAATTGAACAAGCAGATCTCTTGTACCATGCAATTAACCAATATTACTAACAGCTATGTTGCTTTTAAGGTATCCATTCTTTCATTTTTTCTTCAAAATTCAAAATTTTTTTTTTGGGTTAAAATTTGTTTTAGTTGATTTTTTTTTTTTTTGGAATTTTTTTTTTACAGGTGAAAACAACAAATCCTAAGAAGTATTCTGTAAGGCCTAATACTGGGATTGTGTTGCCACATTCTACTCATGATCTCTTAGGTTCTTTTTTTTTTTTCCCCTTGATCTTTAAAATTTTAGCTTATAATTTTTTATGGTTTGACTTTTTGAGTTAAATTTTGTGGCAATAATAATAGGAATATTATTAATTTTATGATATTTTGTAGTGACAATGCAAGCACAAAAAGAAGCACCAGCTGACATGCAATGTAAAGACAAATTTCTTCTTCAGAGTGTGATTACAACCCCTGAGATTACAGTCAAGGATATTACTTCTGATATGGTAAACCCTGAAATTTATTTAAATGTTAGGAGTATTATTTTTTGTTAGTGAAATTTTATTGTTTTGCCAAAGTGATTTTCTAAGAGAATATATTTGGAAGTTTGAACATAAACATTAGCTCTTTCTTGAAAACTAAGGAAGAAGAATTTTTTGTTTGGTTTCAAGTGATTTGACTAAGCCTATCTGGACATAATAGTTGCATTTGCTAATTTCATAATTTGGGGTGACTACCTTATCTGGCCTAAAATCTGATCTCATGCAACTTAATTAGAAAAGGGTATACTAATGCTTATTAATTGTGACTTTAATCAATGAGTAAATCGTACACCCGAGTGTATGACGTGCAATACGCTCTCAGTTCATGTTCTTTTCATTATACCTACATGTTATTTTAGCAAACTACTATGACCTTAAAGTCTTAAACTATATGTTATCTATCATGAAATGTATATTATTTTGTGACTAAAGATGAAATATGTTCGTTTATTCTGAACTGTATATTCTTTCACTCTGAACTGTTTGTGGTTTCGAGAGCGTGATACAATTCCATTTAGCAACCTAACAGGATAGATGGAAATTTCTGTTCTAGAGTTCTTTGGTAGTATATTTGTTGCTAACGGAAGAGAATTTTCTATATTTATGCTCTTTTGATAGTTTAACAAGGACTCAGGGAATCTTATTGACGAGTGGAAATTGAAAGTCTCCTACATTTCACCACCACAACCTCCATCAGCTGTACAAGAAGGATCAGATGAAGGTTCTGTGTCAGATAATGGGATCTTTGATACTTATGCAGCTGTGAGTTTATCCATTTAACTTTTTCTTTATGGTCTCTTAAGTAGTTTCATCAAAAGTTCTCTACATTTCAAGTTAAAAACTATTATGAAATGCATTATTGCAGGCTCCAAGAACCCAAGTTGAACCAGAAGATGATTCGAGCCAGGTAATTTTCCATCCTTGCAAACATTTGATTGGACTGCAGTGCAACTTATCTGATCATCAACATCACTTATAATTCTATGCTTATGATAAGACTATGTTTAACTTCTCTTTGTTCGAAATATTCATTTTGCTGTACTATTTTTCCATGCTTCTCGACATCTTTTGCAAAGTTTGGGAACTTATATGAGAAAACCAGACTTGGCTTTGATATTGTGTAGCGCGAAAGGAAGTTGTAAGATGTTTGTGCTTCAGTACGTGATTTATTTTGCCAAAGATATATCTTTTATAGACTATGTGAACGCATGCATAGAGTGTACGTGTGGTACATTCACGTACCAGTTTGACCACTATGTATCTAATACTATGTGTTTCACTTTGCACAAGTCTGCTAATATATCTATAGAGTGATCTTTTCTGCTCTGATTTCTATAAATCCCCTTATTGTCATGATAATTTCATATATCAGGTGAATGCTACGATTTCTAGGCTGAGGGAAGAGAAAAACTCTGCCATTCAACAAAACAACAAGCTTCATCAGGAAATGGTATGTTTTGGTTCTTGCAAATTGTTTTAAGCATACTTTCTATAGCTTAACAGCTATAATATTTTTCAGCATTATGTGCTAAGATAATAGTAGTGGGATGATAATTTGACCATATTGGTGGTATGTATGCTAACTAAATTAGGTAGTAAAGTCTTTGGATAGTTTAATGAAAACCTAGTTTTAAAGAAGCTCAAAACCAGTCAGTACGAGAATGGTACTAGAATGCAATTTGCTACCTACTTTTGTAGAATTAGCTCAAGAGTGTAAGACTTGCATGTAACACTTATCGTTTTGCCTCTCCGGCTCGTACATCACAAGGGGTTTGGTTAATTATGTTAAATTGCTCAAAGCATTGGTAATTGTGAAGCACTGGTTACATTAAAAATGCAAAGCTAGAGGACATATAACATATTCAATATCAGCTTATTGATTTTTATGCATCACTTTTGTCCAATTTTTCCACCCATACTGAAGAAACGGAAACTGATGATGCAGGAGCATTTGAGGCGCAAAATAAGTCAAAAGCGTGCTTCGATCCCATTCATATATGTCTTCCTTGTTGGGTTAATTGGAGTCCTTGTGGGATACCTTGTGAAGAAAATATGACGTGTGGAGAATATTTAGCCTATTTGAAGTCTTTGGGCAGCTGTTAAGTTGTTGTGTTGAGAAGAAAGTAGCTGCCCCAGGAGGAATTTTGGTTTGATTTGTCAGATAAGCACAACTGGTTTGTATTTAAATATTTAATAACCTTTCAATAGATTTGTATTTGCATAATATTACCATACATTGTACATTTCTTCGCGATTGCTACATTGTTTGTTATCAAAGCATCAAAACTGCTGTATCTACTCAGACAGGAGCTTCTACAAAAAGATTTTAATCATACTACTTCCCATTGATTGAAATACCCTGCATCAACAAATTCAATGAAATGCATCTTCAGTTAACATTCACTTCTAAAAAAAGCCGATGTTCATGATTTAGAGAGATTCTTCTACCTTAATGAACTCTATCAAGGATATTCTGGTACTTGTAAAATGTTGCACCGTATAACAATGTTCCGAAAATCATCCAGAGTAAGCTGAAATGAGAACAGATAAGTATCACTGTGGAGAAATGTCCTGTTGCCCATATTTTAATTTTTTTCTATGTATTGTCCAAGGCTGCTTTCCTATTACTCTCCATGGTTGAATGAGAGAAAACAGAAATGATAAATTTAGCATACAAGTACTGGACTGACCTTGCCATCCCTATTACTGTCAAAACAGCGAATCATATCAGCTAACTCCTTGTCCGTCCAGGTAAAATCATGAGAAGCAGCCATCCGTTGCACGTCTCGGAATGTTATGCTCCCTTTCCCAATCTCTGCAACCCATAAATCATCGTAGCACCATTAAGCAGTGATACTGAATTGAAATGTGATGGTGAGGCTGGTATTAAGCTTTTGCCAAGACTCATCATAATGCATGGGTTCATGTTTTTAGATGGTTTTGGACTCTAGCAATATGAGTGAGGCTAAATGGAAAGCAAACAAGGTGCTTATAGAAACCATGTTAGCAGGTGCTGGTCAATACAGCATACAAGAAGGCAATTAGTAAGAAATTACCATCAAACTGACAGAAGTTTACAACCAGGTCATCCTCAGTCATTTGCATACGACTTTTAAACTGCCAAAGCGCCAACACAAGAGAAGGAAAGATTAAATTATATCATGATTGAAGAGTATAATCAAGGCTCATAGTAAAATTAATGTGCTGCAACGTATATATATAGTATATACGCTCAGAGATTTCTTCTTCCTCCTTGTATCATCTTTCTGAGAGAGATCACAGCTCTTGCCATTACTGCTACCAGCTAGCTCGTTTGAGCCCTGAGATAACCCATCATGCTGCTGCACGTGTGACGTGTCTCCGAGATCTTTTAAAGAAAGAGCTATAGCCTGCAAGCATATGACAAACAAGGGAATCACAGCAGCTACGAAAAAAGATGCGTGTTTATAATAGACGGTAAAAATCAATTTCCATCCGAAGTCAGCTGATATCCCTTTCCGAGTTCAATCACGAACACTAAATGCCCATAAATCTATTCCTCTGACTAGTCTCAAGTTTTTGTGATCTACGAGATTATCGGAGACTGGACTGTTTACAAGAAACTCATTAGTCATAAGAAATCCACTGTAGAAGCAGTCAACGCTCAGAGACCTATGAAAGTTACCTGCTTCAAAGCTTCATCTTCACTCATAAGATCTGTGATGTCTGGAAACTTCTGTAAAGATACTTGCTTACCAGACCTCAATTTCCTATTCGTTACCTGACATAAAAAAAGAAAAGGGAGCAGTCAGGAATTTTACATATACTACTACATAGTAGCAGAACTTTTGATTTACTGCAGCTTTTTTTCAATATATATTTTCTGAAGTCAGAAATTTCATTTCATAGCAAAGAATCACACACACACACACACACACACAAACACAAATCTGCATCAAGCAACAAGCAATGTTGGTTTGACCAATATGCCTGGTCTGTGAGCACTGACCAGTACACAACTTCAAAATTGCTTTTAGCTTTGTCTTGAGTTGATTTCATATACATATACCTTCTGAAGAAAGGACAAAGAAATTATGATAACAATGACATTGAAAACACAATATGGCAATGGTGCAATGTCATACTCGCAGAGAGTTCTTCCATTTCTAACAAAGAATTTAACATTTTCTAATCAACCATTATCCCCTGCTTGGGTCAAGAAACCACTCCATCCGTAATGAGCTTGCAGCCATGAAGCAACCTGGAGGTGACTGAGGGGCGATCAAGAACTCCCAGAACCTGGTTGAGGACGCATGGAAGGATTACCCTTTTGTGCATCAGAAGAAGGCATTACAGGGAAATTGCCCATGTAAGGCGCAAAGTTGGCGTTGTAAGGATTCCAAGGATTGGCGAACATGCCAAATGGATTCATCGGAGAGCACCAATAACCAGGAAACATAGGAGAATTCTGCTGGGCAGCGCTAGCAGACCAAGTGGAAGGATGTTGCTGAAAGCACGAAGCTTGAGTGGCAGGAGGGTGGGAACTCCACACCGGATGAGAAGCTGAAGCTTCAGGGTGTACAGAAGGATGTATATGTTTGGCAACCTGCAACATGTCAACGGAATATGAGTAAATTATTATGGCAGGATGCAAGAAACGATTAAGAATTTTACCTCTTCCACATCTGATTGAAAGAATTTCTTCATTCTCAAGTAAGCTATCTCTAAAGCAACAATCACTCCAGATATCTGTTTACTTTCCTCCAGATTAAACTACATGCAACCCAGAACAATTTAGAGTTTTCAATAGGCAGAAAATGCAAAGCATAAAACTCCAGAAAAAGGCATACCCCAGTAAAACCCTCAGGAAAAGGCAGTCCCTCCACAAAGTCCTCGCGGGATTCCGGATAGTTTAAATGTGATCTCCTCAATTTATGGTATTCTGCCTTTAAACGAGCAATCCATTTAAAAGTTCTCTCCGCTTCCTCACGCTTGAACTACAGGCAAGAAGCACTCAAGAAAATTAGAGAATTCAATATGCAAAAGATACAAAGCATAGAACTTCAAGAAAAGGCTTACCCCCTTGAACCCTTTAGGATAAGAATCCATCAATTCCTTCACCTCCTTCTCAGGAGCCTTCGGAAAAACTACGCATATTGTCTCCCCACAATGACCCGTAAACTCTAGACTGCTGTCAGGAATGAGAACCCTCGGAGGCGGCTCCACCTAGAAATCAAGTTGGTCCATTGAAAGTTGAATGCCGACCCCGTCACGCGGGAAGGCAGCCCTCAAAATTCAAAAATGTGGCACTAGCTAAACCTTATATTTAATTCAGAACATTGGATGCTTGATTGAAGACATTTAAACTTTAAAGCAACAGCCAAAGGCATAAAGAAAATCAAGATACAACATAAGTGAAATTAGTACATTGTTCAAAAAATTTGCACCCAAAAACACATAATATAAATATATAATCATTTCAAATAAAAAAAAAACACTCAACTTCTCATAAAGTCATAATGTCAAAACAACATATTTCCACACACTTGTAAAATCAATGAAGCAAAAAATTAATTTTTTTTTTTCATCATATCACTAGAATTAACTGAAATTATAAGAAAACAAATCACCAACCACCAAATGCAATTTTATCAGCTTGCCCACAACATGAAATTAGTACATTGTTCAAGAAATCACACCAAAAACACAAAATTTAACCTTAAAAATTAAGAAAGAGAGAGAAATAGTACCTTTTTTGAGGGGGACTTCGAATTTCTGCCATTTGTAGTCTTCTTCTTTTTCTTCTTCTTCTCCTGCTCAAATTCTTCACTTGAATTATCCAAAGTTGCTTCACTACTATCATCATTTTGTACTTCATCATCATTATCAGGTTCATATTCGTCATCTTTTTTGCCTTTTTTTGGATTTAGGTAGCGATTTTCTCTTTTTCCCCTCTTTTTGACCTAAACTCATCAAAGAATTGGCTATTTTCTGCAATCCCATTGATTCCATTCTCGCCTTATTTCGCGCAATCACCAATTCCCTCTGTTTCTCGTACTCTGTCATTTCATTTTCTGGGGTTTTTGGGTTGTCTGAACTTGATTTCTCGCTGTGTTCAGACTCAGTGTTGACTTCTACTTCTTCTTCTTCTTCTTCTTCTTCTTCCGCCATTTTCTGGGTTTTTGGTGTTTTAGGGTTTCGTCTGTGAGTAAAATTCCGCATCGAAAGATTTAATTTTATGTTGTACTTCTATGTTCGACGAAAAATGTTTTGTATGCAGGGCAGTTGAATTCCGTTTTAACTTGAATAGAAAAATTGTTAAAAATAACCTTTAACCGATCTTCTTTTAATAAGTTAACTAGTGGATTATCCTGGAATAAGCCAACTTTAATACCACTTAAACTTTTAATGAGTTAGATGACTTATGACCTGTTTAACCGGTTAAAAGAAAGGTAAAAATCCAGATTTTTTTTTTAAAAAAATATTTCTCATCTCTCCTCTCTCACCTCCTTCTCTCTCCTCTCTCACCTCCTCCTTCTCTCGTCTCTCATCACCTCCTTCCATGGCTAACCACCTAACCCAGCCACCACCCTAGCCTCAACCACAACCCAACACCAAACCACCGACGCTCCCCCCACCTTCCCTACCTTCGCCCAACCCCCGTATCCCACCCTCCACCTCCGCTGCCCCTCCCCCCGCCCAACCCCCGTAGCCCACCCTCCCCCGCCTCCGCTGCCCTCCTTCGCCCAACCCCGTAGCCCACCCCCCCGCTGCCCACCTTCGTCCAACCCCCGTAGCCCACCCTCCCCCCACCCCCGCTGCCCCTCTTCGCCCAACCCCCGTAGCCCACCCTCCCCCCACCTCGGCTGCCCACCCTTCGCCCAAACCCCTTATCCCACCCTCCCTCCACCCCCGCTGCCCTCCTACTTCCTCTATTCTCTCTCTTGCTCTGCCTCCTCTACTTCGTGCCGCACTGCGCCACCTCCTCTGCCTGATGGGCTCCTCTGCTTCAAGACTAGCGACGAAGATGCAGCGAAGGTGAAGAGTTCCGGTAAGGCAAGTAGAGGGGGCAGGATGTTTTGTGGGGCTGAGAGGGAGGGGGGAGGGGTTGCGAGGCTGGGAGGGAGGGGGAGGGGGGAGAGGGAGCTGCCGGAGTGGGTGGAGGGGATGGGGGAGGTGTTTGCAAGGGGTGGGGAGAGGGGATGGGGGAGGTGTTTGCAAGGGGTGGGGTGAGGAGGTGGCGGCAGGCAAAGGGGGTGGGGTAGAATAATTGGTTGTTCCCTGCATTAGCAGGTCACAATGTAATCCAACTTGTTTAATGCTTAAATGATATAAAAGATGGCTTATTCCAGGATAATCCAGTGGTTAACTTATTAAAAGAAGACTGGATAAAGGTTAACTTATTTTTAACAATTTTTCCAACTAATTATTGGACTCCAGTACATAATTAGCTAACAATATTTGGAAAAAAAATTTATCTACCAGGTGGATAATTCATTCATTTGAAATAGATATTAATAATTAATAAAGTTTAACTCGGTAGAGTTAATAATTTTTAATTGTCTATTTCTAATGGGTTGTCATTTGACAGTAGAAACTATAAGACGAGATAGATAAAAAAAAAAAAAAGGATCTCGTATAGTGTCAAAGAGAAAGAAAAAATATATTGCCAAAAATAAATATAATGCAGTTAATATAATAAATAGTGCAAGTAAAAAAAAGGGAAGAAGTATCTCTTAAATTTTAGTTCGATTTTGGTTGAACTATGCAAATGTATAATTTTTATAGGGAGTGTTAGTGTCAAGAAATTCTATTTGAAAGAAAGTGGAAAAGGTTAGTATTTGGTTAGGTGTGAGAAGTAGAAATTTTATAGAAAGTTTACTGTTAAGGCGAGAGGGGCAGGTGCCTAGGGCCCAAAACACATAGCCCTAATAAATAAAAGTAAAAGAAAAAATAAAAGGAAACGTAAAAAAAAAAAGTAGAGAAAAAAGGAAAAGAAAATATCACTGCAATACTGCAAATGCGGTCGAGAATTACGCTTACTCTTCAACCTATAATGCCTTCAATCAAATTTAGTTTCTTATTCAATTCTCCCATTTGTTTTCCAATTCAATGCTAAATGCTCAAAATTTTTGGGTAATTTCTCTCTTTTCTCCGCAATACTGCAAATATATTTTTGATGTAATATCCATAAAAAGTACATCAAAATATTGATAAATTAAATTTTATATAGAAGTTATGTAAAAGCCAACAAATAAAATTATTCTCGATCCGAACGAAAATCAAAACTCCAAAAAATTCGGATCAAACAACTGTTTATTTTTTCGATCTGGACAGAAAAATCAAACATTTAAGAAAATTGGACCTAATTAGGGGCCCTAATATGTAAGTTCGCCATTGGGCCTCCAAAATCTCAGAAACAGAACTGTTTACGGTTTACTTACCTAGTGGACTATGTAAATCAATTCCTCAATTTTTTGGGGAAGTAGAACTTCCTATGTTGATGTTAACTAAATAACTTTGATGTTTAATTATTTTTATGAATTTTCACCTTTTTGTGTTTTCTCATGTCAACCAAACAATCATTCGGTACATATATATTTAATAATTCAAAATCCATATATAAACTATGTAAAGATGTATTTCTGATAATACTTGTAAATCGGAAACCAAAACTACATACTCCCTCTGTTTTCCATCGTTTATCCACTTTGGATTGTCCGCAAAATAACCCTTTTTAAAATAATATAATTAAAAATTCCTTCCTGGATGGTTGACACATCTAGTATTGCCCTACCCACAACACGCTTGACCCAAATAAAATGTTTTTGGGAGAAAAAGGCAAGCCTTGATAATTTCTTACGATTGACTTGGAACCGTCGCGGGTTTGCAGCTTCACTAAATTGACCCAACCCAACTTAGTAGATTAAAGCTAATGTAAACAAAACACAGGTATTAGTACCCATAAGGCCATCCATCCATAATACCTCGAGTATATGCAGATTTGATATTAGGGTCTTGTTCACTTCATTGTATTAATACGAGTATACAACCCGTAGGACCTTGTTCACCTTTTTATGTATGTAAAAGTTAACAAAAGTAAAGTGTAGTTATGAAAAGTTCAGAAAATTTTGAGTGAAAAAAAATTAAATGGACACGATGCACACTAACTAAGTATGCACCGGGTTGGTAATTGATATTAACTTCATATACTGAGTTTTATAGAGATATAGTGAACTTATATACAATATAGTGTAGACACATAATCGTATCTCCCCATTTAAGGATCCGATGATGAAACATACCGTGGTCTTAATTGGTCCGACCCAAGGGCAGAGTAGTCTGAAAAGCCATTCAAAACCATTTCGAAAAGTGTTAAAGTCCTATTTTATCAATTATTCATGATAATTAATTGTGTTTGAGCCCAATTCATTGAAAAGCCCAATTAATTGATTTATTTTAATAAATAAATATTTTTAAAATAATTTTTATAGTTAAAATCAGATTTTATCCCGTAAAATCAGATTTCGAAATTAAAGGATAAAAGAAAATCTTTTAAAAAGCGTTTTAAAAAAGGCTGGCAAAGGCGTGTCAAAAGTCAGGCTGGTCTTTTCCTGACACGTGGCACTGTGCCACACACTTTGTCGTGCGTATGGCGCACAGCTCTGCGTGAAGCGCATGTTTCTTTCTTATCTTTTTCAAGTGCGTACCACGTGTATGCTTTTTACTGGTCATGCCGCGTCATGCGCCTGACACATCAGTTGCGCCAGGCGCAGCTGGCACGTGAGGCGCAGTGCCGTTTTCCCTATAAATAGGCCTGATTTCCGTACAGATTGAAGGACGGATTTCTCACATAACACTCGACGAATACTTTATGAATCTCTCTACAAACTACAAAACTTCCTTACAAAAACTCATACTTTAAAATACAAAATACATTCAAATCTACATACTTTCATACATTCAGATTTCCAGGCTTCACGATTGCTCGTCCCAAAGGTTGTCAATCTCACAGACCCAAGCCACGGTATAATCCTGAGGATCATTGAATAAATTATTTATATATTGAAGTTACTAACAGTTTTTCTCCCGATGTAGATCTTTAATATAAAATCGCTCTACTGTATATTCTAAACCTTTCTTCTTTTTTATTTATTTTCATGCATTATTATATGCTTGCCTGGATATTCTATTCATATTATATGATTGTCCCTGCTTTATTGCTTTTATCACCCACGTGTTATTATTGCTAATCAAAGACCTAAAGAATTGTTCTAATATTAATCAGATTAATTTTGACAACTTACTAGGTTCCCTGTAATACTAATTGCCTAATAACATGTCACTAAAAATTAGTATTTTATGTGTTTCCTGAACCAATTTAGACTAAATATTTTTAGGGTGTTTAAAACGTTCTATGATTATTCTTTGGCATAAAATCTAGAGTGAATCGATATTTAGTAAAGGCCAACTTTGGGCGAATGTGGTTCATTATGACTATATTTGTACCCTCACCCCCGAACTCAATCTTTGGTTCATTTTGACCATATATGGAGTCATGACGGGGAAATCTATATTGGATAATTTGTCCCTATGATTTTCCTATATCCAATTAGGTTTATGATTATTCCTAAAAAGAATTGTTAGCGACTTCTTTCAAAACAATTTTCAATAAAACCTTTACAGTGGGGTAGTCAAATCTAATGCGCGTTCATCCGGCGTAGGCGAAATAAAAACACGCCTACATGTAGGCTCTGTTATTTTAGACTGAACTGAACTAAATTTGTCTGAACTAAAATGAAATGAATGAAAACTGCGAGAGGAAACTAACTGAACCGAACCGAATTTCCCCGAAATGAACTGAATTGAACTGAACCGAAATGAATGAAAAATGTGAGAGTAAACTAACTGAACTAAACTGAATTTTCCTGAACTGAACTGAATATGTCTGAACTGAACTGAATATGTCTGAACTGAAATGAATTTTCATTAATTCAGTCCAAAAGAACAGAGCCGTAGTGGATTTTATTAATGACAAACATATAGTGAAAATTATACGCAATATAGTGGAGAATTTAATTTTAATGTTTTAACATGCAGGAAAATATATGTTTGATTAGAGTTACAACACTTGTTCATTAGAGTTATACCCCCAAAAAAAATTCGAGCCCAAAAAAAATTTTTTTTTTTGAATTTTTTTTAAGAATTTTTGTTTTTTTTTTGGAGTTCCATCACTTTTTTATTAGAGTTACATCACTTATTCATTAGAATTATAGCGCGTAAAATCCATTCTCATTTCTCATGTAAGTATGCATTCTCATATGAACTCACTTATATATATATATATATATATATATATATATATATATATATATATATATATATATATAATATATATATATACGTGACATGTGGTTTAACATATAGAAATATGTAGTTTATGCATGATATAGTGAGTGACTCAATGGCGGATCCAGGATTTCATCCACGTGGGTTCGGAATCGATAAGTCGTTAAACAAAAAAGGGGACCAAATTAAATCGGTTAAAAAAATAAAATACTTCAATTCAATAACTATGGGAACAACTTCTCATATTATATAAAAAAAAAAAAAAATTATTCTACGAGTTTTCACACTTTGAAAGCGTTCTAATAGATTATCATTGCTAACTGGAGCGAAAAAATCTCTCTTAAAATATGTGACTAAACTATACTTGATCGTCACGATTAGGACAACCAATACTACATACTAACTAATAATATTCATTAATTCACCCGAACCTAATTAATCTCAATTCTCAATGCCAATTCAATAATTTCTAAGCATTACAAAATCCAATTTGAAATTAATCCAAGAATTACTAAAATGATAAATATTGTAATTGACCATTTATTATATACAACTAGCATATCTCCTGAGTTAGGTTATTGTATATTTGATAGCCTAGTATTTAACAAAAAAGGGGACCAAATTAAATTGGTTAAAAAAATAAAATACTTCAATTCAATAACTATGGGAACAACTTCTCAGATTACATGAAAAAAAAAACTAAAAAAAATCATTCTATGAGTTTTCACACTTTGAAAGCATTCTAATAGATTATCATTGCTAACTGGAGTGAAAAGATCTCTCTTAAAATATGTGACTAAACTATACATGATCGTCGCAATTAGGACAACCAATACTACATACTAACTAATAATATTCATTAATTCACCCGAACCTAATTAATCTCAATTCTTAATGGCAATTCAATAATTTTTATTTATTCAAGCATTACAAAATCCAATTTGAAATTAATCCAAGAATTACTAAAATGATAAATATTGTAATTGACCATTTATTATATACAACTAGCATATCTCCTGAGTTAGGTTATTGTATATTTGATAGCCTAGTATTTAACAGTAGCCTTTTCTTTTTAGAAGATTTAACAGTAGCCTAGTATTACACATTTATGCTAACAACATTACTTCAGCATTATATATATACATTGACTAGCAGAAAAAAGAAATAAAATGTACTGGGAGCATCCTCGAACCCCGCCCAAACAGGCGCATTAATACTCAAACGCGGACCACTGAACCAACATTCATCTAACTGAACTATTTCGTGCGATATTTGTTATAACTAATGTTTATTTTTACTTTCTTTTCCAGATTTTTTTTTTTCTTTTTTTCAAAATTTTGTGGGTTCAATTGAACCCACTGAACCCACGCTAGATCCGCCCCTCAGTGTTGAATGATAAAATTAGTTTCTACCTAATATAATGAGTGTGTGAATGATATAGTGGATTATTCATAAATGATGTAATTTTTATATAATATAGTATGATTTCAAATGATATAATGAGTTTCTGTATGATATGGAACTATAAGAAAACATCAATTCATGTTAGATACCGTAAGAAAGAGGAAATTGCACCATCTCACAATTGACAATATACTTACAATTCTAGTTCTAGCAGATGGCTAAGAAATCCTATTGACCATTGAGGTAGAAGGCTAGAAGCACCGAAACACATAAACATGTCAAAAAGTAAGCAATGTTACAGTTCCTTCAATGGTGGGACTTGGTGGATTTCTGTTGGGCCCACAATGAGAGACAAAAGAACATGAATTTTGCGGCCCAAATGGGTCTTTTCCACGTGGCAAATAGATTGTCTCACATGGGGTCTCTTCCACGTGGCATGTTTGGCCACCCATTGCGCTCTGGGGTTGCAAAAGTGGGGCTTCCTTTGTCTTCTTTTAACTGTTTGGAAGTTGAGAACATATGCTACCGGCTACCGGCTACTGGACCTACACTAGCCTAATGGGCCCCATATGCGGAATCATTCGACATGTGGGTTCCACTTGTAATTTATGTTTGGCTAAGATAATAATAGTAGTACTTAAAAAGTTAAAACTAATACTAATACTATGTAAGTCTATAACTTTGATTTGATTGTACGTAGTAGGGTTTTGAATGTAGCATGCCATGTTAAGTTGAGGGAAATTATACTTCATGTAGACATAAAATGTGGGGTGTCCTTAAAATACACATACTTTCAAATTTGATGATGTTTTATAGGTCAAACAACAGTTTATCAACAAGTACTATCAAATAATTTAAGAATCATCAATACAATTAACATAAAGTCATATTGCTTTTAATTATATGGTTCTCAAAACTTCCATGCAATTAATTTAAATCACAAAAGTTACATTATTAGATTATGATTATAAGCTACATACAAAATAAAAACTTAAGATGTTATTGTTCTTAAAATATGGTTAAGAAAGGTCATTCATCATGAAATTAAAACTCCATTATGTCTTACTCACTTCGTCCCATAATAGTTCACTTCCTATTTCTAATTTTAACACTATTCACAAATAACAAAAATTTTCTAAATATTTTTCCAATATATAAGAAAAAAATATAGTCGTGTGGGATTTTGTTTGATTCGTCTCATTGTGTGCATTACGAAAATTATACTTTTATAATTTTTACTAATATGTAATTAAAGATACTGATAATACAAAACTTACATTGACAAACGTGAAAAGGAGAAATCAGAAGTCTATTGAGGAATGGAGGGAGTATAGAAATTTTTTTTTACCCTTATATACCCAAAGATCAAGACTTATATTTTGTTCAGTCCTTGTAATATCTACCACTAATGTTATAAGGAGATTTATGAATCATAATAAAAAAAAATAACAAAGCTTGGACTTGTTTGTGTTAGAGGCTACCACATTGATTATGATATTAGTGTTAAGAGTAAAAAAAAATCGTATTTTTAAAACAATAAACATTTGAGCTTAATTAGCTTGTGATTGGTAAGGTTCTACTAATGGCTACCACAGTGATCATGATTTAGTGATCAAAAAGGCAAACCACAGCTCACCAAACAAAAACTATCTAGTGCTACAACAAATGCCAGCTCAAAAAGTCACCCCCTTTTTAGTTTCTACCACATACAATTAAAAAATTACAACCTATTTTAATCTCTTCGAGGTCAAAAGTTAAGTTATAACAAGAAACAAGGAAATCAAACCCATGCATCATTTTTGCAAATATGTGGACCAATTTTAAGACAAACACAATTATCTACATTATTAAATATTAAGTACTATAGTTTAGTAGTACACCCTCGATAAATACAAACATTAGAACATGCCCTAAACTTTCTTTTTTCTTTTCTTTTGACCTATCCTCTTATATTTTCATTTCAAAGTACATTATTATTCTTTTTTCACTGAACGGGAAAATCTTTCTTTTGGCATTATTTTGTTTTCTCTCTCCACATCTCTTCTCCATAAATACCTTAGTAACCTCAAACTTCACTCTCTCTTTCTCTCTCTAAATGTCTTGAATTTTTAGGGTTGGTTGATATGAGAAGGAAACAGGAAGACAAAAGAGAGGTTACCCATACTATATAACATGTTCTTCAATGAAACATATTCACTTCATTTAATGCTTATGATTTCTTTTACTTTTTAGTTCACTATATATACACAAACATTTTAGTATGTACCACTACTAGTTGATCAACTGCCTTATATTGCTTGCTAAGCTTATCAACCGAAATCAAGGTAGCTTGGTATAGTTTGTAGGTAAAAACGCGCTTTCTTGTAGTGTAACAAGGCTTTTGCACAAGATATAACCCTAGCTAGCATGTCAATCAGCTCTTCTTTCGTTATGATGTCTCTTCTATGCTTATTTTTATTGAGTACAACATCAAGCGCAACCCGCCGCCACCTTACCGGGGTTGTTGTCGACCAAGAGCCGCCTCATCAAAGCACCGTTCAAGATTTCATGAAGGTTTGTAAACTTTGTTATTTATGTGTTTATATACAAAATACAATACTTGGTAAGATTCATGTTTTCACTATTACTACCTCTGTCCGAATTTAAATGTGGTTTAAATTACACTATCAACGTGACTGTAATTCTGAGTTGGGGATGGGATATAGTTTACTAGGGTTTTTTTTTTCTTGAATTTCTTTCAGATATCTCTTTTTAATTTGCTTAGGGAGAGCTCAACTATTAATCAAGCTTTAGAAAAATCACAATACTAATAATGTTTATTTACATATATATATTTTGCAGAACGTTGATAAGAAGTTGATCAAAGTGGAGATAACAGTCAACATGAATTCATCACAAGTAAATGCCACCAAATTAAGCGATGAACACAAGATGAAGCTAATGAAAACGGAGGGAGAAACGAAGCTAAAGAACGAAGATCGCGATCACAAGCTAAAACATGCTATGAACCTTAAGAATGGAAGACAAAATCATAGAGGAAGGCGGCCATTTCCAAAAACCTTAGTTAAGAGTAAGTTTCCAAAAGTTGTGTCATGGAGTGTGCCAAGAACGGAAAATGATGAATTGCCACAGACAGCCATCAACTTAGATTATGCACCTCCTAAAGTACACCCTCCTACCCACAACTAATTTTTTGCTAATCTTTTTTAATCTTTGAGAAAACTAAGCAGCTAGAATTAAGGTATTCAAAGAGACCTAACTTATGGGCTCTATATGGAGATGGAATAGTATGACTATAACAGCTTGTTTATTGTTCAAAGTTTATTGTACATGATTACAATTTCTAAGAGAGAGTCATATATATCAAGTAATTAATTATCTAATTAATTAGAAGTGTGTATATCTGATTATTTGTTGCTTTAATTCTTAAAATTCTTCACCATTTAAGCAATCAGTCGTGCACTTTGCCTAATATGGCTTTGTTGCTAGTTGAATCATACTCAGTTCTCATAATTATGAAGTTATTAAGTTACTATTATTATCATTAATTAAGTACTTAAAGGAATGAACCTTTCTAGTTTGTTTATATTTTGTAGTGAACATGTAATGTAACTATATATGACATTGGTGTATTAGTTATTACTATTTGCATATATTATTCACGCGTAATTTGTATTACTAGTTGGTGTTAATTAATCTAGTTGATATTAGGTCTAATTATGTACTTCATTAAAAGCTAAGATAAAACACATATGAGTTAAATTAGAAGTGACATTAATATCACAATCAATTATTGAGATTGTACACCTTGGTATAGCTCTATGTGTACTCATTTGAAAAGACACTCATTTGATTAGATGCATACTCATTTGCATGGTATTGGGTGTATAGAGCTATATATGTACATGTACACATGGGAGTACTCTACGTACAATTTAATTTGCGCAATCAATTATGCCCAAGCATTTTTTTCACGAATGTAACTTCTTGATCCAATATTGATCATATACATATATATATATATATATATATATATATATATATATATATATATAATATACATACATATATATACATATACATACATATATATACATATACATACATATACATATATATACATATACATACATATACATATATATACATATACATACATATACATATACATATATATATATATATATATATATATATATATATATATATATATATATATATATATATATATATATATATATATATATATATATATGATATTTTAAAACTCTATGATCAAGTCCATACTATTTATCTTATATACATAGAAGGTTATAATCCTTCTGTTTGTTTTTAGTTGTTCTCTTTAAATTTTTCACAGCACACAATAACCCCCTCTAACCTAATGTCGATGTTTTTTTTTTTTCAAATAATCATAGATATTACATAATTGTTATTAATAATTATTTAAAAAAAATTAATGGTTAGAGTTGTGTATTGACACACATAAAAGTCAAAGTAAAATAACTAATTAAAAACATACGATGGAATATATGCAGATGCTCGTCAATTATTATTTCATTATTGTACTATAAAGTGAAATAAGGTGTTGCATTTGAAATATTATGAAACATGAAAAAGAAAAACAGACAGAGTTGGCGAAGTGATAAACAATTTGGAATGGAGCCATGGAAGGATTATTAATTAGGAGTATGACTTAACTGTAATTAATTAGAAAGAATGTTTAAAATCAGATCAACGGGAAAATATAAAGAATAAGTTTCTTGACAAGATAAAGAATAATTTTCACATTTCATATTAGTTTTAATTACTACGTGGTTTATTAATCAGATCAAAGCGTACACTTTTATCATTAAGCTTCTCTCCCGCAAATAAAGCTAAGAAAAGAAGAAACGAGTGA
This sequence comes from Beta lomatogona, assembly GCA_947646795.1. Lineage (NCBI taxonomy): Eukaryota > Viridiplantae > Streptophyta > Magnoliopsida > Caryophyllales > Amaranthaceae > Beta > Beta lomatogona. The sequence continues at coordinate 1,276,976 of CANSNZ010000139.1, read as the reverse complement.
TTAAAGAGTTATGGCTAGTTGGACAATGGACATGCATTACTCCATAATCCAAACAATAATTTGACATGAAGTATTATGTCAGAAAAACAAGTTCTGATACATTATTCCTTAACATTACAAATTGCTTCACTTTGTCTATAGTAGAGCCTTTAATTTACTCTTAATTACTCCCCGGGTTGGATATAAAATATTTTTCAATGAAAACTTATTTATAGATCATGTTTCCTTTATCTCAGTTTCTTATAAGAGAATTAGAGACAAAAAAAGACAATAGAGATGGATGAAAGGAGGCACGAATAAAGTACATACTATCGAATAAATGTGGCTTTCATTTAACTGCTTTGATATAGGGAAATGTTTTCTGAACTTAGGAGAATTAGTTTCTACTATTAGAATTATTTTCCGCTCTTTATAAACCAAACAAATAATAATGGAAAATGCATTTTTACTAAAATCATGTTTTCTTCCTCGCCAAACACTTTCATATAGTAGTGATATATAGCAGTACTGTAGTAGTACTTGAGCAAAAAGGCTAACTACTCCCTCATATCCATATTATTGCTCCATTTGCCTATTGATCAGGATCATATTAATATAACCCTTTATTCATACATTAAATTTTTAATCTATTTTCAAAAATAATTTTTACTATTTTTTGTTTGACCAATAATAGTGATCAGATCGTTTCATAGAAGTACAATATTTCAGCTCTATAATCTATTTTTGTAGCAGATTCCATGAAAAAGGATGTTCCAAGTCATGTACAACTAAACCAAATATGCAGAAAGAGTATGACAAACATAAAAAGTTACATGACTAAATAACAAGTGCAAACTTTTAAACTAAATTTAGTGTATGTATCAGCAAGTTGTGGAGACCCCACTACCTAACATACCAAGGGGATGAACTTATATTATATTTGACCAAGATAATCATATTATAAAACAATACTCAAACTAGCTAATTTAGGGGGACGGAGTACTTAACTACCATTGGAAAAATCTTTGTTAAACCAAAATTTATATTAATTCATAATTAAATTGCACCAAATAAAAAGTTAAGAACATAGGCAATGCAGCAGATTCAAAGCTAAAACTAAGGAACAAATCAGACAGGGTAATATGAATTTTCCAAGAATGTCTCCAAAAGCTAAACCAAAGTAAACACATAATTCTATAAATATTGTAAATCCCAGTAAAGGGTATTGATTATTAAATTAGTTAAATGAGTAAAACCAAATTAAAATCCATCTGCTGCTGCTATTAAACACAGACATACTGGGAGTAGAATCCCTATTACATGGGACAAGTTCGTGAATTTTGGGTTTGCCTTTTTATGAGATCAAAGGGCTGCATTTGAAGTCCCCATGTGGTCTTCTCTCTCCACCCCATTTTTTCACTTCCTTTGCACTTTGCAAATGGAGTGGCTAGCTAGTTGCTTGTTATTTGATTAGTGCGAAATAATAGTCAACAATAAAAGTGAAAAAAGTAATAAAGAAAACAAGTAAGAGACATAAGGATTTATGTTGTTTGTATTATATGGACTAGTTTCTAACATTGAAAAGACTATGTTCCAATCGTTATAAAACCAAGGAAATTAATAAAAGTTGAAAAACTTTTACAAAAAATGTTTCTTCTCAACCAAAAACTCTCAAACTGAAACATATATACGAATACTTCTAAATTATCATCTAGCTAGAACAATCATGTGGTGTATCTTCTCATCCACTATGGCTATGTTTAGTTCACTTGAAATTTTCTGATCTGAACTTATTCGATCTGAACTTATTTTTTCTGATCGATTTTAATCTGATCTGAACTTATCTTTTAAAAAACATATTATTACTAATATTATTATTACTTTAATTTGTATTTCATTACTAGTATTAATATTACTATCATTTTATTACTATGCACAACTTTCAATAATAATAATAATAATAATAATAATAATAATAATAATAATAATAATAATAATAATAATAATAATAATAATAATAATTTTATAATAATAATAATATAAATGATATAATAATAATAACAATAACAATAATAACAATAATAATAATAATAATATAGATAACATAATAATAATAATAATTATAATTATAGCATAATTAGTTTTTTTTTGAAAAAGAGCACGTTAGTATATGAACATACAATTAAAAATAAAAGACTAAGGACTCTTGGGTCTAATGGTATGACTTCTTACCTCCCACATGGGAGACCAATGTTCAAATCTTGGTGGAAGCATATATTTCAATATTGTTGTGGGTGGGGGAGGGGGGTTAGGGCTTGTTGGGTCTCTAAGTGAGTGACCCTGTGCGAGGGCAGCACAGAGAAAATTCATCTTACCACGGGATTCCCAAAAGGGGCCCAAAAAAATTAAAAATAAAAGAACATTCATGTTCAAGGTCCGTTAATAATAAGAATTTAGGTAATAATGAAAAGAACATATAATGATATTAAAAAAAAACATATATTGAAATAGCATATAAGATCTATTTAAAGAACACATTTTAAAAATAAAAGATAGATGTTATTTTTATATTGATGACATGTTTGGATTTAACTAACAACATGTTCTTTGTTATATCAATAAATTGTTCTTTTTTATTATAAATAAACCAATAAATATATATATAATCATATGATCTTGAACAAAATGGTTAAATATTCTTCTTATATCGTTGTCTTGTTCTATATAAACTTTGTTTTTAAAGGTAAGTTGAAATCCTTTGTAGGGAAAATTTTGAACGTGATGACAAATATTAGGTTATCCCATGCTACTCACGTTTTATATAAACTAGTAATATATAATTTATATTATTCTACCAAAATTGTTTTAAAAAATAAACATCATATACTATTGTCATGTTCGTTACATGTACAACATCAAAAAGAACATCACATATCAAAATTATTAATTAGAATAAATCTAAAAAAGAACACTTACAAATGCCAAAAGAATATTCTTCTTCTTGAACACAAATAGCTTCAAATAGTGATATCAATGACATTTATAATAATAGCAACGACATTAATAATAATTACCAATATTAAAAATTAAAAGTACAACAACGACAATAATAATAATCTTTTTGAACAAATGTACTAGTAAATAGTAATATTAATAGTAATAGTAATTGTATAAAGTAATATTAATAATAATAATAATAATAATAATAATAATTACAATAACAATAATAGCATTAGTAATACTAATAATCATGATGATAATAATAATAATAATAATAATAATAATAATAATAATAATAAGTTTTTAAATATAAGCATAATATGAACTTATCTGATCTGATCTGATCTGATTAGAACTTATTTTTTCTGATTTGATCTGATCTGATCTTGTCTGATCTGATCTGATCTGAAATAAGCAAAAATAAGGTGAACTGAACATAGCCTAGATGTGTACTCCACTCGATTATAATGTAAAATGTCACACCATATATTTAATTAGCTGAAATGATAGCTATTAAAGTTTTTTTTTGTAAGTAATAGCCTCATATATTTAAAGTCTACTTATATTACCCATTGTCATTATGTACAACTTATATAGCTATGCCTATGCTACACACTAGATGAGAATTCGTGTAACGAAAACTAAGCGTCCAAATATCATATGAAATGTTAGAATTTTCTTTTAGATAACAAACTAAGTAAAATCTTATGTAAGACTGAATAATTATGATTGTTTATTATAATAAGACTTGTATGGGAGAAATTTCTAAATTTTTGGGAACGGAGGTAGTTTAATTGCCGTACAAAGTTACAATAACTTATTATAATTAAGCTTAGCTTAGACTTGTTGTACTAAACTAATGGAGGTATTGAATATTGATCAATACGATGATGGATCTACCCCTGTCCCTAACTCCAAGGCGTGGAGTAATACACTACTACGGGAGAGATGCTACACATACACTTGGTGTATGTATGCCCTACATACACTTCCAATGGTGTATTGCCACGTCGCTGCTAGTCAAAAAAAAGAGAGGGAACTTGAGCGGGAATCTTATTGCGCCACTTACAAGTTTTGGGCGGGAATTCTAGCGCCACAAAATATGGAGAGAGAGAACAATTTGTTTGGCGCCAAACTTATTTCGCTACATAATACTCCTACCTCCCACCTCTTTGCAATTTAAAAAAACAAAAGGTTGTTCCATGCATCCATATAAATGGCCGGAAAAGACAACCGAAACACGGAAGCCATTGACGGTGGAAAATTTTTCCGACGAGTTTTTTTTTTTTAAAAAAAATGCACTAATTAAACTAATACACTCCATACTCATATGTTTGGTTTTAAAAATGCACTAATTAAACTAATACACTCCATACTCATATGTTTGGTTTTAAAAATGCACTAATTAAACTAATACACTAATTAAACCTTAGTTGGTTTGTAAAGAAGACATTCAGCAGTCCCTTAGTTCGTTTGTACAAAAGACATTCAACCCCGAATAAGAATATGTTTTGATAAATTTTTTGGAGGATTTTATTTAATACTTTAGCAACAGTACAAGGGAAATATTACAACCAATATCAAGGAGCTAACATAAGGCTGGACTTTTAAGAAACAAAATTGCCAGCATAGAAAACAAAGCTACATCCAAGCAATAAACTCAACGTCCCTCTCTAATCCTTGTTTTGCTAAAATATCAGCCACAACATTAGTGGCTCTACCTTTGTGAATAATTTCCAACAAAAGCCCTCATTTCCTTGCGCTCCTTATGAAATTAAGCTGAAAGCTTAAATTCCATGGGCCTCCCTAGTCTTCATTGCTCCACTTAACCGCATTTGATGAGTCGGATTCTATGATGATGGCAAGATTCTTTAAGGAGTCACATCTCGATGAAATTTGAATGGCTCGATAGTTAGCTAGGATCTCTGCACAATTTATCTCAATTGTCGGAATGGGACTTGAAAACACACATTTAAAGCATCCATTATCATTGCGAAGAACGCCACCGATAGCGGAGAGGGATTGATCAAAGTTGACCGAAGCGTCAACATTCCACTTGAGCACACCTGCTAGGGGAGAAGTCCAATATTGCAGCGCGGGAGATGGGCCAACAAAGCCCAGCTTGCCAATGGGAGCTGACCACAAGAGGCAAGATGGGGATTTTGCAATGTCATCATAAGAGTAAGGGAAGGATTCTTTCCATCCTTTCAGCCACCAACTGAGCCTCAAAAGCACCAGATCTTGAATTTGTTCGACAGAGCATGAAGTGGAATTGAAGATCCTAGCATTTCTTTCTCTCCACAATGACCAAACTATGATGAAAAAAATTGCGAACCAAACTTTCTTGAAAAATGGCCCTTTGTTGATAAATCTCCACTGGTTGTAAGCGTCCATAAGGGATGATGGGAATACCCATTGCAAACCCCACAAGTTTAACCACCAATTCCATAGGTGCCATGAAAATGTGCAATGAAGTAGCAAATGATTGTGGTCTTCGGCAGATGAGTTACAAAGAACACAAGATGTCTCACTCATCGGTATAATACCAATGTGGCGTAGCTTTATTCTCGTGTTAATCTTTCCAAGGAGAGCAAGCCAGATGAAGAATTCGATGCGAGGAGGCACAAGCAGTGGCGGAGCCAGGATTCTCAAAGTGGTGGGACAAAATCCTGACGTCGCGCATTCGGAAAAAAAATTAGAAAAAAACACTACAACCCAAATTTTTTAATACTACTTAATGTTTTATATCCAAAATACTCGTAGGTGAATGTGAATGACTTGACATTTCGAAAAAAAGGGTTGTTTTCCCTTAATTAGCCTTGGACTTGTTTAAATTAGGTGAATGTGAATCACTTGACATTTCCTAATTAAATTGATAAAAATTAATCAATTACATATCACACCAAACTAGTCGATTATAATTCAAATCATATTTACAACTTCAAAATTAGAAATTAGAAATTACAAACTAAATAAACCTAAAGCATAAATCAACAAATCAAACTCAATAATCATGACCAAACCAACAACAAATCAATTCAACTAATTCAAGTATTCAACCATAAATCCATAATCACAAATTCACAAGTATCACAACCAAACAATGATTAATATTACCTAAAAAAATGAAATTAAAAGTTAGGGTTTAGGAGAAAAAAAACTCACTGACTCACTGCCACTGGAAATTCGCCGTCCCAACTGAGTTCCTTCACCTTCCTTCTAAGTTCGTTCCTCACATAGTCACAGCCTTAGTGGTTTTTCTGGACGGCACGTCGGCTCCGACTAACTCATATGCAACAGTTCGAGCAAATTCAGAGCTACAAACAAGGAGCTTCAATCTCATCACAAAATCAATCAGTTTCCAGCTTCAATTTCAAAGTGAAACAAATTGAAGATTTCGAAGATGAAGAAAAGAAAACTTACTAGTAAAGATTGCATTTGAGGCGACTGTTCCATTTGGGAAAAGAACGAGGAAGAGTGAATTTAGAAAAGAATTCAGAAAAGGGTCGAGGTGGAGACGACCAATCAACTTCTCTCAAAGCGTCGATCAGATCTTCCACTGTTACGCTTCCCCAATCCATTCTTGAATTTCCCGAATCAATTTCCCAACTAAGTTCCTGATATAAGAACTAATTAATCAAAGTAGCTTGTAGTAGAAGAACATATCCTAGAAAGTGAGAGAAAGAAGTGGCTGATTGGGGGGAGAGAGAAAGAGAGAAAGATTAATGATTAGGGTTTCAAACTTTCTCTCCTTCCTTCTTGGTTCCTCAAATTCTCTCTCTTCCTTTCAAACTTTAGTTTCACGCGTCTCTCCAGCCCTACAGCCCAGCGTCTTTCCTTATTTTCTTTCATTTTTTTTTTTTTTTCCCTTTTTTTTTTAAAAAACCGTGAACCTAATTTTTTAAAGTGGGGGGACATATGTCCCCATGTCCCCCCTGCTGGCTCCGCCCCTGGGCACAAGGCCACGCCATACACCCTTTACAACATCTTGCATCGGGTGTTGAGAGTTTTTTGCTGGCTCTAAGCATAGAGACTTAACGGAAAATGTGCATGATTTGTGTGGAGTCCACACAAGTGAGTCCTCATTGCTGGGAAACAAATGGACACTTTTAAGCAAGGCGTGTAGTTTGTTCCGTTCCTCTATGTCTCGAACTCTTAGAGGTCTAGCCAATGAGAAGCACCATAACCACTTTTGACCATCCCATACACCGCTTGACGCAATAGAAACAAGCTGATTTGTTGCAAGCTTAAACAGTCTCGGGAAAGAGAGTTTCAGAGGAAGGTCCCCCAGCCAAAGCTCATGCCAGAACAGCGTATCATAGCCAATCCCAACTCGCTTGCGGATTTTTTTATTGAGGATGATGTTCGCCTCAGGGTGTTTTAAGATTGAAGCGCAAATTTTCTTCCATGGCCCGCCTTGAGGGGGCGAGAATAAGTCTTGAATGGTGAAGGAAGATGGAAGTAGATATTTATTTGTGACCACTCTTCTCCATAGGGAGCTTGGCTCATTAAAAAACCTCCATACGCACTTAAAAAGCAACACAAAATTCCTGTGCAGTATGCTACCTAAGCTGAGCCCACCAAAACATTTGGGTAGTTCGAGAAGTTTCCAAGGAGCAAGGGCGAAAGCATTCTTCTCGGAATAACCACACCAAATAAATTGGCGTTGAAGCTTGTTTATTCTCTCAATAATGCTCTTCGGAATCGGGAAAAATGACATATAGTACATGGGCAAGCTTGACAAAGATGATTTGATTAGAGTAATTCGTCCTCCAAAAGATAGCATTTTGCCACGCCAAGTAGCAAACTTGTTGCTTATGCGACTGATAATAGGCTCCCACGTAGAGACTCGGGAAGAGTTTCCTCTAATAGGAAACCCCAAATAGGTGAATGGGAGGCTTCCTATATTACATTGAAGAGCATTCGCAGCATTTTTGAGCCATTCATCACTTGTTTGAATACCAATCATCGAAGTCTTGTGGAAGTTTACTTTCAACCCTGAGGAAAGATGAAACAAAATCAGCGATTTTTTAATGTTGAGAAGAAACTCAATGTTAAGAGGACATAATAGTATGGTGTCGTCTGCATATTGTAAATGGGTAAGTTTCAATCCGCCATTTCCCACTTCGACACCCTCTCATAGCTTTAGATTTACTGCCTTTTGAATTACAAGACTAAGAGTCTCAACAACAAGATCAAATAAAAATGGCGATAGTGGGTCTCCTTGACGTAGACCGCGGTGAAGCTTGAAGGAGGGCGTGGGAGAACCGTTAACAAGAATCGAAGCTGCTGCACTTGTTATACAAGTATGAATCCATTTGCGCCACTGCAGAGGGTAACCCATTTGATCAAGGGTCCAATCGAGGAAATTCTAGGAGATGCTATCAAATGCTTTGTGGAAGTCCAACTTCAAGAGTATTGAACTGATTTTTTTTTCTTTTGCAAGTTTCTATCAATTCTCCCGCAATAAGAGCGCCATCCAGAATTTGTCTTCCTTGAATAAAAGAAGACTGATAAGGCCCAATGAGAGAATCCATAACTGACTGAAGTCTTCTTGCTAGCACTTTTGCAATGATTTTATATGAACACCCGACCATACTTATTGGTCTAAAATCATTGAAGTTTGTCGGGTTGTCAGATTTGGGAATCAATGCTATGAACGCAACGTTCGAGCCCTTCGGAAGGGTGCTCGATGACCAGAAGTTCTCAACCATTTCATAAATATCTTCTTTGATCCCATCCCACGCTTCTTTTATGAACTTGAAATTGAACCTGTCCGGGCCCTGGGATTTCTGAGGGTCGCATGAGGCAATGGCCTCATCTATTTCAGTCTGAGTCACTGGTTCGACAAGTAATGCCGCTTGATGAGAGGACAGCCTTTTCAAATGAAGGCCCTCAAATGTGGGTCTGACTTGAAAATCTTCCTTAAAAAGATCTTTGAAATGTTTGACAGCTTCCTTTTTTATTCCTGCACAATCAACAACATTAGTCTTATTTATAAACATAGAGGATATGGTGTTTTTTCTCTTTTTTATGGAGGCTAGGGTGTGGAGATATCTTGTGTTTTTATCACCCTCTTTTAACCATTTGACTCGTGAGTTTTGAGCCCAATAAGTTTCTTTTCTTTTGAGCCAAGCCCAATGCTCTTGTTGGGCTATCCTTCTTTCACCAATTTCCGACTCCTCAAGGGGCCGATTGTTGGAGACAAGATCAAACTGATGAATTTTGTCCTCTAGGGCAGAGATGCTATGATCAATGTGACCAAAGAACAAGGAATTCCATTGCTTGAGATTACCTTTCAATTGTCGCAGTTTTTCGACAAAAGAAAGATCATGATGCTTCTCCCAAACTTCTTTGAATTTTTTTATACAACTCGGATGTGAAAGCCAACAATTTTGGAACCTAAATGGCTTCGGCCCATGATTTGTTTCACTAGATTTGACTAACAGAGGACAATGATCAGATAGGCTTCTCTTGAGCAGAGTTACATGAAGAAAGGGAAACTTTGAAATCCAGTCAGGATTAATCAACAGACGGTCAAGTTTGCTTTTTGACGAACCTTGAAACCACGTGAACCCTCCATTAGAAGATGGAATTTCCGTCAATTGAGTATTTTGAATAAAAGAGTTGAAATCATCAAGCCCTTTCTGATTCACTAGTTGGCTGCCTCTTTCTTTTGGACCAACAACTTCATTAAAATCGCCAAGCAAAAAGCATGGGAGATTTGTCTGCGACCAGAAGACATGAAGCTGATCCCAAATACACGCTCTTTCTTGGACGTCGCAAGAGTTGTATACATTTATAAAGCAAACTTTGAAGTTCATTGATCGAATGGTTCCACATATAGTAAGCCAGTTTTTTTCAATAGTCTTAGACTCAACTTCAAAGAAATATAGGTCCTGGTTACTATTTAAATGTTTCTTGTTACTAAGAAAATCAATTATTTACAATCGTTTCAAATTGATATGTTATTAATATAATTGAATTTTTTAATTATATATATATATATATATATATATATATATATATATATATATATATATATATATATATATATATATATATATATATATATATATATATTAAGAAAATCAGGACTTGTATTATAGTTTCCATATAACGATGTTGTTTATTATAACTACTTAATGTATCAACTTGTTAGCACGGTCGATATCCCGTCAACTTGGTTACAAATGCAAAAAAATTGGACCAAAAAAGAACATTAGAAGAGAAAAAAAATTGGACCAAAAAAATTTTCTGACAAAACAAATAAGAGGAGAGAGAATGGGGTAGTTGGTAATTTGGGAGCATTAATTGTGCCTTGAAAATACAAATTAGATTTGAAATTTGAAAAGAAATTTTCACTTGAATTTGAATGAAAATTTCATTTTTGGGGCCCAAATTAAAGACCACTCATACACTGCCGCGTCATAATGTATGTATGGCCTACATAAACCAAGTGTATGTGTAGCCATTGCGGTTTTTCCCAGATAAAAGTGATGATAGGTTTATTTTTTTTGAAGTTGATCATATCACAAAACGAGTTAATTGCATTGATGGGGTTGATTAACAGTGATTTGGAGCCTTGGAGGAATACGAAGCGTGAAGTGAATTGTGTGTATGATAAATTTGGACCGGATAGGCATATGACACATTCAGAGATGAATGCTATCTATCTTAGTGTCATGCACATGATAATTTTGAAAGGGATCGATGATTATAGACTATTCACAGATTCAAATAATTGCCCAAAGGCTACACATACACTTAGTGTATGTAGGCCACACATACATTATGACGTGGCAGTGTATGAATGATCTTTAATTTGACCCCAAAAATGAAATTTTCATTCTAATTCAAATGAAAATTTCTTTTAAAATTTCAAATCTGATTTGTATTTTCAAGACACAATTAATGCTCCCAAATTACCAACTAACCTATTCTCTCTCCTCTCTTTTTTTGTGAGTAAATTCTTTTGGTCCAATATTTTCTCTCTTCTAATACATGGGCAAGCTTGACAAAGATGATTTGATTAGAGTAATTCGTCCTCCAAAAGATAGCATTTTGCCACGCCAAGTAGCAAACTTGTTGCTTATGCGACTGATAATAGGCTCCCACGTAGAGACTCGGGAAGAGTTTCCTCCAATAGGAAACCCCAAATAGGTGAATGGGAGGCTTCCTATATTACATTGAAGAGCAATCGCAGCATTTTTGAGCCATTCATCACTTGTTTGAATACCAATCATCGAAGTCTTGTGGAAGTTTACTTTCAACCCTGAGGAAAGATGAAATAAAATCAGCGATTTTTTAATGTTGAGAAGAAACTCAATGTTAAGAGGACATAATAGTATGGTGTCGTCTGCATATTGTAAATGGGTAAGTTTCAATCCGCCATTTCCCACTTCGACACCCTCTCATAGCTTTAGATTCACTGCCTTTTGAATTACAAGACTAAGAGTCTCAACAACAAGATCAAATAAAAATGGCGATAGTGGGTCTCCTTGACGTAGACCGCGGTGAAGCTTGAAGGAGGGCGTGGGAGAACCGTTAACAAGAATCGAAGCTGCTGCACTTGTTATACAAGTATGAATCCATTTGCGCCACTGCAGAGGGAAACCCATTTGATCAAGGGTCCAATCGAGGAAATTCTAGGAGATGCTATCAAATGCTTTGTGGAAGTCCAACTTCAAGAGTATTGAACTGATTTTTTTTTTCTTTTGCAAGTTTCTATCAATTCTCCCGCAATAAGAGCGCCATCCAGAATTTGTCTTCCTTGAATAAAAGAAGACTGATAAGGCCCAATGAGAGAATCCATAACTGACTGAAGTCTTCTTGCTAGCACTTTTGCAATGATTTTATATGAACACCCGACCATACTTATTGGTCTAAAATCATTGAAGTTTGTCGGGTTGTCAGATTTGGGAATCAATGCTATGAACGCAACGTTCGATCCCTTCGGAAGGGTGCTCGATGACCAGAAGTTCTCAACCATTTCATAAATATCTTCTTTGATCCCATCCCACGCTTCTTTTATGAACTTGAAATTGAACCTGTCCGGGCCCTGGGATTTCTGAGGGTCGCATGAGGCAATGGCCTCATCTATTTCAGTCTGAGTCACTGGTTCGACATGTAATGCCGCTTGATGAGAGGACAGCCTTTTTAAATGAAGGCCCTCAAATGTGGGTCTGACTTGAAAATCTTCCTTAAAAAGATCTTTGAAATGTTTGACAGCTTCCTTTTTTATTCCTGCACAATCAACAACATTAGTCTTATTTATAAACATGGAGGATATGGTGTTTTTTCTCTTTTTTATGGAGGCTAGGGTGTGGAGATATCTTGTGTTTTTATCACCCTCTTTTAACCATTTGACTCGTGAGTTTTGAGCCCAATAAGTTTCTTTTCTTTTGAGCCAAGCCCAATGCTCTTGTTGGGCCATCCTTCTTTCACCAATTTCCGACTCCTCAAGGGGCCGATTGTTGGAGACAAGATCAAACTGATGAATTTTGTCCTCTAGGGCAGAGATGCTATGATCAATGTGACCAAAGAACAAGGAATTCCATTGCTTGAGATTACCTTTCAATTGTCGCAGTTTTTCGACAAAAGAAAGATCATGATGCTTCTCCCAAACTTCTTTGAATTTTTTTATACAACTCGGATGTGAAAGCCAACAATTTTGGAACCTAAATGGCTTCGGCCCATGATTTGTTTCACTAGATTTGACTAACAGAGGACAATGATCAGATAGGCTTCTCTTGAGCAGAGTTACATGAAGAAAGGGAAACTTTGAAATCCAGTCAGGATTAATCAACAGACGGTCAAGTTTGCTTTTTGACGAACCTTGAAACCACGTGAACCATCCATTAGAAGATGGAATTTCCGTCAATTGAGTATTTTGAATAAAAGAGTTGAAATCATCAAGCCCTTTCTGATTCACTAGTTGGCTGCCTCTTTATTTTGGATCAACAACTTCATTAAAATCGCCAAGCAAAAAGCATGGGAGATTTGTCTGCGACCAGAAGACATGAAGCTGATCCCAAATACACGCTCTTTCTTGGACGTCGCAAGAGTTGTACACATTTATAAAGCAAACTTTGAAGTTCATTGATCGAATGGTTCCACAGATAGTAAGCCGGTTTTTTTCAATAGTCTTAGACTCAACTTCAAAGAAATCCTTAAGCCACAGAGATAAAATACCCCTTGAATTCCCAACAAAAGGTGTAAACAAAAAGTCAACCCCGTCATCATTCCATATCAAAGAGAGACATCTTTGATTGAAGGACTCCATCTTTGACTCTTGAATGAAAACCATACAAGGTTTATGAATGAAGATTTGCTTGCGAAGGCTGGATCTTTTGATACGGGAGTTTAGCCCTCTAACGTTCCATGATAGAATAATCATTGAAATAATGATAGATGAAGAAGAATGAGACAGTGAGTTATCTGGACTCCCAGACCTGAGTTTGATTTTTGAGAATTGATTCAATTCTCAATTGCAATTCAGAAAGCGGTCCATCAGGACAATCCAATTTTCTTTGCCACATGCAACACGTCAGATGAGGTGCTTTTTGATAGGTTGAGATCAAACATGGAGGAGGAAGAATTTTGAGATGGAGGAGGCTTAGGAGAATGAGAGGTAGAATTGGACTTGGATTTCCTCTTCCTGATTTTATTTTTAAGTTTGTGAGCACGTTTTTTTTCCTGGGCAGTTTTTATATAGCTTGGAATATGATCCTCAAATCCAGGAGGGAAAAGTGGACCTGAAAAGCTGGAAGAGGAATTTGAGTTGGATTTGGATTGACGACAAAGCGGCCCAAATTTGTTCGACACTGAGATTGGGCTAAAAGATGATGAGGATGTGGGCTTTTGAAGAGGGAGGGGAGGTTTAGATTTGGGTAAAGCTACATCAGAATTTGGTTTAACACTTTGGTTGACGGGCCCAAAGTGGGGAGGCGACAAAAGAGGTCTTTTTGGAGGTGGGGAGGGAACGGCGGCTGACGTGGACAATGATTTGGAGAGAGGGGATACATTTTCACTTAAAGGAGAATGTGAGAGATCATTTTGCGCATTGAAGGCTGCAACACTTACATAAGGTTCCTTTTCTTGGGAATTATGAGAAGCCAACTTTTCATTAAAAGCAATTAATGAAGTGGCATGGGGAGATGAGACAGTATGATTGGGAAGGCCAGTGGGTGATTTTTGAAAGCAGAAGACGTCATCACCTTGGGTAGTGACGTCATTTTTTCCATACAACTGGGATGGATTTGACATTGGATTACTTCTGTCCAAGGACTTGTTTGATGACTGGGATTCAAAAGTAAAGATTGGATATTTCTTGTTCTCTATATCCATATGAAGTTTACAATTTATCTTGAAAAAACAGTCATTGATCAACATTACCTCAGCACATTCGAAGCTTGAGTAGTCAACAGAGATGACTATACCATAGATACTCCCAATGCTATGAAAGTTTTTGTAATTCCATGCTGTTAAGGGCATTCCATAGATGCTCAAGGTTGTTGTCCTCCATCTGCATACTATTGAGTCATTAACATCAGTGAGTTCGACAAACCATCTTTCCAACCAGCAGCTGTCAATCATTGCTTATTTGTCCTCTAATGACTCGAATGTTATCAAGTGTTGCAATCCACCCAAAGGCTTGATCGTCATATTGTTTACCCCTTCCGCCAGTATGTTATCCAAAATTTCAGAAGAGGATTGGGATGACATAGCCACAGCAACAACACAATTGTTGAACTTTTCTGAATTATCGTGGCTTAAAAAGCCTTTGGCAACCATGGCAAATTCACTATCAATTTCTTCCGCACTGAGAGAATCTCGAGCTACCACAGTATCTTCACCAAGAAGTTTCGAGCTGATAATTCTTTCTACAGTTGGAGCTTTACCAAAGAAGTCTGGATTAGGTTCTTCGATTTGATGCGAAATGGAAGGCTCGATGTTTTCGGGTATGGGATTGGATTTGAGTGGAGGATTTTTGTGAGGAGTTTCAATGGTTTTGGGTGTTGGATGATTCTGGGTAGAGCGGTTTGGATTTTTTGGATCTGATACTTCTTTATAAGTTCGATGATCCCTTAGGGAGAGAGAGGAAGTACGTTTCATTGGGGTAGGGGGGGTTTGGATTGAGTGGGATGTGGCACATGAGCATTAAACCAATTTGGATTTTTGGATATGGGTGAGTCACACTTTGCAGGTTGAAGTTTAAGGATTTTCCCTTCTAGTCTTATACCATTCATCATCTGAATCGCTTTAAGAACTGCTGAAGGCTCCATGAATATGATGAAGGCGAATCGGTATTGAAAATTTGGTTTCGTAGAGGAGGGAATAATTATGTTTAGAATTTTTCCAAATTTTTTAAAGAGACCTCTAATGTCTGTGGGTCTAGTATCAATTGGAAGGTAGGAGATGAAGATAGTGTTTTTTGCGGCTGGCTGGCGGTGGTCTGAGGCTTTGGGATGGTTCCTATTCCTCACTTGAATCCATTTTTCCCCTTGGGGGGACTATCTCTCTTTCTCATTCTAGACATTGTCAGCTTGAGCTCAATATTATTTGCTTAGTGATTGATTATTAGCGTGCAATTTAAATTCTTCTCAAATGTAGCCTTAAATGGAAAATTCTATTATATTAGGGGTGATATTAATTTAGTAACAAAACAAATATATTTGTATCCTAACTATATTTCCTTGGATTTGTATTTATTAATTTTGACAAAATGTTATATATATTAGTAACAGTTCAAGAAGAATTTAAGATTCCGATTTGGAATCAAACAGCAAGCTTTACAGTCCATGAAACGTTTGAAGTCCATTATATGTTAAAAAAAATTAAAAGAATAACAAACTATTTTTTTTAAAAAAATCAATTATATTAATAACAAAACAGTTTCAAACGACTATAAGTTTGGCATTTGTTTAGTAACATTAAACATTTAAATAGTAACGCAAACCTATAGTATAGTGAGCAAAAAAAAAAAGGCAGTGTATAGTATAAATACTTAATGTCTCTACTTCTTGACATGGTGAATATCCCGCAATCTTGGTTACTACAACGACAATGAAAACATGTTTATGGCTATTAGGTCCCGAGTTCGAATCCCATGTATACCAAATTTTAATCCCCATTAAAATGATTTTTTTTAACATTTGTAGTAACACTTTAGTCTTCTTAAAATTCAAAGTAGCACTTTAGTCTTTTCCAGCAACAAGTCGTAAAAACATGGTTTTAGCAACTTTGAAACTAGTAAAAATTTAATTTTTGAATTATGTTGTTTCATAGGCCTATACATAGATGCATAAAACACGTAAGCATGATGTTATTTTAATTAGTAACATAAACGTATAAGTATACGTATAACTTGGAGTTATGAAGCACAATAATTTAATAATGTTCTTAAGCGTCCCAAATCTAAAATACATGTATGTATAAAACAGGATTTGTCAAGAGTTTTTAGTACGCCAGTTAAAAAAGATGTTATTTCCACCAATGAAAAAATAGATTTAATAATATGACGCTTGAATAAATTTTGTAATTTAAAAAAAAATAACGTCACACAACACTAAACATTACCTTCACTGTTATAGGTGGTGACATAAACGTTCATACCATAACATTAAAATAAATACATCAAGAACCTTTTAAAACCAAAGCTATTTAAAGTTTACAAATCAACTCTGAAAAGTTCAAATGTCAACTGATACTTATGAGATCAATTACTATAGGTCATGTTTACTTTTTAAATGTATTGTGTTACTAAACAAATAACAAACTTACATTCGTTTGAACATTTTTTGTTATTAATATAAATGATATTTTTTATTATATACTCTGTTTTACTTTCAATTTTAATCTATTAATATATGTAAAAGAAGATCCATAAGCCAAATTTCTACTTTTCAACTTGTGATTTTCACACGTTTAACTACGTGATACTTTTTTATAAAAACAATTACTTATCTTGAACTTATAGTTAGTAAATCACTACAAGTTGATGATAAACTATATATATGAATCCTGTTACTATAAATTTACAAACTGAAAATCATTTGAACATGTTTTGCTACTAATTTAACTGATTTTTTATATATTTATTTTTTTGATTTCATTTTTATATATATAAAATAGAAATTACAGTAATATGTTTCACTACAAGATGTAAAAAAAAACTAAAGTGCTACTACAAAATAAATTTTGTAATATAAGGCACTACAATTATTAATCTTGTAATATACAAATACTAAATCTCGATCGATTGTTTCACCAAAAATTGATATTATGCATAAATAAATACTTACAAACTAAGGAGTGACCCTTAGCTTGAAATACTCTATACTACTACAACCACCTAATAATAACGACAAAACTTAAGTTGGATGGTTCGAATCAAACATTGAAGGGTTGAAATTCAAATACTAGTTATCGAAGGGTTATATATATTATATATATTATATATATGTATATATATATATATATATATATATATATATATAATATGTTTTACTTTCAATTTTAAATATTATATTAATGGACTTCAAACGTTATCTGGATTGAAAAGCTTGATGTTTGGTTATAAACCGAAAGCTTAAATTCTCACTAATCTGTTGCTGTTAAATACAATATTTTGTCAAAATTAACAAATACTAATGCAATTTAAGCAAAAGTTTAATAATGTTTTTAAAATAAAACTTAAAAGTTTAAATACTTTGTTTATGGTTTACTATAAGTCACAATAATTATTAATCATGTTGTACACAAATGCTAACTCTCGATCAATTGTTAGCCTTTAGAATTGAAGTTATGCTCCTTAATATTAACAGAGCTACTAAATCTCGATCAATTGTTTGACCAAAAATCGAAATTATGCTCCACAATACTATTATTAGATGACTTTTTGTTATAAGGCACTACTTTTGTATTAATCTTGTAATATACAAATACTAATTAAATCTCGATCGATTGTTTCACCTAAAATTGATATTATGTATAAATAAATACTTCCAACTAAGGAGTAACCCTCCAAATACTCTATGCTACTATACAACCACCCAATAATAACGACAAAAGCTTAAGACGGATGGTTAAAATTAAACATTGAAGGGTTAAAATAAAAAACCGAAGGGTTATAAAGAATAACGATTAAAATTCAAATAATAGTTATCGGTTACTAAAAAATGTAGCGTTATGTGAAAACAAATACAAATGAAGCAAAAGGTTCAAGTAACATATTTATAATAAAACTTAGATTTTTGATACTATGTTATTTTTTGTAAGAAGATCTCTAACTATTCTTCGTTTTATTATCCTTTTTTCCAACATGTAAGGAGATTAGTAAATTGTTTCATTAAACAAGTCATTCATTACTCATTAGCATTACTAATATTTGTGATCTTATTCTTTAATATTAATATAATCTGTTAAGTAAAAACTACAAACATTATATGATAATTTAATGTTTAATATCCAGGAAGTATAAAAAAATCTATTATATGATAATTAAAATTGAAATTAAAACAGATTATATAAATTAAAAAAATCAATTATTTTAATAACATAACAATTTGAAACGATAGTAAGTTTGTGATTTGTTTAGTAACAAGAAACATTTAAATAGTAACTAGGACCTATATTATAGTTTCCATAAAACGATGTTGTTCACTATAACTACTTAATGTATCAACTGTTAGCACGTCGAATATCCGTCAACTTGGTTATAACAAACATGAACGCTTCGGCTATTAGGTCCGAGTTCGAATCCCATGCTTGCTATTACATCCACATCGCCCCCTTTTTTTAAAAAAAAATTTTGTAGTAAGGACTTTTTACTTTGTAACTTGTAACATTTTTTCCCCATCAATAATGTAATGTTTAATATCCGGGAAGTATAAACAATCCATTATATGATAATTAAAATTGAAATCAAAACAGATTATATATATATATATATTTAAAAAATCAATTATTTTAATAACATAACAATGTGAAACGATTGTTAGTTTGTGATTTGTTTAGTAACAAGAAGCATTTAAATAGTAACCAGGACTTATATTATAGTTTCCATATAACGATGTTGTTTACTATAACTACTTAATGTATCAACTTGTTAGCACGGTCGAATATCCCGTCAACTTGGTTACAAATGCAAAAAAATTAGAACAAAAAAGAACATTAGAAGAGAGAAAAAATTGGACCAAAAAAATTTTCTCACAAAAAAAATAAGAGAGAGAATGGGGTAATTGGTAATTTGGGAGCATTAATTGTGCCTTGAAAATACAAATTAGATTTGAAATTTGAAAAGAAATTTTCACTTGAATTTGAATGAAAATTTCATTTTTTGGGCCCAAATTAAAGACCACTCATACACTGCTACATCATAATGTATGTATGGCCTACATAAACCAAGTGTATGTGTAGCCTTTGCGGTTTTTCCTAGATAAAAGTGATGATAGGTTTATTTTTTTTTTGAAGTTGAACATATCACAAAACGAGTTAGTTGCATTGATGGGTTGATTAACAGTGATTTGGAGCCTTGGAGGAATACGAAGCGTGAAGTGAATTGTGTGTATGATAAATTTGGACCGGATAGGCATATGACACATTCAGAGATGAATGGTATCTATCTTAGTGTCATGCACGTGATAATTTTAAAAGGGATCGATGATTATAGACTATTCACAGATTCAAATAATTGCACAAAGGCTACACATACACTTAGTGTATGTAGGCCACACATACATTATGACGTGGCAGTGTATGAGTGGTCTTTAATTTGGCACCAAAAATGAAATTTTCATTCAAATGAAAATGAAAATTTCTTTTAAAATTTCAAATATGATTTGTATTTTCAAGACACAATTAATGCTCCCAAATTACCAACTACCCCATTCTTTCTCCTCTCTTTTTTTGTCAGTAAATTTTTTTGGTCCAATTTTTCCTCTTTTCTAATGTTCTTCAAGTTCTTATTGCCACTCAAGAATCGGAACAAAAAACTGAAAATCGAATTTTTTCTCTCTTCTAATATTCTTCATGTTCTTGCGGTAATGTTCTACATGTTCTTGATTTCTTTTACAAATAAAATGAAATTTTTTTAAAAACCGAAAAATCTGATTCTTTCCATCTTCTCTCTCTTCTAATGTTCTTCCTGTTCTTGATTTTAATTTTTTGTGCAGAATTTTTTCTACATTGTAAATTTTTTGTATAATGTTTCACGAATCTAATTTTCTGAGTTTCAAAAAATTTGTTTGTTTTTACATAAATTGAAGACATATAATTTTTACATAATTTTTTAAAAATTTGCGTGAGTTGTTCTTTTTTGTTTAATTTTTGTTCGAGTTGGATTTATGAGATGTTCTTGAAAAATTTCGAATTCTTTATAAAATAAGAGTTGCTCTTTAATTTTTTTTTTTTTAATGATTTGTTCTTTATCTCTGTTTGAAAGATTTGATATATGAAGTTTTCTTTGTTTGACTTGTATGGATTCTTTGTTTAAAACTAAAAAAAAAAAGGTCATTGTAAGTTGCAATGTTCGTTCAACATCAAAGTTTCATTTTTCTTGATAGGGTGATTATTGATTAATAACAGAAAATGGACATTAGATTAATCACAATGACAATTTTTTAAATATAGGTCCTGGTTACTATTTAAATGTTTCTTGTTACTAAGAAAATCAATTATTTACAATCGTTTCAAATTGATATGTTATTAATATAATTGAATTTTTTAATTATATATATATTAAAAAAATCAGGACTTGTATTATAGTTTCTATATAACGATGTTGTTTACTATAACTACTTAATGTATCAACATGTTAGCACGGTCGAATATCCCGTCAACATGGTTACAAATGCAAAAAAATTGGACTAAAAAAGAACATTAGAATAGAGAAAAAATTGGACCAAAAAAATTTTCTGACAAAACAAATAAGAGGAGAGAGAATGGGGTAGTTGGTAATTTGGGAGCATTGATTGTGCCTTGAAAATACAAATCAGATTTGAAATGTGAAAAGAAATTTTCACTTGAATTTGAATGAAAATTTCATTTTTGGGGCCCAAATTAAAGACCACTCATACACTGCCGCGTCATAATGTATGTATGGCCTACATAAACCAAGTGTATGTGTAGCCTTTGCGGTTTTTCCCAGATAAAAGTGATGATAGGTTTATTTTTTATTGAAGTTGAACATATCACAAAACGAGTTAGTTGCATTGATGGGTTGATTAACAGTGATTTGGAGTCTTGGAGGAATACGAAGCGTGAAATGAACTGTGTGTATGATAAACTTGGACCGGATAGGCATATGACACATTTAGAGATGTATGGTATCTATCTTAGTGTCATGCACATGATAATTTTAAAAGGGATCGATGATTATAAACTATTCACAGATTCAAATAATTGCACAAAGGCTACACATACACTTAGTGTATGTAGGCCACACATACATTATGACGTGGCAGTGTATGAGTGGTCTTTAATTTGGCCTCAAAAATGAAATTTTCATTCAAATGAAAATGAAAATTTCTTTTAAAATTTCAAATCTGATTTGTATTTTCAAGACACAATTAATGCTCCCAAATTACCAACTACCCCATTCTTTCTCCTCTCTTTTTTTGTCAATAAATTTTTTTGGTCCAATTTTTTCTCTCTTCTAATGTTCTTCAAGTTCTTATTGCCACTCAAGAATCAGAACAAAAAACTGAAAATCGAATTCTTTCTCTCTTCTAATGGTCTTCATGCTCTTGCGGTAATGTTCTACATGTTATTGATTTCTTTTACAAATAAAACGAAATTTTTTTAAAAACCGAAAATCTGATTCTTTCCATCTTCTCTCTCTTCTAATGTTCTTCCTGTTCTTGATTTCAATTTCTTGAGTTTCAAAAAATTTGTTTGTTTTTACATAAATTGAATACATATAATTTTTACATAATTTTTTTAAAAATTTGCTAGTTGTTCTTTTTTGTTTAATTTTTGTTCTGAGTTGGATTTATGAGAAGTTCTTCAGAAAATTTCTGAATTCTTTATAAAATAAGAGTTCCTCTTTAAATTTTTATTTTTTTTAATGATTTGTTCTTTATCTTTGTTTGAAAGATTTGATATATGAAGTTTTCTTTGTTTTGACTTGTATGGATTCTTCGTTAAAAACTAAAAAAAAAATTCATTGTAAGTTGCAATGTTCGTTCAACATCAAAGTTTCATTTTTCTTGATAGGGTGATTATTGATTAGTAACAGAAGATGGACATTATATTAATCACAATGACAATTATTTAAATATAGGTGTTGGTTACTATTTAAATGTTTCTTGTTACTAAGAAAATCAATTATTTACAATCATTTCAAATTGATATGTTATTAATATAATTGAATTTTTTAATTATATATATATTAAAAAAATCAGGACTTGTATTATAGTTTCTATATAACGATGTTGTTTACTATAACTACTTAATGTATCAACTTGTTAGCACGGTCGAATATCCCGTCAACTTGGTTACAAATGCAAAAAAATTGGACCAAAAAAGAACATTAGAAGAGAGAAAAAAATGGACCAAAAAAATTTTCTGACAAAAAAATAAGAGGAGAGAGAATGGGGTAGTTGGTAATTTAGGAGCATTAATTGTGCCTTGAAAATACAAATTAGATTTGAAATTTGAAAAGAAATTTTCACTTGAATTTGAATGAAAATTTCATTTTTGGAGCTCAAATTAAAGACCACTCATACACTTTGCCGTCATAATGTATGTATGACCTACATCATAATGTATGTATGGCCTACATAAACCAAGTGTATGTGTAGCTTTGCGGTTTTTCCCAGATAAAAGTGATGATAGGTTTTTTTTTTTTTTTGAAGTTGAACATATCACAAAACGAGTTAGTTGCATTGATGGGTTGATTAACAGTGATTTGGAGCCTTGGAGGAATACGAAGCGTGAAATGAATTGTGTGTATGATAAACTTGGACCGGATAGGCATATGACACATTTTGAGATGAATGGTATCTATCTTAGTGTCATGCACATGATAATTTTAAAAGGGATCGATGATTATAGACTATTCACGATTCAAATAATGGCACAAAGGCTACACATACACTTTGTGTATGTAGGCCACACATACATTATGACGTGGCGAGTGTATGAGTGGTCCTTAATTTGGCCCCAAAAAATGAAATTTTCATTCAAATGAAAATGAAAAATTTCTTTTAAAATTTCAAATCTGATTTGTATTTTCAAGACACAATTAATGCTCCCAAATTACCAACTACCCCATTCTCTCTCCTCTCTTTTTTTGTCAGTAAATTTTTTTGGTCCAATTTTTTCTCTCTTCTAATGTTTTTCAAGTTCTTATTGCCACTCAAGAATCGGAACAAAAAACTGAAAATCGAATTCTTTCTCTATTCTAATGTTCTTCATGTTATTGTGGTAATGTTCTACATGTTCTTGATTTCTTTTACAAATAAAATGAAATTTTTTTAAAAAACCGAAAAATCTGATTCTTTCCATCTTCTCTCTCTCTTCTAATGTTCTTCCTGTTCTTGATTTCAATTTTTTGTGCAGAATTTTTTCTACATTGTATATTTTTTGTATAATGTTTCACGAATCTAATTTTCTGAGTTTCTAAAAATTTTTTTGTTTTTACATAAATTGAATACATATAATTTTTACATAATTTTTCAAAAAATTTGCGAGTTGTTCTTTTTTGTTTAATTTTTGTTATGAGTTGGATTTATGAGATGTTCTTCAGAAAATTTCTGAATTCTTTATAAAACAAGAGTTGCTCTTTAAATTTTTTTTTTTAATGATTTGTTCTTTATCTTTGTTTGAAAGATTTGATATATGAAGTTTTCTTTGTTTTGACTTGTATGGATTCTTTGTTTAAAACTAAAAAAAAAGTCATTCTAAGTTGCAATGTTCGTTCAACATCAAAGTTTCATTTTTCTTGATAGGGTGATTATTGATTAGTAACAGAAGATGGACATTAGATTAATCACAATGACAATTATTTAAATATAGATCCTGGTTACTATTTAAATGTTTCTTGTTACTAAGAAAATCAATTATTTACAATCGTTTCAAATTGATATGTTATTAATATAATTGAATTTTTTAATTATATATATATTAAAAAAATTAGGACTTGTATTATAGTTTCCATATAACGATGTTGTTTATTATAACTACTTAATGTATCAACTTGTTAGCACGGTCGAATATCCCGTCAAATTGGTTACAAATGCAAAAAAATTGGACCAAAAAAGAACATTAGAAGAAAGAAAAAAATGGACCAAAAAAATTTTCTGACAAAAAAAATAAGAGGAGAGAGAATGGGGTAGTTGGTAATTTAGGAGCATTAATTGTGCCTTGAAAATACAAATTAGATTTGAAATTTGAAAAGAAATTTTCACTTGAATTTGAATGAAAATTTCATTTTTGGGGCCCAAATTAAAGACCACTCATACACTGCCGCGCGTCATAATGTATGTATGGCCTACATAAACCAAGTGTATGTGTAGCCTTTGCGGTTTTTCCCGATAAAAGTGATGATAGGTTTATTTTTTTAGAAGTTGATCATATCACAAAACGAGTTAGTTGCATTGATAGGTTGATTAACAGTGATTTGGAGCCTTGGAGGAATACGAAGCGTGAAGTGAATTGTGTGTATGATAAATTTGGACCGGATAGACATATGGCACATTCAGAGATGAATGGTATCTATCTTAGTGTCATGCACATGGTAATTTTGAAAGTGATCGATGATTATAGACTATTCACAGATTCAAATAATTGCACAAAGGTAAGTGTATGTAGGCCACACATACATTATGACGTGGCAGTGTATGAGTGGTCTTTAATTTGACCCCAAAAAATGAAATTTTCATTCTAATTCAAATGAAAATTTCTTTTAAAATTTCAAATCCGATTTGTATTTTCAAGACACAATTAATGCTCCCAAATTACCAACTAACCCATTCTCTCTCCTCTCTTTTTTTGTGAGCAAATTTTTTTGGTCCAATTTTTTCTCTCGTTCTAATGTTCTTCAAGTTCTTATTGTCACTCAAGAATCGGAACAAAAAACTGAAAATCGTAGGTCCTGTTACTATCTAAATATTTCTTGTTACTAAGAAAATCAATTATTTACAATCGTTTCAAATTGATATGTTATTAATATAATTGAATTTTTTAATTATATATATATTAAAAAAATCAGGACTTGTATTATAGTTTCCATATAACGATGTTGTTTATTATAACTACTTAATGTATCAACTTGTTAGCACGGTCGAATATCCCGTCAACTTGGTTACAAATGCAAAAAAATTGGACCAAAAAAGAACATTAGAAGAGAGAAAAAAATGGACCAAAAAATTTTTCTGACAAAAAAAATAAGAGGAGAGAAAATGGGGTAGTTGGTAATTTAGGAGCATTAATTGTGCCTTGAAAATACAAATTAGATTCGAAATTTGAAAAGAAATTTTCACTTGAATTTGAATGAAAATTTCATTTTTGGGGCCCAAATTAAAGACCACTCATACACTGCCGCGTCATAATGTATGTATGACCTACATAAACCAAGTGTATGTGTAGCCTTTGCGGTTTTTCCCAGATAAAAGTGATGATAGGTTTATTTTTTTTTGATGTTGAACATATCACAAAACGAGTTAGTTGTATTGATAGGTTGATTAACAGTGATTTGGAGCCTTGAAGGAATACGAAGCGTGAAGTGAATTGTGTGTATGATAAATTTGGACCGGATAGGCATATGGCACATTCAGAAATGAATGGTATCTATCTTAGTGTCATGCACATGATAATTTTGAAAGGGATCGATGATTATAGACTATTCACGGATTCAAATAATTGCGCAAAGGCTACTCATACACTTAGTGTATGTAGGCCACACATACATTATGACGTGGCAGTGTATGAGTGGTCTTTAATTTGACCCCAAAAATGAAATTTTCATTTTCATCTTATTCAAATGAAAATTTCTTTTAAAATTTCAAATCTGATTTGTATTTTCAAGACACAATTAATGCTCCCAAATTACCAACTAACCCATTCTCTCTCCTCTCTTTTTTTGTGAGTAAATTTTTTTGGTCCAATTTTTTTCTTTCTTCTAATGTTCTTCAAGTTCTTATTTTCACTCAAGAATCGGAACAAAAAACTGAAAATCGAATTCTTTCTCTCTTCTAATGTTCTTCATGTTCTTGCGGTAATGTTCTATATGTTCTTGATTTTTTTTACAAATAAAACGAAATTTTTTTAAAAACCGAAAAATCTGATTTTTTCCATCTTCTATCTCTTCTAATGTTCTTCCTTTTCTTGATTTCAATTTTTTGTGCAGAATTTTTTCTACATTGTAAATTTTTTGTATAATGTTTCAAAAATCTAATTTTCTGAGTTTTTAAAAATTTGTTTGTTTTTACGTAAATTCACGACATATAATTTTACATAATTTTTTTACAAATTTATGATTGTTCTTTTTTGTTTAATTTTTTGTTCTGAGTTGGATTTATGAGATGTTCTTCAGAAAATTTCTGAATTCTTTATTAAATAAGAGTTGCTCTTTCATTTTTTTTTGTTTTTAGTGATTTGTTCTTTATCTTTGTTTGAAAGATTTGATATATGAAGTTTTCTTTGTTTTGATTTGTATGGATTCTTTGTTTAAAACTAAAAAAAAAATCATTGTAAGTTGCAATGTTCGTTCAATATCAAAGTTTAATTTTTCTTGATAGGGTGATTATTGATTAGTAACAGATGATGGACATTAGATTAATCACAATGACAATTATTTAAACATAGGTCTTGGTTACTATTTAAATGTTTCTTGTTACTAAGAAAATCAATTATTTACAATCGTTTCAAATTGATATCTTATTAATATAATTGAATTTTTTAATTATATATATATATTAAAAAATCAGGACTTATATTATAGTTTCCATATAACGATGTTGTTTACTATAAAATGTATCAACTTGTTAGCACGGTCGAATATCCCGTCAACTTGGTTACAAATGCAAAAAAATTGGACCAAAAAAGAACATTAGAAGAAAGAAAAAAATGGACCAAAAAAATTTTATGACAAAAAAAAAATAGGAGGAGAGAGAATGGGGTAGTTGGTAATTAGGGAGCATTAATTGTGCTTTGAAAATACAAATTAGATTTGAAATTTGAAAAGAAATTTTCGCTTGAATTTAAATGAAAATTTCATTTTTGGGGCCCAAATTAAAGACAACTCATACACTGCTGCGTCACAATGTATGTATGGCCTACATAAACCAAGTGTGTGTATAGCCTTTGCGGTTTTTCCCAGATAGAAGTGATGATAGGTTTATATTTTTTGAAGTTGATCATATCACAAAACGAGTTAGTTGCATTGATGGGTTGATTAACAGTGATTTGGAGCCTTGGAGGAATACGAAGCGTGAAATGAATTGTGTGTATGATAAACTTGGACCGGATAGGCATATGACACATTCAGAGATGAATGATATCTATCTTAGTGTCATGCACATGATAATTTTGAAAGGGGTCGATGATTATAGACTATTCACATATTCAAATAATTGCACAAAGGCTACACATACACTTAGTGTATGTAGGCCACACATACATTATGACGTGGCAGTGTATGAGTGGTCTTTAATTTGGCCCCAAAAATGAAAATTTCTTTTAAAATTTCAAATTTGATTTGTATTTTCAAGACACAATTAATGCTCCCAAATTACCACCTACCCCATTCTCTCTCCTCTCTTTTTTTGTCAGTATATTTTTTTGGTCCAATTTTTTCTCTCTTCTAATGTTCTTCAAGTTCTTATTGTCACTCAAAATCGGAACAAAAAACTGAAAATCGAATTCTTTCTTTCTTATAATGTTCTTCATGTTCTTGTGGTAATGTTCTATATGTTCTTGATTTTTTTTACAAATAAAACGAAATTTTTTAAAAAACCGAAAATCTGATTCTTTCCACCTTCTCACTCTTCTAATGTTCTTTCTGTTCTTGATTTCAATTTTTTGTGCAGAATTTTTTCTACATTGTAATTTTCTGAGTTTTTAAAAATTTGTTTGTTTTTACCTAAATTCACGACATATAATTTTTGCATAATTTTTTTTAAAATTTGTGAGTTGTTCTTTTTTGTTTAATTTTTTGTTTTGAGTTGGATTTATTAGATGTTCTTCAGAAAATTTCTGAATTCTTTATAAAATAAGAGTTGCTCTTTATTTTTTGTTTTTAATGATTTGTTCTTTATCTTTGTTTGAAAGATTTGATAGATGAAGTTTTATTTGTTTTGATTTTGATGAGAGACATTTATGTCACTCATAGGGTAGTAATTTGTGCGTAATTAGAGTCGTTTTAGTTTAATTTTCGTAATTATTCTTCTAATTTTATTTCCTTTTTAGTTATTATTGTTTTCTTTATTTATTTTCATTTTATTATTTTATATGTATAGTTTCTCCCCTTGTGTTTGGTTTTCTATGTAGGTAAGCTATTTGGAGCTACGCGTTCGAGTTTCAAAGTTAGAGGGGTGGCTTGATTTAGTGCTATAGTATAGAGCTTATCCTACACCACACTTCCCACCTATCCATACCACAAACCAAGCATAGAGTGGAGCAATTTTGCCAAAATAAGAGCTTTTGGAAGGATTTGTGCACAAGGGTCATATTATAATGGTCATAACTTTCACCACAAACAATATTTTTCAGTGATTCAAGTTGGAGATAAAAGCTTAGCTCGATAGCTTTCCAACGAGTGGTCACAATCCTGATTCCGATGAAAATTGAAAGAGATATGGCTCTTTGAAGTCTGGCACGTCTGCTGGCCCGCCCGAGCTATGCCCAACCCGCCCGGGCTCCTCAGCCCGCCCGAGCAAGTGTCCAGCCCGCCCGGGCTGCTGAAGAGTCGAGCTTCTGCCTCGACGAAGAAGGGTAGCACGCCCGCCCGGGGGATCAGCATGGGCCCGACCACCCTGCACCACCCGGGCCCTGACCCAGCCCGCCCGGGTTGCCTTGGTCAGCCCGCCCGGGCCATGTGGAGCCCGCCCGGGCTGCTGTTATTCGCTCGTTTTTCTTCGGCCCATTTTGTTTACGACGATGTAATTGAGGGGGAGTATTAATACCCCCCTTAGCCCATTTTGAGGGGAAGGAGTTTTATTTTATTCCCTACTTTTACTTTTAGAATATTTTTAGGGTTTTAGGGAGGATTAGCCTCCATAACTTAGTTTAGGGAAAAAGTGAGAAACTCAAAGAAAGATTGAAGATTTGGAGATTCAAGGGTGACAACTTGTATTTGAAGATTCAACAATTTATCAATGAGCATTTCTTACTCTCTCTCTCTTCTTTTATTGCTTTATTTTAATTGTTTTCATTGTTTAATCTTCATGTTTAATAGTTAATCTAGATTAAAGTTTTCATCTTTTCCTAATTTCTTCTTGTTTGTTCACTAGATTTTGTTTTGTTTTTGCTTTAAAGTCTTGATTTTTGGTTTTTGCTATTTTTAGATTCGTGATTTATTGCTACTTTTTCCATGTTTAGGATGTTTGGTAGTATAATGGATAATGAGTAGTTCATTAACTAGGATTGGGAGTAGCCCAATCATTGTTTCCATCCTATTTTCATGAGTAGAGTTTATTAGGTTGGTTATGTTTGGGATTTGTGCAATTTCAATCATTGATGTTGATTGGTGACTTAGTTGATGTGAGCTCCATCACCTTTTGATCCTTTTTGTTGTCCATTTAATGGTTTTCTTTTATGTGGTTGACCTTCATGATTGATTGATTAGTTGATATACATCACTTGTTGATTGTTATTAACTTGGATTTGATTTCAATTCCTAACTTGGCCTAGTTAGGTGATAACACCTCGAAATATAGGTTTTGTTGCCATAATTAGGACTCTAAACTCCCTAACAACGATTTTAGAGGTGTTTAGATTTGTTTTTTCCCTTTGCATATCCCCAATACATGTCAATCCCTATATCTCTACTCGGTTGTTGGATGTGAACTATGATTGTGGTGTTTTTCCCATTCCTAGTGCTTTTCCTAATTTGATTTCAATAGTTTATACCCTTAGTTTAACCAAAACTTGATGATTTCTTCGGCCTACCTTATTGTTAAATTAACACATATTGGTGCTCCTTAATCCTTGTGAAAGAATGACCCTTGCTTGTCACTTTACTTAGTTTAGTGGTCTAGTTAGGTTTTGTTTGACTTTAGGAGACTAGTAACGACCTAGTTCTCCCTATGTCAGATTTGTATGGATTCTTTGTTTAAAACTAAAAACAAAATCATTGTAAGTTGCAATGTTCGTTCAACATCAAAGTTTCATTTTTCTTGATAGGGTGATTATTGATTAGTAACAGAAGATGGACATTAGATTAATCACAATGACAATTGTTTAAATATAGGTCCTGGTTACTATTTAAATGTTTCTTGTTACTAAGAAAATCAATTATTTACAATCGTTTCAAATTGATATGTTATTAATATAATTGAATTTTTTAATTATATATATATTAAAAAAATTAGGACTTGTATTATAGTTTCCATATAACGATGTTGTTTGTTGTAACTACTTAATGTATCAACTTGTTAGCACTGTCGAATATCCCGTCAACTTGGTTACAAATGCAAAAAAAATTGGACCAAAAAAGAACATTAGAAGAGAGAAAAAAGTTGGACCAAAAAAATTTTCTGACAAAAAAAATAAGAGGATAGAGAATGGGGTAGTTGGTAATTTAGGAGCATTAATTGTGCCTTGAAAATACAAATTAGATTTGAAATTTGAAAAGAAATTTTCACTTGAATTTGAATGAAAATTTCATTTTTGGGGCCGAAATTAAAGACCACTCACACACTGCCGCGTCATAATGTATGTATGGCCTACATAAACCAAGTGTATGTGTAGCCTTTGCGGTTTTTCCCAAATAAAAGTGATGATAGGTTTATTTTTTTTGAAGTTGATCATATCACAAAACGAGTTCGTTGCATTGATGGGTTGATTAACAGTGATTTGGAGCCTTGGAGGAATACGAAGCGTGAAGTGAATTGTGTGTATGATAAATTTGGACCGGATAGGCATATGACACATTCAGAGATGAATGGTATCTATCTTAGTGTCATGCACATGATAATTTTGACAGCGATCGATGATTATAGACTATTCATAGATTCAAATAATTGCACAAAAGCTACGCATACACTTAGTGTATGTAGGCCACACATACATTATGATGTGGCAGTGTATGAGTGGTCTTTAATTTGACCCCAAAAATGAAAATTTCATTCTAATTCAAATGAAAATTTCTTTTAAAATTTCAAATATGATTTGTATTTTCAAGACACAATTAATGCTCCCAAATTACCAACTAACACATTTTCTCTCCTCTCTTTTTTTGTGAGTAAATTCTTTTGGTCCAATTTTTTCCCTCTTCTAATGTTCTTCAAGTTCTTATTGCCACTCAAGAATCGGAACAAAAAACTGAAAATCGAATTCTTTCTCTCTTCTAATGTTCTTCATGTTCTTGCGGTAATGTTCTATATGTTCTTGATTTTTTTTACAAATAAAACGAAATTTTTTTAAAAACCGAAAAATCTGATTCTTTCCATCTTCTATCTCTTCTAATGTTCTTCCTGTTCTTGATTTTAATTTTTTGTGCAGAATTTTTTCTACATTGTAAATTTTTTGTATAATGTTTCACGAATCTAATTTTCTGAGTTTTTAAAAATTTGTTTGTTTTTACATAAATTCACGACATATAATTTTACATAATTTTTTTTAAAATTTGTGAGTTGTTCTTTTTTGTTTAATTTTTTGTTCTAAGTTGGATTTATGAGATGTTCTTCAGAAAATTTCTGAATTCTTTATTAAATAAGAGTTGCTCTTTAATTTTTTTTTTGTTTTTAGTGATTTGTTCTTTATCTTTGTTTGAAAGATTTGATATATGAAGTTTTCTTTGTTTTGATTTGTATGGATTCTTTGTTTAAAACTAAAAAAAAATCATTGTAAGTTGCAATGTTCGTTCAATATCAAAGTTTCATTTTTCTTGATAGGGTGATTATTGATTAGTAACAGAAGATGGACATTAGATTAATCACAATGACAATTATTTAAACATAGGTCTTGGTTACTATTTAAATGTTTCTTGTTACTAAGAAAATCAATTATTTACAATCGTTTCAAATTGATATGTTATTAATATAATTGAATTTTATAATTATATATATATTAAAAAAATCAGGATTTATATTATAGTTTCCATATAACGATGTTGTTTACTATAAACTGTATCAACTTGTTAGCACGGTCGAATATCCCGTCAACTTGGTTACAAATGCAAAAAAATTGGACCAAAAAAGAACATTAGAAAAGAGAAAAAATTGGACCAAAAAAATTTTATGACAAAAAAATAAGAGGAGAGAGAATGGGGTAGTTGGTAATTTGGGAGCTTTAATTGTGCCTTGAAAATACAAATTAGATTTGAAATTTGAAAAGAAATTTTCACTTGAATTTGAATGAAAATTTCATTTTTGGGGCCCAAATTAAAGACCACTCATACACTGCCGCGTCATAATATATGTATGGCCTACATAAACCAAGTGTATGTGTAGCATTTGCGGTTTTTCCCAGATAAAAGTGATGATTGGTTTTTTTTTTTGAATTTGATCATATCACAAAACGAGTTAATTGCATTGATGGGTTGATTAACTGTGATTTAGAGCCTTGGAGGAATACGAAACGTGAAATGAATTGTGTGTATGATAAACTTGGACCGGATAGGCATATGACACATTCAGAGATGAATGGTATGTATCTTAGTGTCATGCACATGATAATTTTGAAAGCGATCGATGATTATAGACTATTCACAGATTCAAATAACTGCACAAATGCTACACATATACTTAGTGTATGTAGGCCACACATACATTATAACGTGGCAGTTTATGAGTGGTCTTTAATTTGGCCCCAAAAATGAAATTTTCATTCAAATGAAAATGAAAATTTCTTTTAAAATTTCAAATCTGATTTGTATTTTCAAGACACAATTAATGCTCCCAAATTACCAACTACCCCATTCTCTCTCCTCTCTTTTTTTGTCAGTAAATTTTTTTGGTCCAATTTTTTCTCTCTTCTAATGTTCTTCAAGTTCTTATTGCCACTCAGGAATCGGAACAAAAAACTGAAAATCGAATTCTTTCTCTCTTCTAATGTTCTTGCGGTAATGTTCTACATGTTCTTGATTTTTTTTACAAATAAAACGAAATTTTTTTAAAAACCGAAAATCTGATTCTTTCCATCTTCTCTCTCTTCGAATGTTCTTCCAGTTCTTGATTTGAATTTTTTGTGCGAGAATTTTTTCTACATTGTAATTTATTGTATAATGTTTCACGAATCTAATTTTCTGAGTTTTTAAAAATTTGTTTGTTTTTACATAAATTCACGACATATAATTTTTACATAATTTTTTTAAAAATTTGTGAGTTGTTCTTTTTTGTTTAATTTTTTTTCTGAGTTGGATTTATGAGATGTTCTTCAGAAAATTTCTGAATTCTTTATAAAATAAGAGTTGCTCTTTATTTATTTTTTTGTTTTTAATGATTTTTTCTTTATCTTTGTTTGAAAGATTTGATATATGAAGTTTTCTTTGTTTTGATTTGTATGGATTCTTTGTTTAAAACTAAAAACAAAATCATTGTAAGTTGCAATGTTCGTTCAATATCAAAGTTTTATTTTTATTATTTAAATATAGGTCCTGGTTACTATTTAAATGTTTCTTGTTACTAAGAAAATCAATTATTTACAATCGTTTCAAATTGATATGTTATTAATATAATTGAATTTTTTAATTATATATATATATATATATATATATATATATATATATATATATATATATATATATATATATATATATATATATAAAAAAATCGGGACTTGTATTATAGTTTCCATATAACGATGTTGTTTATTATAACTACTTAATGTATCAACTTGTTAGCACGGTCGAATATCCCGTCAACTTGGTTACAAATGCAAAAAAATTGGACCAAAAAGAACATTACAAGAGAGAAAAAATTGGACCAAAAAAAATTTGCGACAAAAAAAAAGAAGGGAGAGAGAATGGGGTACTTGGTAATTTGGGAGCATTAATTGTGCCTTGAAAATACAAATTAGATTTGAAATTTGAAAAGAAATTTTCACTTGAATTTGAATGAAAATTTCATTTTTGGGGCCCAAATTAAAGACCACTCAAACACTGCCGCGTCATAATGTATGTATGGCCTACATAAACCAAGTGTATGTGTAGCCTTTGCGGGTTTTCCCAGATAAAAGTGATGATAGGTTTATTTTTTTTGAAGTTGATCATATCACAAAACGAGTTAGTTGCATTGCATTGATGGGTTGATTAACAATGATTTGGAGCCTTGGAGGAATACGAAGCGTGAAGTGAATTGTGTGTATGATAAATTTGGACCGAATAGGCATATGACACATTCAGAGATGAATGGTATCTATCTTAGTGTCATGCACATGATAGTTTTGAAAGGGATCGATGATTATAGACTATTCACAGATTCAAATAATTGAACAAAGGCTACACATACACTTAGTGTATGTAGGCCACACATACATTATGACGTGGCAGTGTATGAGTGGTCTTTAATTTGGCCCCAAAAATGAAATTTTCATTCAAATTCAAATGAAAATTTCAAATCTGATTTGTATTTTCAAAACACAATTAATGCTCCCAAATTACCAACTACCCCATTCTCTCTCCTCTCTTTTTTTGTCAGTAAATTTTTTTGGTCCAATTTTTTCTCTCTTCTAATGTTCTTCAAGTTCTTATTGCCACTCAAGAATCGGAACAAAAAACTGAAAATCGAATTCTTTCTCTCTTTTAATGTTCTTCATGTTCTTGCGGTAATGTTCTACATGTTCTTGATTTTTTTTACAAATAAAACGAATTTTTTTAAAAAAACCGAAAATTTTGATTCTTTCCATCTTCTCTCTCTTCTAATGTTCTTCCTGTTCTTGATTTCAATTTTTTGTGCAGAATTTTTTCTACATTGTAAATTTTTTGTATAATGTTTCGCGAATCTAATTTTCTGAGTTTTTAAAAATTTGTTTGTTTTTACATAAATTCACGACATATAATTTTTACATAATTTTTTTAAAAATTTCTGAGTTGTTATTTTTTGTTTAATTTTTTGTTCTGAGTTGAATTTATGAGATGTTCTTCAGAAAATTTCTGAATTCTTTATAAAATAAGAGTTGCTCTTTAATTTTTTTTTTTTGTTTTAATGATTTGTTCTTTATCTTTGTTTGAAAGATTTGATATATGAAGTTTTCTTTGTTTTGATTTGTATGGATTCTTTGTTTAAAACTAAAAAAAAAAAAAAAATCATTGTAAGTTGCAATGTTCGTTCAACATCAAAGTTTCATTTTTCTTGATAGGGTGATTATTGATTAGTAACAGAAGATGGACATTAGATTAATCACAATGACAATTATTTAAATATAGGTCCTGGTTACTATTTAAATGTTTCTTGTTACTAAGAAAATCATTTATTTACAATCGTTTCAAATTGATATGTTATTAATATAATTGAATTTTTTAATTATATATATATTAAAAAAATCAGGACTTATATTATAGTTTCCATATAACGATGTTGTTTACTATAACTACCTAATGTATCAACTTGTTAGCACGGTCGAATATCCCGTCAACTTGGTTACAAATGCAAAAAAATTGGACCAAAAAAGAACATTAGAAGAGAGAAAAAATTTTCTGACAAAAAAAATAAGAGGAGAGAGAATGGGGTAGTTGGTAATTTGGGAGCATTAATTGTGCCTTGAAAATACAAATTAGATTTGAAATTTGAAAAGAAATTTTCATTTGAATTTGAATGAAAATTTCATTTTTGGGGCCCAAATTAAAGACCACTCATACACTGCCGCGTCATAATGTATGTATGGCCTACATAAACCAAGTGTATGTGTAGCCTTTGCGGTTTTTCCCAGATAAAAGTGATGATAGGTTTATTTTTTTTGAAGTTGATCATATCACAAAACGAGTTAGTTGCATTGATGGGTTGATTAACAGTGATTTGGAGCCTTGGAGGAATACGAAGCGTGAAATGAATTGTGTGTATGATAAACTTGGACCGGATAGGCATATGACACATTCAGAGATGAATGGTATCTATCTTAGTGTCATGCACATGATAATTTTGAAAGGGATCGATGATTATAGACTATTCACATATTCAAATAATTGCACAAAGGCTACACATACACATACATTATGACGTGGCAGTGTATGAGTGGTCTTTAATTTGGCCCCAAAAATGAAATTTTCATTCAAATTCAAATGAAAATTTCTTTTAAAATTTCAAATCTGATTTGTATTTTCAAGACACAATTAATGCTCCCAAATTACCAACTACCCCATTCTCTCTCCTCTCTTTTTTTGTCAATAAATTTTTTTGGTCCAATTTTTTCTCTCTTCTAATGTTCTTCAAGTTCTTATTGCCACTCAAGAATCGGAACAAAAAACTGAAAATCGAATTCTTTCTCTCTTCTAATGTTCTTCATGTTCTTGCGGTAATGTTCTACATGTTCTTGATTTTTTTTACAAATAAAACGAATTTTTTATAAAAACCAAAAAATCTGATTCTTTCCATATTCCTCTTCAATGTTCTTCTACATTAATTTAATTTTTTGCAAAATTTTTTTGACTTGTAATTTTTTGTTTAATGTTTCACGAATCTAATTTTCGAGTTTTTAAAAATTTGTTTGTTTTACATAAATTCACACATATAATTTTACATAATTTTTTTATAAATTTGTGAGTTGTTCTTTTTTGTTCTGAGTTGGATTTATGAGATGTTCTTCAGAAAATTTCTGAATTCTTTATAAAATAAGAGTTTAATTTTTTTTTTGTTTTTAATGATTTGTTCTTTATCTTTGTTTGAAAGATTTGATATATAAAGTTTTCTTTGTTTTGATTTGTATGGATTCTTTGTTTAAAACTAAAAAAAAAAAATCATTGTAAGTTGCAATGTTCGTTCAACATCAAAGTTTTATTTTTCTTGATAGGGTGATTATTGATTAGTAACAGAAGATGGACATTAGATTAATCACAATGACAATTATTTAAATATAGGTCCTGGTTACTATTTAAATGTTTCTTGTTACTAAGAAAATCAATTATTTACAATCGTTTCAAATTGATATGTTATTAATGTAATTGAATTTTTTTAATATATATAATATGTTTTAATTTTAATTTTAATTATCATATAATGGATTGTTTATACCTCTTGGATATTAAACATTAGATTATATTGATGGGGGGAAAATGTTACAAGTTAAAAGGGAAAAAGTCCGTACTACAAAATTTAAAAAAAAAAGGGTGGTGTAGGAGTAATAGCAAGCACAGGATTCGAACTCGAGACCTAATAGCCAGAAACGTGCTTTCATGTTTGCAATTGTAACCAAATTGACGGGATATTCGACCGTACTAACAAGTTGATATATTAAGTAGTTACAACAAACAACATCGTTATATGAAAACTATAGTATAAGTCCTAGTTACTATTTAAATGTTTATTGTTACTAAACAAATCATAAACTTACAATTGTTTCAAATTGTTATGTTATTAAAATAATTGATTTTTTTAATATATATAATCTGTTTTAATTTCAATTTTAATTATCATATAATGGATTGTTTATACTTCTTGGATATTAAACATTACATTATTGATGGGGAAAAAATGTTACAAGTTACATTGTAAAAAGTCCTTACTACAAAATTAAAAAAAAAAAAGAGGGGGGATGTGGATATATTAGGGGTGATATTAATTTAGTAACAAAACAAATATATCTGTATCCTAACTATATTTCCTTGGATTTGTATTTATTAATTTTGGCAAAATGTTATATATATTAGTAACAGTTCAAGAAGAATTTAAGATTCTGGTTTGGAATCAACAGCAAGCTTTCCAGTCCATGAAACGTTTGAAGTCCATTATATGATAATAAATATTAAAAGTATAACAGACTATTTTTTAAAAAAAAAATCAATTATATTAATAACAAAACAGTTTCAAACGACTATAAGTTTGACATTTGTTTAGTAACATTAAACATTTAAATAGTAACGCAAACCTATAGTATAGTTAGCAAAAAAAGGCCAGTGTATAGTATAAATACTTAATGTCTCCACTTCTTGACATGGTGAATATCCCGCAATCTTGGTTACTACAACGACAATGAAAACGCGTTTATGGCTGTTAGGTCCCGAGTTCGAATCCCATGTATCCCAAATTTTAATCCTCATTAAAAAAAAAATATTTGTAGAAACATTTTTAGTCTTTTCTGGTTTAGAATCAAATAACAAATTTCCAGTCCAGGAAACGTTTGAAGTCCATTATGTGATAACAAACATTAAAAGTATCACTTATTTTTTTAAAAAAAATTCAATGATATTAATAACAAAACAGTTTCAAACAACTATAAGTTTGAAATTTTTTGAGTAACAGTAATAATTTTAATAGTAATACAAACTTATATTATAGTTTTTTGAAAATCGGCACTCTATAGTATAATTATTTAATGTCTCCACTTCTTGACATGGTGAATATCCCGCAATCTTGGTTACTACAACGACAATGAAGACGCGTTTATGGCTATTAGGTCCCGAGTTCGAATCCCATGTATACCAAATTTTAATCCCCATTAAAATGATTTTTTTAACATTTGTAGTAACAATTTAGTCTTCTTATAATTCATAGTAGCACTTTAGTCTTTTCCAGCAACAAGTTGTAAAAACATGGTTTTAGCAACTTTAAAACTAGTAAAAATTTAATTTTTGAATTATGTTGTTTCATAGGCCTATACATAGATACATAAAACACGTAAGCATAATGTTATTTTAATTAGTAATGTACACGTATAAGTATACATATAACTTGGAGTTATGAAGCACAATAATTTAATAATGTTCTTAAGCGTCCCAAATCTAACATACATGTATGTATAAAAAAGGATTTGTCAAGAGTTTTTAGTACGCCACTTAAAAAAGATGTTATTTCCACCAACGAAAAAAAAATAGGTTTAATAATATGACGCTTGAATAAATTTTGTAATTTTTTAAAAAATAATGTAGGTCATGTTTACTTTTTAAATGTATTGTGCTACTAAACAAATAACAAACTTACATTCATTTGAACAATTTTTT
Organism: Beta lomatogona; assembly: GCA_947646795.1. NCBI lineage: Eukaryota > Viridiplantae > Streptophyta > Magnoliopsida > Caryophyllales > Amaranthaceae > Beta > Beta lomatogona. Next base: position 1,237,738 of record CANSNZ010000139.1, on the reverse strand, counting down.
GTTATTAATATAATTGATATTTTTTATCATATACTCTATTTTACTTTCAATTTTAATCTATTAATATATGTAAAAGAACATCCATAAGCCAAATTTCTACTTTTCAACTTGTGATTTTCACACGTTTAACTACGTGATACTTTTTTAAAAAAACAATTACTTATCTTGAACTTATAGTTAGTAAATCACTACAAGTTGATGATAAACTATATAAATGTATCCTATTACTATTAAATTTACAAACTTAAAATCATTTGAACATGTTTTGCTACTAATTTAACTGATTTTTTATATATTTATTTCTTTGATTTCATTTATATATATATAGTAGAAATTACAGTAAGATGTTTCACTACAAGATGTAAAAAGACTAAAGTGCTACTACAAAATAAATTTTGTAATATGAGGCACTACAATTATTAATCTTGTAATATACAAATATTAAATCTCGATCGATTGTTTCACCAAAAATTGATATTATGCATAAATAAATACTTACAAACTAAGGAGTGACCCTTGAAATACTCTATACTACTACAACCACCCAATAATAACGACAAAACTTAAGTAGGATGGTTCGAATCAAACATTGAAGGGTTAAAAAAAAAAAGCGAAGGTTTATAAAGAATAACGATTGAAATTCAAATACTAGTTATCGAAGGGTTATATATATATATATATATATATATATAATATAATAAAATATAAATATATAATATATATAATATGTTTTACTTTCAATTTTAATTATTATATTAATGGACTTCAAACGTTATCTGGATTGGAAAGCTTGATGTTTGGTTATAAACGAAAAGCTTAAATTCTCACTAATCTGTTGCTATTAAATACAATATATTGTCAAAATTAACAAATACTAATGCAATTTAAGCAAAAGTTTTTATAATGTTTTTAAAATAAAACTTAAAAGTTTAAATACTTTGTTCATGGTTTACTATAAATCACAACAATATTCAATCTTGTTGTACACAAATGCTAACTCTCGATCAATTGTTAGCCTTTAGAATTGAAGTTATGCTCCTTAATATTAATAGAGCTACTAAATCTCGATCAATTGTTTGACCAAAAATCGAAATCATGCTCCACAATACTATTATTAGATGACTTTTTTGTTATAAGGCACTACTTGTGTATTAATCTTGTAATATACAAATACTAAACCTCGGTCGATTGTTTCACCTAAAATTGATATTATGTATAAATAAATACTTACCAACTAAGGAGTAACCCTCCAAATACTCTATGCTACTATACAACCACCCAATAATGACGACAAAAGCTTAAGACGGATGGTTAAAATTAAACATTGAAGGGTTAAAATAAACAACCAAAGGGTTATAAAGAATAACGATTAAAATTCAAATAATAGTTATCGGTTACTAAAAAATGTAGCGTTACGTGAAAACAAATACAAATGAAGCAAAAGTTTCAAGTAACATATTTATAATAAAACTTAGATTTTTGATACTATGTTACTTTTTGTAAGAAGATCTCTAACTATTCTTAGTTTTATTATCCTTTTTTCAAATCATGTAAGGAGATTAGTAAATTGTTTCATTAAATAATTCATTCACTACTCATTAGCATTACTAATTATATGATAATTAAAATTGAAATTAAAACAGATTATATATATTTAAAAAAAATCAACTATTTTAATAACATAACAATTTGAAACTATTGTAAGTTTGTGATTTGTTTAGTAACAAGAAACATTTAAATAGTAACCTAAACCTATATTATAGTTTTCATATAACGATGTTGTTTACTATAACTATTTAATGAATCAACTTGTTAGCACGGTCGAATATCCCGTCAACTTGGTTACAACTGCAAACATGAAAGCGCGTTTCTGGCTATTAGGTCTCGAGTTCGAATTCCATGCTTGCTATTACTTCCACATCCCCCCCTCCTCTTTTTGTTTGTTTTTTTTTAAAAATTTTGTAGTAAGGACTTTTTACTTTATAACTTGTAACATTTTTTCCCCATCAATAATGTAATGTTTAATATCCAGGAAGTATAAACAATCCATTATATGATAATTAAAATTAAAATTAAAACAGATTATATATATTAAAAAAAATCAATTATTTGAACAACATAACAATTTGAAACGATTGTAAGTTTGTGATTTGTTTAGTAACAAGAAACATTTAAATAGTAACTAGGGCCTATATTGTAGTTTCCATATAAAGATGTTGTTTACTATAACTACTTAATGTATCAACTTATTAGCACGGTCGAATATCTTGTCAACTTGGTTACAATTGCAAATAGGAAAGCGCGATTCTGGCTATTAGGTCTCGAGTTCGAATCCCATGCTTGCTATTACTTCCACATCCCGCCCCCTCTTTTTTTTTTTTTTTATTTAAAATTTGTAGTAAGGACTTTTTACTTTGTAACTTGTAACATTTTTTCCCCATCAATAATGTAATGTTTAATATCCAGGAAGTATAAACAATAGATTATATGATAATTAAAATTGAAATTAAAACAGATTATATATATTAAAAAAATCAATTATTTTAATAACATAACAATTTGAAACGATTGTAAGTTTGTGATTTGTTTAGTAACAATAAACATTTAAATAGTAACTAGGACCTATACTATAGTTTCCATATAACGATGTTGTTTACTATAACTACTTAATATATCAACTTGTTAGCACGGTCGAATATCTTGTCAACTTGGTTACAACTACAAACATGAAAGCGCGTTTTTGGCTATTAGGTCTCGAGTTCGAATCCCATGCTTGCTATTACTCCCACACCCTCCCCCCTTTTTTTTAATTTTGTAGTGCAAATTTTTTTCCTTTGTAACTTGTAACATTTTTCCCCAATCAATATAATCTAATGTTTAATATCCAAGAAGTATAAACAATCCATTATATGATAATTTAAATTGAAATTAAAACAGATTATATATATTAAAAAAATTCAATTATATTAATAACATATCAATTTGAAATGATTGTAAATAATTGATTTTTTTAGTAACAAGAAACATTTAAAAAGTAACCGGAACTTATATTTAAATAATTGTCATTGTGATTAATCTAATGTCCATCTTCTGTTACTAATCAATAATCACCCTATCAAGAAAAATGAAACTTTGATGTTGAACGAACATTGAAAATTACAATGATTTTTTTTAGTTTTAAACAAATAATCCATACAAATCCAAGCAAATAAAACTTCATATATCAAATCTTTCAAACAAAGATAAAGAACAAATCATTAAAAACAAAAAAAAAAATTAAAGAACAACTCTTACTTTATAAAGAATTCATAAATTTTCTGAAGAACATCTCATAAATCCAACTCAGAACAAAAAATTAAACAAAAAAGAACAACTCACAAATTTTTTAAAAAATATGTAAATATTATATGTCGGGAATTTACGTAGAAACAAATAAATTTTTAAAAACTCAGAAAATTAGATTCGTGAAACATTGTACAAAAAATTTACAATGTAGAAAAAATTCTACACAAAAAATTGAAATCAAGAACAAGAAGAACATTAGAAGAGAGAGAAGATGGAAAGAATCAGATTTTTCGTTTTTTAAAAAAATTTTGTTTTATTTGTAAAAAAAATCAAGAACATGTAGAACGTTACCGCAAGAACATGAAGAACATTAGAAGAGAGAAAAAATCCGATTTTCAGTTTTTTGTTCCGTTTCTTGAGTGGCAATAAGAACTTAAAGAACATTAGAAGAAAGAGAATAAAGAAAAAATTGGATCAAAAAAATTTATTGACAAAAAAAATGAGAGGAGAGAGAATGGGGTAGTTGGTAATTTGGGAGCATTACTTGTGTCTTGAAAATGCAAATCAGATTTAAAATTTGAAAAGAAATTTTCATTTGAATTTGAATGAAAATTTCATTTTTGAGGCCCAAATTAAAAACCGCTCATACACTGCCACGTCATAATGTATGTATGGCCTACATACACCAAGTGTATGTGTAGCCTTTGCGCGATTATTTGAATCTATGAATAGTCTATAATCATCAAAATTATCATGTGCCCACTGGCATTATGTACAACTTATATAGCTATGCCTATACTACACACTACATGAGAATTCGTGTAACGAAAACTAAGCGTCCAAATATCATATGAAGTGTTAAAATTTTCTTTTGGATTACAAACTAGGTTAAATCTTATGTAAGACTGAATAATTATGATTGTTTATCATAATAACACTTGTATGGGAGAAATTTTTAAATTTTAGGGGACGGGGGTAGTTTAATTGCCGTACAAAGTTATAAGTGTATTATAATTAAGCTTAGCTTAGACTTGTTGTACAAACTAATGGAGGTATTGAATATTGATCAATACGATGATGGATCTAGCCCTGTCCCTAACTCCAAAGCATGGAGTACTACAATACTACGCCATTCGATTTTTAGTTACAATTTGCAGCATATGAACGAGTGCCCTTGTAACATTGAGTAAACCTAGGAAGGATAGTCCAAGGTTTCCAATAATATCTAAGTATTTGACTAATTAAGCAGTAAACAAGCTAATGTCATACTGTGGCATATCGTAATTACAAGCCAAGGATAGTTTTGTTTTGACAACTCTAATGTGTTATGTATTCTAGAATAGGGATCGTGAGTATAATTTATGTTTGGGCTCATTTAATCAGCAGCCCAATGAAGGAGCACAAAAGCCTACTGAAGCCTGGGACAGGTGGCAGCTGTGGGTCCCACACGAAAGTTGACCTAATCACCAGCATCTGGGGAATTTCCAAAGGGGTGAAGCAATCATTGCCCGAAAAGGTAACATGCCCATTGACACCAAAAAGGCCCATCTGAACAATGTTTCCTGTCTGGGAAATCCCCAACACTATAAAAACCAACTGCCTCATTAATGAACAGGTATTCAATTCTCACCTAACAAACTAGAACATCTCTCTCTAGACTTTACTTCTCTCTCCACCTCAATCACATCTGACTTGAGCGTCGGAGGGGCGATCCCGGAACCACCCCCGGGGTAGTCTAACCTTGTTTTGCAGGATTCCGGCGTACGGATATCAAAGCTCAGACGATCGCTCTTGGGGCCCACATCACATATCTCAACCAATCACAACCCTTAATTTCTCAGCAGAAACAGTTTGGCGCCGTCTGTGGGGAAGTTACAATCAAAGTCGCTTCGCCACCACTTAGTAAGATCAATTCGCAATGGCCCCACCAAAAGCACTCGCACTCGCCGACCCTCCGCACGAGCTCGGAGGTCCGAGAGGAGTCCATCCCCCTCTCTTCAACGAAGGTCCGAACGCCCCAAAACACCGACCGTTCAAACCCTTGATCATGAAGAAGAAGAGCATTCCATAGAAGACAAGCGGACCCCCCGTCGCCCACAAGCGCCGACCCCCAACCTATAACCACAGCGGATATAAACATGATAGCCGCTCGGCTCAAGAAACCTTGCAACAGAGCCTGACAGATATGCTGGCCAACCTGCAGCAAGGACGCCCCTCTTCAGTCCCTGAAAGACCAAGCCCTGGTCCCTTCCCTTCGGGCGGATAACCATGGTCAGCCTAGCCGTCATCCATCCGGGGCAAGAGAATACAATCGCCCTGGCCGGCGCCGATCAAAGCAGGGGGAAGGTGACCGACACGAGTCTAAGGGAAGATCGCTAGAGCCGCTGAAGAGACTCACATATCCAAATCCCCTCGGGCAACGCGGGTCACAAGCAAAACGATGCCCGACACTTCCTCAACGAGAAGCGCCTCAGCAAGGGTTATGATGCGAGGCACATATTAAACAAAAAGGCCGCTCAGCGCGAGGGCCATGGTGATTCTGCTCAATCGAACCCCATTCGGATCAACAGCGGGGCACTCAAGTTCATGGTCCCATTCATCCATGCCATACTCGAGGCACCCAACCCGAGAAAAGTCAAGACCCCCTCTGTCGAACCATTCACGGGCCTAACCGACCCGGATGACCACATGGCAACATATAAAGCTCAAATGAGCGTTCAGACCGGATGTGAAGCCACTTGGTGCCGCTTCTTTCCAACAACACTCAAAGGTCTGGCCCTAAGTTGGTTCCAGGAGCTTCCGACAGGGATCATAACCGATTTCTCGATCCTCGAAGACCTATTCATTCACCAGTTTGTTGCGGGAAAAAGACAAAAGAAAACAAGTCTCCACTTGATGGGGGTCAAGCAGGAGAAGAATGAAAGCTTGGCCGACTATATTAAAAGATTCAATGAGGAGTCATTGAAAATTTCGGATCTGCAGGATGCGGTAGCATTCGCTGCCCTAATGTCTGGACTCCAACCTGGTCGGCTAAGGTGGTCGTTGGCCGAAAACGAAGTCAAAACCTTCTCTGAGGCAATGACTTGGGCTCAAAGATTCATCCAAGCAACCGACATATGCCGTCACTCAGACGATGGGAGCAAAAAGAGGAAGGATGAAGGAAATCCCAGGGATCAGTCGAAGCAGCAGAAGACGGGTGGTCGGTCGACGCATTCAACGACCATGGCATCGACCCCGGTTCGCAAAAAACAGGAGAGAGATATACTTGGACATAAAAGACAAAGTCACTCTCCCTCGCCCACCTCCCATCAAAACATCAGCTGCTCGAAGTGATAAGAGCCTCTGGTGTGAATATCACAAAGAATGTGGGCACACCACTAAGGATTGTAGGGAACTCAAGAAATCCCTTAACAACCTAGCGATCGGGGAAGTGAAACCGATACCTCAAGCATTCTAGTGAAGAGAAGGGCAAGCAAAAGGTCGGTCAGTCCAACAGTGGAGACACGGAGGGATTCATCGGAGTCATAGCAGGTGGCTTCGCGTCGGGAGGCCTAACCGGCCGATCACGCAAAGCCCACCTCCAAAATCTAAAGCATCGGGTACTCGACGTCAACCAACAACCCGACCGCCCCACAATGACATTCGGGGAATCCGGTCGGCCACTACACACGCCCCACGATGATCCCTTAGTCATCGAGCTCAAAGTGGCCAACACCGAGTCAGACGGGTCCTGGTGGATAGCGGATCCTCGGCGATATAATCACACTGGAGTGCCTCAGGAAGCTGAAATACACTGAAAGGGATGTAACCCCACTCAATCAGCCACTCATAGGCTTCGGGGGAAATTCGGTACACCCTGTCGGATCTATAAAGTTGCCTACTCGGATTGGAGAGAAGGGCAAAGGAAGAAGCCTACCGATTGACTTCCTAGTGGTAGACATCCCTCTGCCATACAACATCATAATGGGAAGACCAACTCGAACAAGATCAAAGCCGCAATTTCCATTTATCGCCTTCTTATGCGCTTTGAGACCGACGAAGGTAGAGTCGGAAAGGTCCAAGGGGATCAAAGCAGCTAGGGAATGCTATGTAAACAACTTGAAAAGTAAAAGCGATGTCCAAGAGGACTCGAAGAAAAGAAAGCGAGAAGATGATCAGCCGTCAAATGGCCTCGGGGTTTACGTTACCGAAAACCCCAAGCAATACGAGCGCCCTCAGCCAGCCGAGGAGGACGAAGAAGTCACCATTGATGAGGAGCATGGTCGGACTCTGAGAGTAGGCAAGGCCATGGACCCTCAGACAAGAAGCGAGATCATTCAAGTTCTGACAGAATACAGAGACGTATTTGCCTACGAAGCCAGTGAAATGCCCGGACTCGACCCTAATGTGATGTGCCACGAGTCCATACCGCGTTTATCACCAACCAGGGGGTATATTGCTATAAGATGATGCCCTTCGGGCTGAAAAATGCAGGGGCAACATATCAGCGCACCGTCAACAAAATCTTCAAGGACCAACTTGGTCGGAATATAGAGGTATATGTTGACGACATGATTGTTAAAAGCAAAGCACACAGCCATCACCCCTCAGATTTAAGAGAAACCCTCGGAACATTGATGCGCTTCCGCATGATGTTAAATCCGAAGAAGTGTGTCTTCGGAGTAAAAGGGGGAAAGTGCCTCGGATTCCTGGTTGATGAAAGGGGGATCGAAGCCAATCCCGACAAGATCAAAGCTGTAATAGAAATGAAGTCCCCGAGGAATGTGAGAGAAGTACAACGCCTGACCGGCTGCCTGGCCGCCCTCGGTCGCTTCCTATCCCGCTCAACGGATAAGAGCTTACACTTCTTCAAGACTCTAAAGAGAAAGGAGTTTACTTGGGACGATGAAGCCGAGCAAGCCTTCACCTCTCTAAAAGAACATCTTCTTACCCTCCCTAAACTGATCTCCCCCTTGCCGGGGGAGACATTGTTCATTTATTTGGCTATCTCTGAATACGCGCTCAGCACCGTTTTGATAGCCGAAAGAGAAGAAAAGCAACACCCAGTCTACTTCATAAGCCACGCCTTTCGAGGAGCGGAGGCCAAGTATAGCGAAGTTGAGAAAATGGTTTTTGCCCTAGTAATGGCTAGTCGGAAGCTGAAGCCCTACTTCCAGGCCCATCCTATTAAGGTCCGCACGAGCCAGCCGCTCAGAAAGCTCATTGAAAGCATGAACCACTCTAGTCGGATGTCCGATTGGGCAGATCAGCTGGCTGATTTTGGGTTAGAATATGAACCCAGGAGGGCGATCAAAGCCCAGGCCTTGGCTGATTTCATAACAGAATGCACAACCAGACCCCCAATCGGCAGGCAGGATAGCTGGGAGCTGCAAGTGGATGGCTCGTCAACCAAGACAGGTTGTGGAGCGGGGCTGGTCATCAAACCCCCGGTCGGAGAAAAGATGGAATACGCCATCAAATTTGAGTTCCTAAGCTCCAACAATGAAGCAGAATATGAAGCCCTGATCCTCGGATTGGAGTTATGCATCTTGGCCGGGGCAACCGTGATTAATGCTAAATCCGACTCACAATTGATAGTAGGTCAGGTATCGGGTGAATATGAAGCCAAAGAAGACAACATGAGAATGTATTTGGCCAAGGCCCAGAAGATAATCGAGCACTTATCTCAGTTCAAGATCACCCACATACCCCGGTCGGAAAATCAGCCAGCTGATGCTTTAGGCCGAATGGCCAGTTCGGCAGAAGGGTCTGCTCCCCGAACAATCATGTGGGAAGTCCTTCGGCAGCCCAGCATCAATGCCAAGGAGCAGCTTGTATTGAATCGAACATCCGAATGGATGGACGAGGTAGTCGGGTATTTGAGAGACGGGAAACTACCAGAGGATTGCAAGGAGGCTGATCGGGTCAAACACAAATCCGGATGGTTCCTATGGCATGAGAATAACCTCTACAAGAAATCATTCACCCATCCCTTGCATAAATGTGTCACCCCCGAGGAAGGAAATTACATCCTCGGGAAATCCACCAAGGGGCCTGTGGGAGTCACCAAGGAGGAGAACCATAGCCGGAAAGGCTCTCCGAGCCGGTACTATTGGCTACCACCGAAACCGACGCTCAGGAGCCGGGTGAAGAAATGTTCATCCCGCCCGATCCATTCGGACGTTCCCCGAGCACCGACCACCCCCTAACAACAATTCAAGCGCTTGCCATTCGACAAGTGGGGCATGGACCTACTCGGACCGTTTCCCCGCCTTCAGACGGAGAAAGTTCCTGATAGTAGCCATTGACTACTTCACCAAATGGATCGAAGCCGAACCACTCTCCTCCATTTCGGATAAACAAGTCCAAACGTTCATTTGGCGGAACATCATCACCAGATTCGGGATCCCCAGAGTACCGATCTCCGACAATGGGCGCCAATTCAACAAAGTGGCCCGACCGAGGATTACTGCGCTAGGTTCGGAATATGTACCAAGTTCTCTGCGGTCTCAAGGCCGCAAACGAACGGCAAGCCGAGCCGGCGCAATAAGGTAATCCTCAAAGGAATCAAGAAGTCTCTGGAGGCCGCCAAAGGTGCATGGGTCGACGACATACCAGGAGTCCTCTGGTCAGCAAGAACCACTACCAAGGAGGCGACGGGGCACTCACCGTTCAGCCTTGTGTACGGCAGCGAGGCGGTCTTACCAGTAGAGATTGGCATCCCATCTCCACGAATGACGTTCTACGAGTTCGAAAGGAACGAGGAAGAAAAGCCGGTCGGCTTAGACTGCTTGCCGAAAACGAGGGCAACGCCCGTCGAGATCCATCCAAAGACAAACAAAAAGTCACTCGGATGTTTAATCGCCGAGTGAGAACTCGCCCAATTCAGCTTGGCGACTGGGTCGTTCGAAAAGTCGAGGCCACGGGGCTTGCACACTTTAAAGGAAAGTTGGGACCAAACTGGGATGGCCCATACAAGGTCACAGAGGTCATCAAACCAGGGACATTCCGATTAGAGTCCCCCGAAGGCATTCCCCTTGCCCGACCCTGGAATGGCGACAAACTTAAGAAATACTATGTGTAAAGTTTTGTTGCTTGCAATAGGGGCATACATTGTAATAGCTTAGCCGGTCGGCACTTTGTTAACTCAGACTTAACCAGTCAAAATACATTGTAATAGCTTAGCCGGTCGGCACTTTGTTAATTCAGACTTAACCAGTCAAAATACATTGTAATAGCTTAGCCGGTCGGCACTTTGTTAATTCAGACTTAACCAGTCAAAATACATTGTATATAGCTTAGCCGGTCGGCACTTTGTTAATTTAGACTTAACCAGTCTGAACAGGTTGAATTTTTAGCGGAAAAGTAGTGTCGGTTGGCAATTTGAGTAACCAGTCCAATTTATACTTAACCAGTCAAAATAAGTTGGCATTCCGCTTGGAAATTACAAACTGATCGGCGTTTTTACAGCAAGTCAGACGGAATTAAAAAGATGGCAATATTGCAATCAACAAATGAAAGAGACAAAATGACCAAGTTTCATTAAATAAGGTCGGGCTATACAGAGGAGGAGCTGTTACAAAAAGCTAAGTACAAAGAGCCCTCTAAGAGCTAGGGGGAGGGGGAGGGTCAGTCACACTCTCGATATTGGCTTCCGTGTTATCGCCGACTAGCTCCTCCCCAGGTCCGACTTCCTCGGCCACATCAACATCATCGTCAACGTCATCGCCTTCGACAACGTTAACGTCCACACGACCCTCGTCCTCCTCATCTTCATCGGAACTAGTCCCCTCAGCGAGAATATTGGCGTTATCGCATCGACCGACTCCCGATAACCCGACCAGATCTCGGCCCAGACCAAATGAGGATGGGAAGTGGCCAAGACATTCTTCAGTCGGTCGAGGGCTTCGTCCTCCTCCATTTTATGAGCGACACTGCCGACCTTGTTGGCATACGCCTCGGCAGCATCAGTCTTCTCCCACTCGGAGAACCATTGCTCCTCCGTCTTCACTTGGCCCTCAAGCTCAACCAGCTTAGCCTCGAGCTCCGCCACCTTCAGCTCGGCCGTTGCCTGCTTGGCGAGGGCATCATCACGAGCAGTCCGAGCCAAGTCCCGAGCAAGTGTGAGGTCGAACTTCTCCTTCTCCCACTTCGCCCGCTCGCAGGCAAAGTCTTCCCCGGGTCTTTCTTAATGGCGGCCACGCATCCTCGAGCTTGGACGCGGCAATCCGCTTGTCCTCCTTAGCCTGATAGACCTCATCGAAGTGCTTCTTGGCCTTTTCTTTGAGCTCTTTGACTTCCTCGGCCAAGCTCACCCGATTTTGAGCAACGTTGGCCATCCGAGCGTAAAAACCGAAAAAAGAGAAAGAAGTTAGGAAGAGCAAGGTAAAGCAAAGAACAAAATAAAAAGGAACACTTACGTCGAGCCAGGCGCGAAAGAGCTCATTGGTTTCGTTCGGCCCATGAGTAGCTTCAATATACTCCCGATCGACAGGAGTATAAATATGCTCAATGGCCGAAGTCCAACGTTGGTCCTTCTCCAGGCAATTCCTCAAAGGGGGATAGGGGGGTATATTGGGGACTCCCGACGGGTCGGAAATCGGAGGAGTGGAGAGATATATCGCCTCCGTCGGCCTCGCAGGGCCCCTGCTAATGACTTCCACCGACTTGCTCCTTTTGGCATTCTCAAGCTCGGCCTCGGCCCCTCTCCCGCTGCCTTGGCCTCTCCCCCGCTCGGCCTTCGCCCGAGCCACCGCCTTCTCGTCTCGAGCCACTTTGTCCGAGGAGCGCTCCTTCCTCTTCTTGGTCTTTGGTTTAGCGGGGTCCCGCGACAAGAAGTACACGTTTAGTCAGCCTCCTGAATGGCCGGTCGCCAAAAAATAGGAGCAACCGGAAAATGGCACTCACCTTTGGAGGAGCGGGGACTTTCATAGATTTAGCCGCGATCTCGGCCTTCAGCCGAGCCGCCCTCATACCGCCACGTTCACCTATCGCCATAACTCGGATCTACCTCTTCAATATATGCTCGGGCAGGCTTTGTAAATCAAAAACAAAGAGATGGATTAGAACAGAAAAGACTATAAAAATTATAACACCGATCGCCCCAAAGCCTCCTCTTCGGCAAAATTACCCTTTGGGAAGGTCGTACTTAAGCCCATGGCCGAGAGAAAGTGTTCATCTTGGAAAAGCTTGCAGTCGGGCAGCCATTGCCCAGGCACGAATATTTCGCCCCCGTCGACAATCCTCGACTCGGCTCGCATATAACAGTCGCGGCTCCTCCTCGTCGTCCAACTCACCCACTCGGTAATTCGGGGCCGGGAGGGGTTCGTCCGAGGGTGGAACCGGAGGAATCCCCCATCTCCGCCGAAGTACACAAAGGCGAACTCCCGACGGAACCCTTTCTGAGAGGTAGGGAGGTTGAGGACGGTTCTGTACCCTGGTCGGACCTGGAAGCTCCACCAACCAGGTCCGTTCTTGGCCGCCATAACTTCGACCAACCTATACAAATGCCTCCATAGTTTAAGGGTTGGTCAGACATCTATCAAGTTGCAGAGGACCTGGAAGGCGTTGATCCCGCCCCAGGAGTTCGGGGAGACTTGGCAGATAGCCAAGTGATAGGCGTTCAGCAGCTCTTTGACGAACGGAGTCAAGGGAAATCTGAGCCCCATCTCCATTGACTTATAATAGACCGCAACGCATCCCGGCGGAGGAGAAATAACCGTGTGATGGGCCTCTGGCCGAACCAGGTAAAAAGGGTCCTTTATCTGAAACCTGGTCGCCGTCCCCCTGAGATCCTCCGTCAAGGATTTTATCACCCCCGCCTCGGGAAAGAATGATCCAGGCCCCCTTTCGGATCCACATCGGGATATTCGAGCTCCCTCGAAGTTGATGCCTCTTCCGCTCCCTTGGCATGGCTACTCGCACTACATCATGAGACAAATATTTGTCTAAGTAACTCCTCGAGGGGGGGTAGGCTAAAGACACCTCCCAGGGGTACGGGACGAGGCCCTCGGCCTCCTCCTCCATCGAAGAGGACGGGCTCTCCCGAGCCACTGCGTCGGGCACAACCAAGGGGTCGGGACAACTTATTACCGTCGACACCAACGTTATTCCCATCCCCCTCACCTCCTCGGATAAATTATAGGGAGGTGAGGTCGGGGGTGTCGACGACTCGGACGAATCTCCCATTATTTATGGACAGGGGAGTCGGCCGAGATTATTAAGAAGGGAAAGAAAGAAAAACTTAAAAAGAGCAAAAGCGTGCACTGGCCTGACGAAGAAACTTGAAGAAGAACTTGGGAAGATTGAGAGAATTTGGAGATTCTTGAGAGAGAGAGAATGAAGAAATGAACAAATGATCCCCAACTTCTCTCTCCTCTCACGAATATATAGGAGTACCTCGGGGGATGTGCAACGCAAACCCCCCGCGTCGCCTAAATGGGCCTCTAATTGAGGCCCAACTGGACCTACTCAGCCCATTTCGTGAAGGGTCCAAGCAACTAGAGCCAAAAACGTTCCGAGCCCAGGGAAGTTGAAGCGTTGAAGGTCCTCTGGGCGCCCCTCCAACTCGGCCAAAACCTAGGGACCCAACATCCCAATTATCAAGAAGGGCCATGTGGCCTCCCAGGTCGGTTAAAATGGGCGCAGACTCTCCATCTGAAATGCGAAACCCACTCGGACCATCTTGGGGCTCATTAGCCCCTCACCCGAGTGGCTCCATAACCTACTCGGCCAACAGGAGCCTTTCTCCTTTGCCGAGTCGCTTCTGTACTTGGTCAAGTATGGCCAAGTACCAGCTAGCACCCACTCGGACTATCTTGGGGCTCATTAGCCCCTCACCCGAGTGGCTCCATAACCTACTCGGCCAACATGAGCCCTCCTCCTTTGCCGAGTCGCTTCTGTACTTGGTCAAGTATGACCAAGTACCAGCTAGCACCCACTCGGACTATCTTGGGGCTCATTAGCCCCTCACCCGAGTGGCTCCATAACCTACTCGGCCAACAGGAGCCCTCCTCCTTTGCCGAGTCGCTTCTGTACTTGGTCAAGTATGGCCAAGTACCAGCTAGCACCTACTCGGACTATCTTGGGGCTCATTAGCCCCTCACCCGAATGGCTCCATAACCTACTCGGCCAACAAGAGCCATCCTCCTTTGCCGAGTCGCTTCTGTACATGGTCAAGTATGGCCAAGTACCAGCTAGCACCCACTCGGACTATCTTGGGGCTCATTAGCCCCTCACCCGAGTGGCTCCATACCTTACTCAGCCAACAGGAGCCCTCCTCCTTTGCCGAGTCGCTTCTGTACTTGGTCAAGTATGGCCAAGTACCAGCTAGCACCCACTCGGGCTATCTTGGGGCTCATTAGCCCCTCACCCGAGTGGCTCCATAACCTACTCGGCCAACAGGAGCCCTCCTCCTTTGCCGAGTCGCTTCTGTACTTAGTCAAGTATGGCCAAGTACCAGCTAGCACCTACTCGGACTATCTTGGGGCTCATTAGCCCCTCACCCGAGTGGCTCCATAACCTACTCGGCCAACAAGAGACCTCCTCCTTTGCCGAGTCGCTTCTGTACATGGTCAAGTATGGCCAAGTACCAGCTAGCACCCACTCGGACTATCTTGGGGCTCATTAGCCCCTCGCCCGAGTGGCTCCATACCCTACTCGGCCAACAGGAGCCCTCCTCCTTTGCCGAGTCGCTTCTGTACTTGGTCAAGTATGGCCAAGTACCAGCTAGCACCCACTCGGACTATCTTGGGGCTCATTAGCCCCTCATCCGAGTGGCTCCATACCCTACTCGACCAACAGGAGCCATCCTCCTTTGCCGAGTCGCTTCTGTACTTGGTCAAGTATGGCCAAGTACCAGCTAGCACCCTCTCGGACTATCTTGGGGCTCATTAGCCCCTCATCCGAATGGCTCCACATCCTACTCGGCCAACATGAGCCCTCCTCCTTTGCCGAGTCGCTTCTGTACTTGGTCAAGTGCGACCAAGTACCAGCTAACACCCACTCGGACTATCTTGGGGCTCATTAGCCCCTCATCCGAGTGGCTCTACACCCTACTCGGCCAACAGGAGCCCTCCTCCTTTGCCGAGTCGCTTCTGTACTTGGTTAAGTGTGACCAAGTACCAGTTAGCACCCACTCGGACTATCTTGGGGCTCATTAGCCCTCATTCGAATGGTTCTATACCCTACACGACCAAAAGGGGTTTCATACTCACATTCGGCCTAAGTGTCGGCTGGTAGTAATCCCTCGGCAACGACCCATCCAAAGAGGAGATGACCGGGTCGGCACTATCCCTTCATCAGGAGTTACCCGGTCGGCATCCTCCTCTTCAGAAAGAGGATGACCGGGTCGGCATTCTCCCCTCACCAGGGAGTGACCCGGTCGGCATCCTCCCCTTCAAAGAGGAGATGACCGGGTCGGCATTCCCCCTTCACCAGGGAGTGACCCGGTCGGCACTCTCCCTTCACCAGGGAGTGACCCGGTCAGCACTCTCCCCTCACCAGGGAGTGACCCGGTCGGCATCCTCCCCTTCAAAGAGGAGATGATCAGGTCGGTACTCTCCCTTCACCAGGGAGTGACCCGTTCGGCACTCTCCCCTCACCAGGGAATGACCCGGTTGGCATCCTCCCCTTCAAAGAGAAGATGACCGGGTCCGCACTCTCCCTTCACCAGGGAGTGACCCGGTCGGCATTCTCCCTTCACTCCCTGTTCACTAAGAAATGACCGGGTCGGCCTCTATCCTTCCAGCAAGGAGGGGACCCGGTCGGCGTCTTTTCTTCCAGCAGAAGATGAGGGTCTACGTGGACCTCCTCAGCAAGGGTGAACTCGGTCGACGCCATGGTCCATTCCACCTGCCTATTCCGCCACAGACAGGCTCCCCTCCAGTCGGATTTCCGTGATCCCCCGTCTATGGCGTGGAGCTAATTGTTTGGGCTCATTTAATCAACAGCCCAATGAAGGAGCACAAAAGCCTACTGAAGCCTGGGACAGGTGGCAGCTGTGGGTCCCACACGAAAGTTGACCTAATCACCAGCATCTGGGGAATCTCCAAAGGGATGAAGCAATCATTGCCCAAAAAGGTAACATGCCCATTGACACCAAAAAGGCCCATCTGAACAATGTTTCCTGTCTGGGAAATCCCCAACACTATAAAAACCAACTGCCTCATCAATGAACAGGTATTCAATTCTCACCTAACAAACTAGAACATCTCTCTCTAGACTTTACTTCTCTCTCCACCTCAATCACATCTGACTTGAGCGTCGGAGGGGCGATCCCGGAACCACCCCCGGGGTAGTCTAACCTTGTTTTGCATGATTCCGGCGTACGGATATCAGAGCTCAGGCGATCGCTCTTGGGGCCCACATCACATATCTCAACCAATCACAACCCTTAATTTCTCAGCAGAAACAATTTACTTTGCATAAATTAGTGATCTATCAAAGTACTCCCTCTGTTTGTTTTTTTATCTTCTCACTTGGAATCTTGGCACTATTCATACTTAAAGAGAATCTTCTCAATTTTTTTCAATTTATAAGAAAAAATATAGTCATGTGGGGTCTTGTTTGATTCGTCTCAACTAGTACGTTATTAATATTCAATCATTATAATTTTTACTAATATATAATGAAAGATATTTAAGTTCAAAGATTTGCATTGGGAGACGCGCACAGGGAAATAAGAAGGATAAAAAAAAACAGAGGGAGTACGTAGTATTGGTAAAAAAATTAATAGTGTTGTTGTCTTAATTACCCTTGTAAACAATATATTGATATGCTATTTTAGAACTTGATTATAGTTGTAGCATTCTTTTGGAAATTCCATTAGAAACCAATTCAATACTATGATAAGGTAATATAGTATGTGAGTGAGTACTATTTTTAGTTAGAGGAACAAGCTAAGATAATCACTTTTAGATGTAGAATATAATCGCATATTTTTCTAATTTTAACTTCAATACAACAACACTTATTTATGGAACGATGAGCAAATACTTTGACCATTAATCGTCCCTAACAACTAACATCTTATGATTCAGAGTCAATCACTATCTATTATGAGAGTTACATTTGACTTTAACCCTAACTAGTATCCACAGTGATTTAATTTGTCAAACGACATTACAACAATGAAGGAAGTACATTAGAATTTAGAAATCAAATTGATTTGATAAAACTACATAAATACCCCATAAGTAAAATTATATAGAAGTTATCATACATTCATACTTGCGATCATGCATTGTGGATAAATTTGAAACCAACACTAAAAGAATGAAGATATTTTAAAAACAATACTACCTCCGTTTTCTAAGTAGCTAGAAAGTTACTCTTCTACATTGATACAAAATTCTCATATAATACTGTCTTACATTATGGTAAAACCATGGTCACCTACACATTAAAGGATTACTTCTCTTAAAACTGCCCCCTTTAAGATAAAAGGTAACCTCTTATATTAAAGTAATCACTTCAACTTAAAAAGTGACTCTTATAACATATAAAGTCACCCTTTTAAGCAAAAAGTAAGATAGTCTTATACTAATGACATTGTAAGACGGATTTACACAAGACTTACTATTACATTAATCATGAAATCACAATACCCTACGAAGACTTGTTAAACCAAATAAGTCTACCCGTCCTCTATGTCAAAAAGTGTGCGAATTCATGAGCAACTTTATTACCGCCCCTTAGAGCGTAGTTTACACGCAATAATTGCTACTCCACATTTGCTACTAGCACACATTTCCCGCCAATCAAACATAATATGCAACTCCCTCTCCAAAATTCCAAATTCAAAGTGATCGTTTTTGTTCACCACCAACATTCTCTTGACACAGGCACAAAAACTCAAAAAGAGAGAGAATGGAAGCCAAAGAAGCAGGTTCATCCTTAGAATCGATAATGCTATCCTTCAATACTCGCATTTCTGACCTTCAAGAACTCATCATTGCTCGAAACAGTAACTACTTCATCTCTTTTCAATTTCTCCATTCTTCTGTAAATTTATAGTTCTCACTCAATTTCAAATTTCATTTGTTGTATTGAATTAATTGATTGTTTAACCATACAACAGTGTATCCTGCGAGTAGTGTCGCCGATCTCACGGCAATCGACGCTTCGGTGAAAGCTATGGAGCTTCAAATTCAATCTATAAAGGATAGATTACGCGAAGAAACCCTTGCTCTTCCCAAAGCAAAGGTTTCTTTTCTCAATTATTCAGTTTTTTTAGAATTTTTTTTGGTGCTAGGGTTAGATACTTAGATTTGAGTTGATGAAGTGAATTTTTCTCCGACGATTCCTTATGACAATTCATGTTAGCCGACCCCAAATTATTTTGCGATCACGAGTTTCTTGTCGTTGTTGTTGTTGTTGAAGTAAAGTAAATTTTTTTTTAATGATGAAGATTGACGAGATCAGATGAAAATTTTATTGAAATTTCAAATTGAAGAATTCAGTTTTTGAAATATGCAGAAATTGATTGAAGCATCCCTTAAACAGCAGAAAAAGCTGCAGGAGATGGCAATTCATGTTCCTTATCATTTAACTGTCAAAACGACGTCTTCACTACCTGACTCAAATGATCAGTGAGTCAATCTTGATGTCTAAACGATATATTGTTTATTTCCAAAGCATAGATTTGGAAATTCAATGGATTTGAATTTCTCTTTTTTTTTTTTTTTTTTTGGTGGTAAAGTTTACAGTCAGAACATTCCAAGGATGACATATCGATTCGTTTGTTGAAGATTGAAGAAGAGCCTATTGCATTGCCTAAGGCAAGCTTGAGTTGTTAAATTGCCTATATCTGAGGTTTAAATTTGCTTTGGAAAACAGACTTTTCGCTTATGGCAGATGATGACTGATTATTTCTCTCACAGGAGAAAAAGGGTCGTGGACCTCCACCATTGTGGTACATCTCTGCAGATGAGCTAGAATCGCTATCATCGTTAAGTTGCCAACAACCTTGCACCATTGATAAAAGTTTTTGTTTTCGTTTTGTTGAGATATTCGTTTGTTATTGTTTCCTGTATAGTTCTTAACTCGGCCTTTTGGTGATTATAGCTACATGAGGGGAAGATTGACCCTTGAGAAAGTTAATGCTGCTGTTAATGATATGGCAGCTTATGCTGAATCAACAGCCCAGCTTATCTCGGCCCCTAAAAAGAAGGTTTTGCACTCTGGTTTTGTTAAACTTTCTGGTTTTCGAGTCCTCATTTTATACTGATTACTGTATTTTTCTCTGTGAAGTTGCCAGAAAACATGTGGGAGAGAGCCTTGGTGAGTGAATTTTATGCAATCTAGTACATCATATAATAAAATCAGACTGTCTCTTCTATCCGGAAAAAACAATGTGCAATTACAATTGGGACTTTTCTTCAGCATTCCGATACGTTTTCCCCCTCTCTTAAGGCTAAATGAAGCTTTTTGTTTGAATGAATGTATTTTCTACAAGGTTCTGTCTTTCTATGCAGGAGCTGCGCGATATTGCTACGACTGAAGGAGTTAAAGGAAAACACTTTTTTCTTGAGAATGACATAAAGGGACCTTCACTGAAACTTGACAACACCGGAAAAGCAATACTGACTGTGAGTTTCCTTCCTTCCTATTTTGTGTAGTGCCACTGCCAACAAAAGGCATTGATGATCAGTCTAATAATTAACCGTTATTTTGATAGCCATAAAGTATAAACCTTTTAAAAGCCAAGAGGCTTCCTGTTGATAAGTATGCAAATTAGTACATATAGCACTTCCATTACTTTTCCCTTGTATTAATATCTAGTACTGATACGTCCTGCTATTATCTTATCCTATGTAACACTTTACTGAACCTCAACTGCTTCTGTATCCTCAGACTACAAACCTATCGTTCCATGACATTTTCAATGAGTGGGTGAATATGAATACTGTAATTGCTTTTATTCTTCATGCTTCTCTCGCTCTTTTTTTTCCTTGTATCATTACTGACATAAACTCTAATTGTTAGATCATTTGGTTAACTATGGGGACTAAGAAGTAAGAATCACAAATTAATTTACATGTTTTGAGATTGGAGGATGAATAATGTTCCGAACAATGAGTTGGGTCTTTTCAGGTTTTAACTTCAGATAAGTTCATACAAGTTTAGACAAGTAGAAAAGAACGAACCTCTTAATCATGACATGGAGACTACAAATGTTACCTATTACTTGGACAATTCCATGCATATAAAAATTGTAGCATCAATCTCCGACAGTAGTCTCTTGATGATAAGTGATTCTACTAGAGAGAAGTATTAATTCTGAACAGCCTCCATCCTTGCTGCTAAAATTGGAAGACAAGCGATGTAATTTTATAGGTGTGTGCATATTACTGCACCTGAGAAGTTTCAAGTCCTACTCAAAAGACAATTGTTTTTTTCTCCTGGTTTCTATGTTAGTCAAACTCGGTTTCCATTTGGGAAAAATAGTGGACACCCTAACTTAAACATCAGGGGACTACAAAAGGTGAGAGAAAGACCATTTTTTCTCTGCAACATGATTATTCTTACTATTTCAGTGTTGCTACTCTATAAAGCTACCGAGGGAACATTAGTTGTCCAAACTGTTTCTGTAGCCTGTAAAATTGCAGTGAAACGGGGTATACTGTGGAATAGCAAAGAGAAATCTCGAATTTTTGCAGATCTTGAGTGAGCCTTTTGTACTAGAAGTATTTTAGATCTCTGAACATCTGATGTCTGAACTGATGGTTGGTATGGGAAGTCATTTAAAATCTCGATATTTGGCTTTTGATCCCTCACAGGTTCTTCGTCACCTAGGCCGTATAAGTGAGACAAGGATTGGACATCACAGAGTGTTTATTCTGTCAAGACCTCAATGAATGGAATATTAGGTACTTTTTTTCCCTATTGTTCTGTCTGACCCATGTTTATTGCTTATATTTTTATAGACTGTAATTGAATGACAATGTGATGCTTACAATTGCAGGCACAACAATTCTTATCAGTGGGTCAAGTTCAGAAAAGCTCGTTGAAGTTGTGCCTAGTAGAATATCAATTTCCCATCATCAAAGTTAGGAGTAAGTTTACATTTGTTTGGTATGTGTAATAGTTTGTATACTGAATGCTTGAGTTATCAATTAACCCTTACCTCAAAGAAGAAGAAAAAGAATTGTTGGAACTTTCATGATATTATTATACTGTATATTAGGTTAGAAACAATTATGGTAACGAAGCCAAGAGGCTTCCGTACAATTCATTGAACTTTATACTTGCAATTTCTGATTGCTTAATGGACCCAAAACATATAGGAAACTAAGTTCATATCAAGAAGAACAAGTTCGAGTAAGTTCAGCATTGGCTTTCTAAGTTTAATTCACAACTAAATAAGTTTAGATAAGGAGAACTAAATCTCAAATTAGGGATTTTTATCTAAAGAGGACGAAGCTAGAATGACCAACAAATATAGACCAAGCATTTCATGGTTATCTAAAGCAATAATCAACTAATAAATTTTTTAGATCTTATTCACAATATCACAAACATTAGAAACAATATTATTCTGAACTGAAACTAAAAGACTTAAAGAGTGAAAGCAAACAACAAATGGACTCCACATGATGTCCTAAATTTTAACATTGGAAACCTTGAGGAACCTTCTTTCCGCAGCCATTGAGCAGGATACTGAGAGCAACAGGCACATTGAGCTTGACGACACCGAGCACATTGGCCTTAAGCGCGGTGCATAGACACACTGCAGCCTCAAGATCAGCAATTCCCTTTACTAAGGTACAGCATTCTGGACTAGGCTTAGTACCAATTACTTCAGTAACCAAACCAAGCCAGCTACCACATACCCCAAATTTAAGAGTATCTTTAGGACACTTTTGTTTTACGCTTGGAGATGGAGAGTATGGCCATGCTGGGATACTGTGAGATAAAGCACAAGTAAAGAACAGGACGTTGAGAAGAATGAATAGAACAATTGCCTTAGAACTCTTAAATTTCATTTTCTTCATATTTCATACAAACACTTAGCAAAAATCATCATAACTTTTTTATGGGCTGCTTTCTGTTTTTGCTTCGGAGGGAGGTGGGGTTGGGTGGTTTTATGAGATTGATATGATCCTTGTTGTGAGGTCGGTATTTGATAAACCTGTGTCCGAAATCACTTGTCTATTGTCATTCCCTCAACCTCTCGTGAGTATGAAATTTTCATGATTTTAGTAGTTCAACTAAGCTAATGTCCTTTGTATTATTAGGCTGGCCATTTGTTTCCCCTTAATAGATTTCATTTTTCTAATATAAACTTTTGATAAAGAGACAATTTATATAACTTTATCTTAGAGTTTTATTACAAATAGAAGCCGTAATTTAGTGGTAAGAAAATGGCATTCTAAATAAGTAGTGGTCAAGGGTGTGAAACTTTATGCAAATTGAACTCTTACAAGCATTTTTATTAATTTAATGAGTGTTTGAGGAGTCTTCAAAGAAATGATATGTTACCATCTAAGCATTAGAGGGAGGGGGCAACATGTGGCAGGCTATAATTTATACCCATTTGTTTTCGGGATATATATTAAATACCTCTCCGCCTTTATAATAGTTGGCTACACCCCATTTATTTAGGGGTATATGTTTGGAACTCTACCTTAAAGGGAGTAGTAATTTTCTCATTTTGAGGGCCATATCCGAACGGGAGAAAATGTTGTGGTTGCAAAATGCTAATGCATGTGCGGAGCTTGTTCTTGATCTTGTGTACCAAATATCGTCATCGTTGGATATTTGCTAGTAGACAGAAGGCTCAGTGACCATATAAATCCATGCATATAAATCCTAAATCTAAAGCAATAATATGGCTCTTTTAACCTTTTTGTGGACTATTCATAACCAATATGTTTAGCCTCCAATTTCTGGAGTGAAAGCCATTTAAAAGCTGAAGAACCCTCCTTGGTCTGAGGTCATATAGCTGTACCAAACATAAAGTTCCAAGATTTGTATAGTATAGAGCCAATAAGACTAATTAGCCGGGTATAAAGTCAGGAAATAAAAACATAAAGCTGATAATAATACAAGTTCACACTAATTTAGAGTCTAACATTGACACATACTATATAAAAAGCACATAGGAAGAGTAACATTCTTAGTAACCATGAAGCAACTATGTTTAGCTTCGAATTCTGCTATTTTCATTAGCGACATTAATCTGTTGTTTTAAACGTAAGAAGAATAACAATTGGATAGTAAACTGAATAATAATACCTCAATAAATTTTTTTTTGGCTCACTTCCTCAATATTCTTTTTCTTTTTTGGCTCATTTCCTCAATATTCTGTATAATCTACTTGCAATTTAACCAAATTGTACCAATTCCAGCTTGCCACCGTAGCTAAGGATAATAAACAGAATGTATATAAATCTACAAAAAAGATATTATATTGTCTTTTATTCTTATTGAAATGTCTTTAGGTTGAGAAAAAAGAATTATAACAAAGTAAAGCATTGAAACTATTTAGAGTTTCAAATAACAAAAAATAAGCTTCCAGATCCAGTACACAATTTTCAAACAATTTACTCACGAAAAGATTGACCATTTTACCTATTAGTTGGACGAATCGAGGTATAGATACAATGTATAAGAACTCAACGAGACCTTCCTTACCCCTCAAATTGAACAAATAAAGGAAGCTCATGATGTTTGTCATATATGAAAAAAAAAACATTTATTAAATACAGTGGTATTCATCTTATTGAACAAAATTTTCTTTTAGACCACCACATTCATTTGAATATAAACCCTCAAAAAGATATATAAACCCGAGTCCCGATGCTCATCTTTGCACGAATGTCTGCACTTTCTGATTTGCAGTTTAACTTTAACTCCAAGCACAAATGAGGGTAAGGAAATCCCTACCCCCAAGCTACCTCTTGTGGGACGTGAACCTCTAAGCTTAGTTCAAACACTTCACCCAACCTTGCTTGACTTTTACTTTCTCTTAGCCTTAAATTTATAGTATAAATAATACTAAGGATTTTTTGTCCCAAACTACCTTTAACTTTCATATTTTTGCGAGAAACTACCTTATAAAAAAATTGTTGTCCTAAACTACCTTACTTTTACTATTTTGTTGTTGACAGCTACCTTATGTTGGTTTCCGGCGTTGACTTTTGTTTTTTCCAGTTTTTTTAAGTAACGTTATATCATTTGACCTCTTAAAACCCTTTTTTAATTTTCCCCATCATAATTTCCCCATTTCGCTGTCTGCGTGCGCGCTCTCTCTCTCTCTTATCTATGTGACACTTTGTACCACCAATCCACCATTAAATTCCTCTTCTACTTAAACTAAAATTGAATAATCACCCTCCTCAATTTCCACAAGGGTAATTTTGTTTTTCCCACAATTTTGAACTGAAAAAACAAAAGTCAACGCTGAAAACCGACACAAGGTAGCTGTCAACAATAAAATTATAAAGTAAGGTAGTTTAGGACAACAATTTTTTTATAAGGTATTTCTTGCAAAAACTTGAAAGTTAAAGGTAGTTTGGGACAAAAAATCCTAATACTAACAAAATCATACATTTGAATTTCAACTTTTTGACACTTTTTCTTACTTCACGATTATTATGATGCATTATTGGACTATGGAAATCATGTCATGTTAAGGATACTAGCCAGCCACCACAAACAATTAGCTCGAGCCAAATAAGCTATGAGTTTGGGTCGAGCTTGCATGAAGTTTGCTCGAGCCCTTCTCGTTATAGTATAATCCCAACCACGGGAAGTGGACAGGTGAATGAGGTGACAAGCTAAACTTGTAACATGCACAAAGGTCTCCAATAATGCAAGCATAAACACTGTAACGGGGAGTAAACTCCTTAAACAAGGACATCCGCAAAGTGCTTGATCGTAAGCTATTCTCACTTATTCATTTGGAGTTTCAGTCAAATCAAACCAATACTACATAAAAAAATCATCCAAGAAAAGCGTCAGTTCAGAAAATGGGTGATGAAAGGGTTGAAGTGGCAATTTCCCCTAGAATTTGTTCGCCTTTTCGCCCTTTTTTAAGAAACGGAGCCTGAGAATGGAAGATCGTCAGCCAAGAAGTAAAGCATAGGACTAGACTATCTCTAGCGGAAACAAAGTGCTGAAGTACAAAAAGACCTAACATAAGTCCCCCCCCCACCCTCAAAACACATTCATAATGGAAAGCAGTGCTAGTTGATGAACGAAACCAGATCTAACGCTAAAATTCCTTTTTTTTACAATTTGATGATTGTAAAGACCTTAAGAAGACGCATTCAACAAAAGTAGATTGATAATCTGCACATTCATGTCAGCCTCCAGGAAATGCAATTCACATATATTGTGACTCCTATGTTCTCTTCATCAAGTACCCAAGGAGTATCCCGAGAATACCGATCAGCACCACGAGATATAAGGACACACCACCAGAACGCCTTCTGCTAATTTCTCTTTTCATCATGTCCTGTTTCATAGAACCCATATGTCAGGAAAGAATATGACTAGAGACTACGAGAACAGAATGCAGCAGGTAAGATCGGTGAAAAAGAGCAGTTGCCTAGATAATCTCAGAAGTCAGAAGAATAAGGTGAACGGAGAGAGCTGGAGTAATTCAATTGAAGTGGAAGACAGTCCAACCCCATGAAAAATCATATGCAGATAGAGGAGATGGAGTCAGCAAAGAAAGCTGATATACCTCTATCAAATACGGTCCATATTGGATTCTATTAAGGGCGTTGGTACTAGAAACTAAGAGCCCTCTAATAATAGCACTAAAGATTCCATAGATACACATTCTTGTACCATCAAAAACAATTATAATAGCATTGCAAGGTTTTATAGTTTTTCTTATTTTTTTTGTAATCTTTAGTACAATATCATGGACTCTATCTGACAGAGGCTAAGACTTTCTTAGGGAGCAAATGGCGGGAGGTTTTATGCAAAATTCAGAATAAGACAATTGCATGAAGGCATAAAAATACACACTTCTAGAAGTGAAGCGACATGCTAAAAGCTAGTAGAATTGATTGTTAGGCAAGCACTCAGCAGCATTGAATATTCTCTACTCTTGATAAGTGCAGCCAGGATTTTAAGTAACACTATTAAGAGGTAAATATAATACAATTTCAGACAAATCAAAGGAAAAAACTTTTTCAGCAAGGAAGATACAAATTACTAATTATAGACTATTCCACTAACAGTTCAAGGATTACCATTGAAATTTCATGATTGTAACAATTGGGGGAAATGGATGAATAAGCAGGGCAATTCTTCATGATGCCGGATATTGTAAATAAAGATATGAAATAAGAAGCCTATATATAGCATCAACAATCAAACACAAGCAAGAGTAAGAGTAAGGCAGCATACCAATTCTTGACGAAGCTTCTGATTCTGTTGAATGGCAGAAGCTTTCTCATTAGTCAACTTTGATATCAGAGATCGTGCCTGAAACAGACATGTCAGTTAGCATTTACTTTCAGGAATCAATCATATCACCAATATCTTGGTAAAACATGCAGTATATGACTAAGAAGAATGCCCACTGACGAGGTTATTTTACTGTTATACCAGCAAGATCACAACACATTGCACAACCATAAAACTATATCAAAGCTAACCTCATCATAAACACAACAGACTAAGAGGCAAAAAAAAATCTGTCACAATACCCCCTCTGTTGAACCAACATTAGGAACATGTCCAGTAAGTGTTGATGCTATATATGTACTTCCTCTGTTTCAAAATACTTGCTACACTTCCCTAAAATGGAAATGTCACAATACTTGCTACATACAATAAAATGGACTTCTTTTTACCCCTAAACTTTCTACAATACCCTTCAAATATTAGTGATCCCCCACTTTATCTTTTAAATTACTCATACTTTTTCCTCAACAAATGTTTTTTTATTTAGAAAGTGGTGGTCCCCCACTTTTCTCTCTACCTTTCTTAAAGCTCCCCACTTTCTCTATGTAGCAAGTATTATAAACGGATGAAGAATATCCATCATAAAAGGGGAAAAAAAAAAGGAACCTTATAGTTTACTTATCAAACCTCCAAAAATAAGAGAGATCATAGCTACTAAAAAGATGCGACAACTAGGATATGAAAGTTACTTTTGTTAAATAAAGTCATTCCATGTAACCACGCAAACAGATTTCAAAACAGTACTTATGATACAAATTTATACTTTTTATGATGCCTCTGAATAACAAAATAGTCAAAATCTATCAATAGCTATACCAAAAAAAGTAATAAAAGGGCATTTGCCCTTAGAGGTTAGAGCAAGAGATCCAATAGAAACCCCTTCCAATACATAACAAATAAAACAAACACTAGAAATTTTGAACTTCAATCAAGTCTTTTGCACCACTCACAAGGATAATACATCCACATTGTCCATGAGAGATGAGTCACTAAACAATCTATTAAATGCAATTTAAATACAACACCTGCAGGGTCTCTGTTACATATTCTTTGCATTAAAGAAGCATGTTCTATTTATCATTATTTCCATGTTCTTTATATCAATGTACTTGCAAGTTACTATTTTTGCACTTGCATGATCTTATAACATTTTTATGCACTTTGTGTAATGCCTTTGGTTTCTTTCAAAATTTGAAGACAAGTGTGTAATGAAAAGAACATGTAGGTGCAATGAGAAAAGACATGAAGCAAGGAGCGGGATCATCATGCTCCCGGGTAATCTAAAGCATTGCGCGGTGTATTATTCTTAGAGGGTAACAGGGAAACAGCTTCATATTTCCAGGTCATAGTCTCGTATGTAGAAATAGGACAGAGCCTGATGAACTAGTCATGTAGTTGAGACCACAGAAAACAGAAAGGTGGACACCAAAAGTTGCAATTGCACTCCATCTCCTTTAAACCATGTCACCTATTGATAAACTCGTAAAGTCTCTAAAAGTGTCAACTCAGAGCAATCCCGTATGACTTATAACATTTTAAGCATATAGAAAAAGAAAAAGGAAAAAAAACTTAATTTTCTTTGAATCTTGCCTCTCGTCTTTGTCTCCGCGCATTTTGCCATCACTACCTTCCTTTTTTTCCAAAGGCTTAAAAGGTTATAAGTCATAGTGGACTGCTTTAAGTCAACAACCCTAGAGAGATTGTTTTGAGCTAATTAATAGTTAAGGCAGCATAGTTGATTTTAAAGAAGTCAAAATGTGAAACCCCTAAATTCAGGATCATATTGGCTACACATTAGAGAACAAACTGCCATCAAGAAGCCAAAATGTTACTGTACCAACCAGGCCTTAACTTTGCACCCTAAAATTCATATACTCTGGAAGTACACAAGAGTATAAAGCAGCTCCAGAGTTCTAAGCTAACAAGAGGCACAAGAACAAATGATGAGCATACTTACAACACAGCTTTAGCTTACTTACATCATAGCTTAAGGTTGCATTTAGGGCAACTTTCGTATGAAATGGGATTGAAAATCAAACCCAAGGGGTACGAAATAAATGATACTCCATAGGAATTAGAACCCTGTTCTTAGAAGAAGTGTTCGGTATGAAAGGCATACAAAACAAAACACATTGTATTTTAATTTGTGAACTTAACACCCCCTTCCCATAAAGGATCTTTGTCCTTGCCTCATACTTCCGTCATTAATCTTAATCTTCACTTCCACTATTCGCGGCCATGGGACAGAAAAACGGGCGACACAGAAAGGATGAGATAGTGGATCAGCCAGTATGGTTCTTAGAAAAGAGCAAGGAGCATGCTGGCCCCAAAAGGGATCATGTGGGTTTATGGTAGTTTGGGAAGGGAGATGGATGGAGATGATGGTTCACCAGGTAAGATAAGAGATTATGGAGGTCCAAGTGACGAATGTGTTATCTCTCTTTTATAATTAAATAAGTAAAATGGGAGGTTTCTATGGAAATACCCACCCACCTCCCAACTGCAGTTTCACAATCCAGTTCCTGTGGCGTTTCTAACAGACCCCACAAGTATCAATGTTGCAACTTTCTCAACCAAAACTGTAGTATGGGTTTATCACCATTCAAACCCATACCAACCTCATACCAGAATCTGAGCCAAACATCTTAGATTACTAATTACAACCCCCACCCCCACCAAACCCACAGCTAACAGAGAAGAAATGCAGCAAAAATAGAGGAACAGAAGGCTTGGTTCGGAGTCTCTGTATACATGGTGTTATTTGCACATGTAAGTACCTAACCTAGCCGAAACAAGGGACCAAACAGGCCCTAATGAAACAACAGCTCTTGTACACATCAGATTCAACACACGAAACAGAGATATCAAACGTCAAAACTCATAAAGCATCAGAGAAACCCATCATCAACTCAACTCATCACAGACTCACAGTAGATGCCTTTATATAATATATTGAACACTAAGAAACAGACATTATGCAGTGTGTCTCAGGCCATGAACTAATCCACTACAATAGAGAGGCCTACTAGAATACTCTAAGTCTGCCCCAATCCTCTTTTAGGTAGTACATTATAGCAACACCCATGTAGTAAAACTTCTAAATTTTTCTGGTTGATTCAAGCACTAAAATGTAAAATAAGTTTCCTTTTAATTGCAGGAATTGTAAATCAGAAGCTCCTTTGCGATTTTAAGTTAACACAACAAACACACAGTTGGCCCAATGGAAGCAACAACAATTTTCCAATGAATTAACATAGACAAAGGAAATTACCTCAGAATCTTTTGCTTTAGACCCTTCAAGAGACCTTGTTACCTATAAGTATATAACATTTTAGCAATAGAAGTTAACTATTTGGAAAGTGACTCAGTAGTTCAAAAAATATATACACAAACAACACTTACGGCTGATGCTAATGAATCATGTTCATTTACATCTTCACGAGGTGGAGAACCTTCTTCTGATTCTTCGGGTACTGGTGAGGGAGGATTGGCAGGAATGTAAACAACTCTCAACTTGAACTCCTCCACAATTCTCTCATCATCCTTGTTAAACTAAAGGTAGAAAATGAAAGGTCAGACCAAACTATAAAAACAAAGTATGATCCAAAATCCATCCTGTACATATGAGACCAAAGCAGAGCAACAATACCATCTCAGAAGTTATGTCTTTTGCTGTAATGCCATCAGGTGCTGTAGCACTCTGAACTAGAAATTTGTCCTTGCATTGCAAATCTGCTGGTGCTTCTTTCTGGGCTTGCATCGTAACTACAATGCACAAGTGGAAGTCACAAGCAATTAACTCTTTGAAACTAATAAGCAAGAATCAAGAATTGAGCACCACATCACAAGCATAGTCAACAACAAAGTCTCAATTGACCCATGTTACACACAGTTTAGCAAATTAACTAGCACTCTCAGCATAGCTACATAAACTTAATACAACCCTACAGTGTGTAATAAGATCTTCAGATTATAAATCTACAATACAGTTCGGAGCAACAGAAAGACTCAACCCATTAAATCCATGGATCACGAGTCACAACACCATCAACCTCAATGATCAGCTATACGACTTCAGGCGAAATAATTCCACATTTGTGCTTGAGCTATAAGAAAATGACAATGATACAATAAAATCATTACCTGTAACATCACATGTTCCTCCAGGCAACACAACCCCAGTATTGGGGCGCACACAATACTTTTTGGGATTTGTTGTTTTAACCTTTGTCAACACAAAAACGCAAATTACTTAAATCATTACAAAGATGTAAATCATGTAATTACAAGATTAATCAACAACAACCTTCAAAAAAAAAAAAAAAAAAAACACCATAACAATTCAAAGCAAACGTACCTTAAACGCGACATATTGGTCCGTCTTGTTTGTCAAATGCATAGAACAAGAACTCTGTTTCCTCAATTCAACTTCACAAAACCAAAATCCAAAACAAACCCACAAAAAATTAACCCAAACCCATGTGCGAAAACCTCAAAATGCAACCAATTAACATCTAAATCAACAAAAATAACCCAAAATTATCATGAAACAATAAGAACTAGGGTTTCAAATCACAAAAAAAAAAATCATATAAGAGAGAGAAAATTGACTTACAAGGAAATTTGAGCTCGGTAGGTTCAATTTGAACAAGATCCCCAGTACTCATGTCTCCAAATTTCAAATTTCTTTTCTCCAGGAAAGAAAAATTACCCAAAAGAGAAATTTTTGAGCGAAAATTGAGATGAAGAATTCAATTAAAAAGCTCAAAATTTGCTTTACGAAATATTTTCTTTTATCTTTTTTTTTTTTCCTTCCCCCTTTTCCTCTCCTGGGGTTTTTCTTAGTTTATTGATTCTCTCTCCTGTAACCTTCACCTTTGTGGGAAGGAGCTTCTTTTTAGGTTTTTGGAAAACTTTGACAAAAAATTAGTCTTTGACTTAAATGCCCTTGTTATTTGAAGATATTCACAAGGGAATTATGTTAAGGAGGCTGAATTTTTGAGGGGTAGAAAGGTAAAAATGGTTGGTGGCAGAAGGTTCTTTATAATGGTGTTTAAAAGATTTGGTTTCCACCAATGGCATAAACATGAAGAGTGATGAATAGTATTGACCAAACTTTCAAATCAATTTACTCATCATTTTGGATGAATAATAGTTTAGGGATTGCACCAAAGTCAAGAAGTGACTAAAGGAATTGACAAAGATTTGATTGATTATTGTAGCTCATCTATATCTGAAAAAGTATTAGTCTGTACGACTAAAACTGTTGTCATATGAATTTGTGTTGTGGGAGGTATTTTCATAATTTCAGTTGGTGTGGGATTCGTTATCTCTTTATCTTTTATTTAGTTAGCTAAGTATTTTGTTCATCGTATCTGACGTAGATTTAGAAATTCTTCATTTAGTGTTACAGTCAGTTAACGCTTTACATATTTGCATCTTACAAATCAATATTTTAAGGTTTTTTTGTTCACTTATGCTATTGGTTATATGTTCAGTATGATGCGAGTGAGCTAGTTAATGACTTGCACGATGCTATTCTTAGTCACTTTACAATTTTATATGTGTTGCGCACATCGGCTAATCTTGGCATTGAGGTATGTCGTCTTTCATATTTCTTGGTTGTCTAAAAACTTGTGAAACTTCATTTATTGAGCTTTCCTAATAATAAATTAGAACCACGATTGTGTTGGGTCATTAGAGAAATTCTATCCTCTAAACACGTGATTGGGGATCATATGTTCTCGTAACTACATCTACTTCTTAATGTATGAGGATGTCATGGAGCAAAGACCAATGCCCTAGGAAAGAGCGTCATGTGACATATATATGCTTAATTGTCAATGGGTTTTTTTTTAAAAAAAAAACCTAGTGTATAGCTCGGGCAATGCTCCAAGTTTTTGCTTTGAATAATACTTCTATGTTTTGAGTTTATATTTATTCCAGATTAGTTTGTTATATACATTTATGTTCCAAGCATAAATGTTTATGTGGACTAAATATAATAGTTGGTGAGATGGTAAGACTTTTACTTTACAACTTATTGGTCGCATGTTGGAATCTTACTAGGGATGGGAATGGGTCCAGGAACCGACCCAGACCGGCCGGACCCGACCCATTTTAAAGGGTCTGCGTCTAGAGTTTTGAGACTCATTGGGTCTGGGTCGGATCTGTGCCTCGGTGTAAAAAAAAAGGGTCTGGGTCTGATGGATTCAGACCCAGACCCGCCCCACATACCCATGTTCTTTTATGTATATACAATGATAATAATAATAATAATAATAATAATAATAATAATAATAATAATAATAATAATAATAATAATAATAATAATAATAATAATAAATATTTAAAGAGCAATAAAACTTTTTACCTTAACATATGAATTTTTAGTTTTTCAAGCAGCCATCGCGTCAAGTCGTTAAGCCATAAACTTCTCATTTTATCCATTACCAACTTGGACTAAGCCAACTTGTTGTGGATATTTTTATTTGGAATGTTTTGTAGAAGTATTAGACTATTATGTTGGTATTTTATCATTTTAATAACTAATGAAACAGGCATAAAAGAAACGCGTGTTAAAAAAATAATGGAAACTCTTAGGGGGCGTTTGGTTCATATAGTGGTATGGGTTTGGAATCAGGAATGAAACCAAGGTGGTATAGGTTTGGAACTTGATACCTAATACCATGTGTTTGGTTTTATTTGGGAATGACATTTTTTCTTCTATTTGATAGCTTGAGGTATTGGTATGAGCCATACCCACCTTCCCCCTTGGGTTTCTAAACCCCATACCTTATGGGTTTGAGGTATTGGTTTTAAATCTATTTATTTTGTAAACAAACACTAGGTATGGGTTTTGCTCATTCTAAACCCATACCTCATACCAGAATCATATGAACCAAACGTCCCCTTAATAAGTTTGAGACCCATTTTGGACCCAGGACCCGCTACACCCATTGGATATGGGTAAGGGTCCAGATTTTCTAGACCCTGTGGGTCTGGGTCTACATCAAAATTTACGAGTCCGGTCTAGGTCTAGCTGGACCCGCCCCAGATCCGACCCATGCCCATCCCTAAATCTTACTATACACTATTTTGTAGTACATATTCCTTGTTAAGCATATGCCATAGCATGTTTCTGGTGAATGGGGGTTCCAGATGGCAACATATACTTTATCTTTTTTTTTACAATAGGAGAAAAGATAACCTAGATAGTATATGTGAACTTGTTCATAATTCACATATATTTTCTTAAGAACGCTTGTTTGGTATCTTAGGGAAAGGAAAAAATATCAAGAGCTTCTTAATTTCTCATTTCGGTAGGAAAGGAAAGTGAAGATTTCATTATAACCTTTTCCCATACCTTCCCACGAAATCCTATGTAATTTCCAGAACCAAACATAGGAAAATTATTCAATTATTTTTGGTTCATTTTCTTTCCATCCAAACCCACTCAAATTGATGACATTTATAGTCATTGTGTTTGAAGAAACATTTAACAGCTATTTTTAAGGTGAGCTCTTAGTGTAGCTCTCCTTCATTGATTGATTCTTTCTCTCTTGAATACCTTAGAAAGGCTACGCATTACAATATATGAGGCAGCAGTAAGTTGGTAATCCCTAGGTCACTCTAGTACACCATTCACAAGATGACACCTAGTACTAGCTAAAGGACAAAGCATAAGCTAAATGACAAACTAGTTAATTTCCCTGATTACATGGATTGGACCACAACAGCAAATTAAAACATATTACTTAGATAGAGAATGGACCAGGTAATGGGCCTCATTCTCAACACTCCCCCTCAAGCTGAGAGTGAGGAGGATTCTGAACTCCCAGCTTGGAGAGTAGAAACTGATGCTGGCTAGTAGGCAGTTGTTTAGTGAACACATCTGCTAGTTGTTTTGAAGAAGGCACATATGTAGGAGCAATGACACCATCACCAGTCTTGTCCCTGATGAAATGATAGTCTATGTCAACATGCTTGGTCTTCTCATGATGCACAGGATTGGCTGCAATAGCTAGAGCAGCTTGATTATCACAGTGAATAGGTGTGGTACCAAGGTTTTTAAGCCCAAGGTCTTTAAACAATTGCTTAAGCCACATGACTTTCACAGACTATTAGTGCCATGGATCTATATTCAGCTTCTGCACTGCTTCTTGCAACCACAATTTGTCTCTTGACTTTCCAAGAGATTGGAGACTTCCCCAATAGGATGCAGAACCCTGAGGTGGACCTTCTGGTTGATGCACAACCACCCCAATCACTATCACAATATGCTTGTAGCTGAGCTGTTGATGTGTTGGCTAGCAGTATTCCTTGAGCAGGAGAGCTAGAGAGATACCTTAGCACCCTCTTTGCAGATTGCATATGCACATTGGTTGGCTTGTGCATGAACTCACTCAGTTAATGGACAGTGAAAGTGATGTCTGGTCTAGTTAAAGTGAGATAAATCAGCTTGCCAACAAGCTTTTGATACACCTCTGGTTCAGGTAAGTCATCACCTATATATGCCCTGAGCTTCACATGGCTGTCCATGGGTAACTTTAATGGTCTACAGTTCACCATTCCATATTCTGCAAGAATATCCATCACATACTTCTTTTGCGAAAGAAACAAGCCATCAGCATATCTGTCAATCTCAAGGCCTAGAAAGTACCTCAAGTGACCCATATTTTTCATCTGAAATTGTGATGCAAGGAAATCTTTGGCTTGTTGAATGGCATCCAAGTGATTTCCTACCACGATGAGGTCATCTACATAGACCAGGATCACAATGAAAGACCGTTCAGTCTTAGTGAATAAAGTGTAATCTGATTTGGACTGGATGAAATTGTTTGCTTTGAGAGCATTACTTAGCTTTGAGAACCACTGCCTAGGTGCTTGTTTTAATCCATACAAAGCTTTCTTCAGTTTGCAAACATGACTCCCACTGCTCTTGTGGCTAGCATACTCCCCCTCTCCTAGGACTTGCAGCCTGTGCCCAAGACCTTCATATCCTGGTGGCAACTTCGTATAGACATGTTCCTGCAACCATGAAGGAAAGCATTTTTAACATCCATTTGATGCAAATGACATCCATGGATGGATGCAACAGCCAACAGGGACCTTACAGTGGCCATTTTTGCCACTGGAGCAAATGTCTGCTCATAATCCACTCCATATGTTTGCCTGTTACCCATAATTACCAGTCTAGACTTATATCTACTTATAGTTCCATATGGCTCATATTTTATCTTGTACAACCACTTACAAGATATAGCTTGTTTCCCTGGTGGCAGGTGAGTAATTTCCCAGGTGTTGTTCTCTTCCAAGGCACGTAGTTCCTCATTCATGGTTGTGACCCACTCTTGATGTTTTATGGCTTCTTTGAAATGTTTGGGTTCATGGTGTTTTACAGTTCGTGAGAGAAAACAGGTGAATGCATAGGTAGGAAGTGTGGTTGTGATTTTTTTATAAGAGAGGGGTTGTTTGTAGTGACACAGGTGGAGGTTACATAGTCCTTGTGCCAATCAGGGTCTCAGGGACTTTGGTTGTTCTTGTAGATTTCCTCAGAGGTGGCTATGTGAGGGTGGCAGGAGTTGGGAGAGTATTTTCAACTGGTATAGGTTCAGTTTCAGGCTCATTTTGTGGCTCATTAGGGTCAGGATATGCCTCACACTCTACACTTCCTCTTATATCAATCATAGCTTCTTGTTTCATTTCAGTTTGTGTTTTGAAAACTTTATATGGAAATATGTTTTCATAAAATTTGACATCCCTACTAACAAACATAGTATGAGTAGTCAAATTAAATAATATATACCCCTTCTGTGACTTGGGATATCCCATGAACACACAGGGAGTTCCTTTTGCAACAAACTTATCATGTTCCTTAGATGGATTACTTGCCATTGCAAAACATCCAAAGCATTTCATGTAGTCATATGAGGGAGGAGTTTTGTACAATACCTCATATGGAGACTTATGCTGTAAGAGAGGGATTGGAAGTCTGTTGATGATGTGAGTGGCTGGGAGAACACATTCCCCCCAAAACTTCAAAGGGAGACAAGTTTGAAATCTTAGAGCTCTGACCATCTCTAAGATGTATCTGTGCTTTCTCTCAGCCCTTCCATTCTGTTGAGGCCTATCAACACATGAAGTTTGATGGATAATGCCCATGCTTAAGAAGAGTAGCCTGCATTTCTTGTCATCAAACTCAAGTGCATTGTCACTCCTAATCACCTTCACTTGCCTGTTGAATTGAGTCTTGCCCATATTCACAAAATCCTGAATAGCTTCAAAAGCATCTGACTTCAGCTTTAGTAGATGAACCCATGTCACCCTTGAGTGGTCATCTACCATGGTGAGAAAGAATCTCTACTTGTGTCTTGTTGGGACCTTGGATGGCCCCCATATGTCAATGTGTACCAGATCAAACACCCCTTCTGCCCTTGACTTGCTTAGCTTGTAGGGTAGTTTGGTAACTTGGCATGAGGACAGGTAATGCACACTTCACTTCCATCTTCTTTCAGCCCTTCAAGGCCCTCAATCTTCTTTATCTTGCTCATTGGAGCATGACCCAACCTGCTGTGCCATATTGATGTTTGTGTCATACTGCTCACATCACTCACACTCCCTAGCACAACTATATTTCTTTCTCCTGTCACTGCATTGCATCTCTTCATTTCAGTTACATCTTCAGTCAGCCACTTCTTTCCTTCTTTCCTTAGTTCTTCACTTATCTCCTTCAGAGTCAGGTTCACTAGGTAGTAGAGTCCTTGTTTCACTCTTCCTACACTTGTCACCTTACCACTTTTGTTGTCTTCTATTACACAGAACTCAGGGTGAAAGTGAAGTTTACACGAGTCATCCTTACTCATCTTCTGCACAGATATCAAACTATGCTTGAATGCTGGTATGTACAACACATTTTTCAAGATGGTGTTGTTTTTTAGTGTCACACTCCCAATGTATGTGATCATCGATGAAGCTCCAGTTGGAAGGTTAATTTTATGTTCCTTTTTCAGCTTGACAGGATGTTCTAGTATCTCATAACATCCTG